>LNKV01000020.1:255251-800590 GCA_001465935.1 Clarireedia homoeocarpa
AACCCTAACCCTAACCCTAACCCTAACCCTAACCCTAACCCTAACCCTAACCCTAAACCTAAACCTAACCCTAACCCTAACCCTAACCCTAACCCTAACCCTAACCCTAACCCTGACTCTGACTCTGACTCTGACTCTAACCCTGACCCTGACCCTGACCTTTGTCTGCTGTGATAACGATATTCTGTTCTTATAACCATAATATTCCTCTTTGTTGATTTGATTCACTTTGTGTCTTACATTGTTCCAATAAATCTGATTTATAACTCTGTTGCTAATACTTTGCATTCGAAATTTTATTATATCTTTTTGATTTGTGTCATCATCTTTTTTCTTAAAATAAACTTATACATATAATCTCTTTCTCTATATTATGATTCTAATAATAATAATAATTTCTTTTAATTCTATTTAATATTGTACTATTTTGTTATATTCTGATAAATATATTCTTGTGTGAACTATTTTATTTATATCTTTTAATTTGTATTTGATTTGATTTGATTTTTTCTCTTCTTTAATATTTTGTATTTCTACTTTATATTATTTTTCTACTATATAATTAATATACTATTATAAAATCTTCTTTTATTATTCTTGTGTTTTCATTTTCAATTTTCTTTTTTTTTTTTGGGATTTTTTTCTCTTTTTTTGGTTTTTTCTTTTTTTTTGCTTTTTTGTTCCTTTTCTTTTTTGTTTCTTTTCTTCTTTTCTTCTTTTCTTCTTTTCTTCTTTTCTTCTTTTCTTCTTTTCTTCTTTTCTTCTTTTCTTCTTTTCTTCTTTTCTTTTCTTCTTTTCTTCTTTTTGTTTCTCTATTTCTCTTTTTTCTCTTTTTTCTCTTTTTCTTTTTTCTTTTTCTTTTCTTTTCTTCTCTTTTTCTTGATTTTTACTCTATTTCTCCCTTTTCCCGTTTTTTCCTTTTCTCTTTCCTTTCTACTTCTTGTTTATTTTTTTCTTCAACTATATTCTTCTTTATTTTATTTATTTAATTTACTCTTTGTAAATACCCTTTATTTCTTCTGTAATTATTTCAATCTTGATATTTTATATTATCATCTTTCTTGTTTAAATATGATACTTTTCGTCCAACGTCTTTCTTGTTCTAATTATTCTTTTCTATTCGGACATTTTTATACTTTGTACTACCGACCCTAAAATCCCCTATTCTCTACTTTCTACCTTGATCCGATAACCCTAACCCCGATATATCTTCTCTTCTCGCAATCTTGGCCCTGCGGGCACCTACCGGTGGCCTACACTACCGTGTGACGGGTTCGGGCTCGGGTGGTATTCTACAATCTATACTGCAATCTATATTATAATCTATATTACAATCGACACTACAATCGACACTACAATCGACACTACAATCGATACTACAATCGATACTACAACCTGGACTACAATCTATTCGTCTACTGCTCTGTCTGGACTGCTTCGTCTTCGCTTTTGTATCCTACTCTATTTCTATTCTTTGCCTCCTTTTCTCTCTGCTTCTCCTGCTCTTCCTATACTTCGATAACCTTGACCCTGCCCCTAATCTCTCTTCCGATAACCCTTGCCCTCTTCTCTCCTCTCCCATCTCCTTAACCCAAAAACTCCCCAAACTCGCCGACAATACACCATATCTCGTATCCACCCCATGTAATCCGCTTCCCAAAATACCTACCCACCTGCTGTGCCCACCCCTCGGCCCCAACCGCCCCAAACCCGTTCGCTTCTACCTGTGCCAATAACCCTTGCCTATATACTCCTTCTTCCCATATCCGCCGTGCTATCTCGCTCAATATGATGTCCGACAATCGACACCTCGTGACTTCCCGCGGCTCCTGCCACAACCCGCTGTGCTCCTCATATTCTTTCCATCGATTTTATAACTCACGCTGCCTCTTCTTCATCTCGCTGTATACTCGACATACCTCGTGCCACGTCGCCATCCAATGGCTCTCCCACTCTACCCCAAACCCTTCGCGAATCTCCTTGAACCATTCCCATACCTCGGGCTCTTCGATCGCCCCGCGAAACCCTACGACTCGAACGACCTCCTCCAAATACCCTCGTTGATACAATATATAAATGCTGGGCAACATAATCTCCGGATACTCACACCACCCATCATCTTCCAATCGTCGACATATCCGTTGCGATAACCCACACTTCCAACAATGCATATACCTCCCCAAATCGATCCCTTTCCGCCATATCTCATATTGCTCGTAATGACACCCGGCCATCGTGGCGATCGTACACTCCGGGTACCCGTGGGCCTCGTCATCTGTATCTATCTCCCCGTGAATTAACTCACAATATACACAACTCCCCTGTAATTTCTTCATCACCTCGATCATCTCGTCCTGTCGTGCTTCGATCGCCTGTAATCGTTCCTGAATCACGGTGGCTCCGCTTACTTCTCGGGTCTCTTCTCCTGCGGTTTCTCCTGCGGTTTCTCCTGCGGTTTCTCCTGCGGCTTCTCCTGCGGCTTCCCTGGTCACTTCTCCTGCTGTGTCTCCTTCGGCTTCGCCTGCTATTTGTCTTACCAATTCCCTGCCTGGTGCTGATCCGGCTTCACTTACCCATTCTCTCCTCGTGGGTGGTCCTGTTTCTCCGCTGGCCTGGCCTGTATCGGTCCGTGGACGGCTCATCATCTTACACCGGTCACAAAATATCCCATCAATCGCATGACAACTCATCTGATGCTCCCCTCCGTCGTCGTCGTCCTCGGCAACCCCATCCATATATCGTCCCAACACCATCCCGCGACATCCCCGACTCTGGATATACTCCGTCATCGCATCCTCATCAATCTGCTCCACCGAATACGCACTCATCATCTCCCGTCGTCGATATCCCTGGCTGTTCTCCACCCGCGTGATGATGATCGACTCACTCACCTCGCCATTCCGCCCCCCACGCCCGGATTGTTGCACGAAACTGGTCAACCCATACGGCCGACTGACATGGATCACTACGATAATCCCCTCGATGTTGATCCCGGTGCCCAACGCCCCGGTCGCCACGATCCATCCCCCGGCCCCCTGGACCCACGTCTGCAATACCGTGCCCTTGTCCTCGGCCTGCGCACGATAAAATGGACACCCCACCGCATCGCTGATCATCTCGCCCGTGGCGTAACTCCGCACGTAAATCACCCCCCGCTGCCCGGCCCCCAACATCGTCGCGCCCACCTGTCGCACCGCCACTTCCGATGGCGCCTCGTTCTTGCTATCATGCACCCGATACCGAATCGTCTTGCGGGCGGTGTTCCGCCGAAATATGCGTGTGTTGTCAATACACAATCGCTCCTTCAACACGGCCTCCAACGGAATCATCAACGTGGCGGTCAACGCGGTAAATGGACAATCTAAATATCGCAACGTCCACAACATGCGCAATCGTTCCCGATACGATGTGTCGGTATATGCGACATGACACTCGTCAAAAAATACATGGGCCAACTGCCCCTCCAACTCCAACCCCTTCGCGTAATGCAAAAACTCCCCTTGCACCGCCCGATCGGCGCTGACGACGATCAACTGCCGCAACTCGTGCCCGGATGCTTCGCCGACCCACTCTTCGCAATTCAACCCGGCCTTCTGCCCCCGCTCGATGACATCGTCGACCAATGCGGCGAATGGCACCACGACCACGACCGTCTGCTGCTGGGTCACCGCCGCCACGGAAAAAAACAATACCGACTTGCCGCTGCTGGTGGGTAACACGATGACCAATGGCCGGGTGGGCGATGGGTGATGTACTAACTCCAATGCCGCCGCCTGTCCCTCGGATCGGGGTTTCGCCTGCGGGTCGTGGTAAATGCGTTGCAACCCAATCAATACCGAATCCGACATGGCGCGCCGCTCGCGTTTGATCGGACGGTTGCCCAATAACCCTTGACTGGCCTGCCGGCGATGACCGATGTTCACCCCTTCATTCGTCCTCGCCTTCGATCCCTCCTTCAACCCCGTCGACCCCTCCTTGGACCCCTCCGTCAACCCCGTCACCCGTCACCCCCGTCGACCCCGTCGACCCCTCACGCGGGATCTCGTCCAACTTGAACAACGTATGCCACGCGATCGACGCTTGCTCATATGCCGACACCAACTCGGGCCCCAACCGATGCAAAAATGCCCCGTCGATGGCATAATGCGCCTGGGCCACCCGTCGTCCGTGCCCGGCTTGTCGCACCATCACGTGGCGAAACGTGTCCACCGCCAACTCCTCCTCGTCATCCCCCTCCGCAAACTCCTCGCCGCCCTCCGCCCCCTCCACCTCCGTCTCCCACGTCTTGCTCGCCCGCATCAACTTCCGCGTGGCAATCCCAATGGCGACGTGCCGCCACGCGGACATCGTCAACTGCACCCCCAACTCCTTCTTCGTGACGCGGCTCAACCTCTCGCTCAACTGCTCCCCCGCCCACGGTCCCCGCTTGTCCGCAAACAAATACTCGCTCTCCCGGCGATCCAATGCCCGTGCAAATGGCCGCACCCGGATCAAATACTGGGCCACGATCTGGCTGACGGCATCCGGCAAACACCGCACGATGTACTCGGTGTTCCCCCGCCGCCTGCGGGCCTTGTCGTACGTGGTCAAAATACATACCCGTCCGTTGATGACATAAATGTTGCGTGCCGAATATATGCTGTTGCACACCTTGATCGACCCCAACTCCGGCCCCCGGGCGGGTTGCCCCCCGGTGATGTGCATGCACACCATCAACGTCCGCAAAAAATCCCGCTCTGTGCTCAAATACGCCAACAACTGCCCCTTGACCCACGCCCGATTGGTGCTGTCGGGTTTCTTCGTGAACATCGACCATCGCCCCGGGCCCTTCTGCGCACGCTCGTACAAATATCGCCAATCGCCCCGCGTCTGCTCCTGGTTGGCGATGTGATCGATGAAACTAAACCCCTGCCGGCGGAATGCTTGACTCCACGCCATGCTGTCCACAATCGCATGCAAATCGACCGACGGGACGGGGGCATCAAACGTCAACGACGCCATCATCGCCCGCAACTGGCCGATCAACCCCTGGCACATGGTCTCGATCTTATATGGTTGTTGATTAATTCGTTGTTCAAAAATAGTTGATTCTCTTAGTGGGCAGAAATGAGAAGAAAAATCATAGAATTGAGATTATTTTGTGACCACTTTGAGCTCAAGCAATATTATTGGTCATATAAGGATAATCCACTTTTATTTGTAGTAGGTGGGATCTCAATCCATAAGGATTATCCTTATAAAGGAAATATCCTTATTCTTCACTGTAATCCCTTCGGGACCCAAGAATAATATCCTTAAGCCAAAATATCCTTATATCAGAGATCCTTATATCGAGTTTTGACTGTAATAAGATCTGAAGATATACTAGTCAAGATACTGTTAAGGAGATAGAAATACAATGGAAGCTCTAGGCAGCTTCTTGAGATTTTTTATTATTTTTGTACTTCTGATTTCAATTACACTGGGCTTCGATTACGGTGTCCTCTTTCCATACTGTCTTCAAGTTTATATAAGCCACAACTGGTCAGCACTAGACTTAATACGATTAGTCTGATTTTTTGTCTTTGTTGCAGCCTCAGGTTGCAGTTGCTGCTTTTGGTATATCGTAATTTGAGGATAGTTCTGCTGCTCAACAGCGGTTAGCACTTAGAAATGGCGCCACATCTTGCGAAGATGCAAGTTGCTTTAATCGCTGGCATATTTTCAAGCGGATTATTTACTAAATCTAAGATTGCAGCAGTAGCTAACTGTATTACCCAAGGTATGCGAAGGATATGTATAGGTACAGTATTCAAGCATCATATTCTAAGGTACTTAGGTGACAGACTCAAATTGTTTAGGCTTTGAGTGCTGGTCAAATGGTGTCCAGGTTGATTGTCTGACGATTCAGACAATGCTTAGTAATCATAATTCTGATCTTCCTCCAAAGATCATTTAGGTTTTGTCGCTTTTCCTCAGAACAACCTATACTGTAACTGTTTTGAAGCTTCATTCTATGTGTTGATTTGGTAATTATATTTTTACTATCGTTGGCAGGACCGCTCAAAGCTTGTTTGCCACACGCGGCTAATATTCGGTTAAATGCATGCCTTGCATACAGCTAAGAGCTCGAAGGTTGCATTCAGCCTCATTGTGACCAAGTCTGGGCTGTGCAGCCAGAACGTCAGGCCAGCCAAGTTATCAAACAAGCTTCTCACAATCTTCAGAAGAAGCCAGCAATCTTTTGATATAACAGATTATTCGTCTTCGCCTTGCTTTGTATAGTTAACCTCAATCGCTAGGCACCCGCCTCTCATTGATACCCCGCTCCACCCTGTCTCTGAACCCCACACGACTTCAACCACCTCCTAGTGTCTAGCTCAGCACCTAGTCATGCGTCTTCTACAATATAGCGAGACTGGTAGATTCACCTTCGCCAATGACTTTATTGGCGACGATCAAATCCCTCCTTACGCTATACTGTCGCATACGTGGGGACCAAGTAATGAGGAAGTAACCTTTGAGGACATCGTAAATGGTACTGGCGAGGTTAAGCCTGGCTATGAGAAAATCCGATTCTGTGGAGAACAAGCTAGACAAGATAGTCTGCTCTACTTTTGGATTGACACTTGCTGTATCAACAAGAGCAACGATGCCGAACTCTCGCGATCTATCAACTCCATGTTTCGCTGGTACCGCAACGCTACTCGATGTTATGTTTATTTGTCGGACGTCTCTAGATGTTCTATCAGCGGTAACCACAAGTGCACTCTGCGGCTGTGGGAATCGGATTTCCGGAAAAGCAAATGGTTCACTCGGGGCTGGACGCTCCAAGAGCTCCTTGCCCCGGCTTCTGTCGAATTCTTCTCTCGAGAAGGAAAGCGACTTGGTGATAAGAGTTTTCTAATGACACAAATTTGCGATATAACCAACATTCCTCATACAGCGCTTGAGGGATGTCCCTTCTCTCAATTTAGCGTCGAGGAGCGATTGCAATGGATACAACACCGCCAGACCACGCTGGAAGAAGATAAAGCGTACTCTTTACTAGGCATTTTCGACGTCTATATACTCCCTATCTACGGCGAAGGACTAGCAAGTGCGCACGCTCGGCTTCTAAAGGAGTTCCACAAGATACAGAAATGTATCAAAGACTTACGCCTTTCTGATCCGCGCGATGACAAGAAGCGTATCGAGGACACCAAGGGTGGTTTACTAGAGGGCTTGTACAACTGGATCCTAGAAAACGCCGAGTTCTGGCAATGGCGCAACGACCAGCAAAGCCGACTACTTTGGATCAAGGGCGATCCTGGCAAGGGCAAGACGATGCTACTGTGCGGAGTTATCAATGAGCTAGAGAGGTCCAAGGCCAAGTCGGTTCTTCTATCGTACTTCTTCTGCCAGGCCACTGACTCCCGAATTAACTACGCCACGGCTGTGTTACGGGGTCTGATCTATTTTCTTGTTGACCAACAGCCGTCTCTTATCTCGCATATACGGAAGAAGTACGAGCAGGCTGGTAAAACGCTCTTCGAGGATGCAAATGCTTGGGTTGCGCTGTCCGAGATCTTCACTAATATTCTGCAAGACCCGAGCTTAGATTACGTGTACTTAATTGTCGATGCGCTCGACGAATGCGTAGCGGCAGACTTACCAAAATTGTTGGACTTCATCGTGCAGACTTCATCAGTATCTCCTCGTATTAAGTGGATTATATCTAGCCGTAACTGGCCAAATATCGAGAAGGCTTTCGATGCTACAATGCAGAAGCTAAGTCTTGAGCTTAATGAAAAATCCGTCTCTGCTGCTGTTGCGACATTTATCCAGTTCAAGGTGAAGTGGCTAGCAACGCGAAACAAATACAGCGATGATACACGAGAAGCTATTCAGCAGTATTTAACGCTAAACGCAAACGGTACTTTTCTTTGGGTAGCTTTGGTATGTCAAGAGCTATCTAATATTTCGGAATGGAAGACTAGGCAGAAGTTGACAGCGTTTCCGCTAGGACTCGATGCCCTCTACCAGCGGATGTTAGACCAAATCATAGATTCAGAAGATGCTGAGCTCTTTAAAAGTATACTGGCTGTCGTATCGACTGTGTACCAGCCCCTCACCCTAGACGAGCTGGTAGCTTTTGTGGACATGCCTGACAGAGTTGCTGGCGATTATGAAGCTCTAACAGAGATTATAGGCCTTTGTGGCTCTTTTCTAACGCTTCGGGAACGTACTATCTTCTTTGTCCATCAGTCTGGCAAAGACTTTTTAATTAAAATGGCATCTAAAGATATATTTCGTTCTACAATAAAAAATGTGCATAGCAGCATCTTCTCGCGATCATTACAGACTATGTCTCGTATACTTCGACGTGACGTCTACAACCTACGCGCTCCCGGAATCTCTATCGATCAAGTCAAGCAGCCTGATCCAGATCCACTAGCTGTAGCACGGTATTCCTGTCTCTATTGGGTTGACCATCTACTAGACTCAAATACTGGAGGGAACTCTAATGATGACCTTAAGGATAGTGGCTCAGTTTACAGGTTTTTAACTAAGAACTATCTTTACTGGCTCGAGGCGCTTAGTCTAATGAAAAGCCTGCCAGATGGGATAGTAATGGTTAGGAAGCTCGAAAATCAAATTCAGGTAAGTTTCTCTACATTATTGAATTATATTATCGAAAAATCCTATTAACCTTAATAAGCCTGATGAAAGTCCTAGTCTATATACATTTGTACACGATGCAAAGAGGTTTGCCTTATATAGCCGATTACTTATTGAGCAGACGCCTCTTCAAGCGTATTGCTCGGCCCTTGTGTTCGCCCCTAAAAAGAGTATTGTGCGAACAATATTTGAGAAGTGTATTCCGCCTTGGATCCAGAAAAAGCCTATAGTAGAACTATATTGGAACGCGATACTACAAACGCTCGAGGGCCATACTAGTCTAGTTACTTCAGTTGCTTTCTCGCCGGACGGTAAACAGGTTGTTTCTGGATCTTGGGATAAGACAGTACGGCTTTGGGATACAGTAACAGGACAGCAGATTCTACAACTAAAGGGCCATACTAGCCCAGTTACTTCAGTTGCTTTCTCGCCGGATAGCAAGCAGGTTGTATCTGGATCTTGGGATAAGACAGTACGGCTTTGGGATATAACAACAGGACAGCAAATTCTACTACCACTTAAAGGTCATATAGGTTCAGTTAATTCAGTTGCTTTCTCACCGGACGGTAAACAGGTTGTTTCTGGATCTTGGGATAAGACAGTACGGCTTTGGGATACAGTAACAGGACAGCAGATTCTACAACTAAAGGGCCATACTAGCCCAGTTACTTCAGTTGCTTTCTCGCCGGATAGCAAGCAGGTTGTATCTGGATCTGATGATCGGACAGTACGGCTTTGGGATACAACAACAGGAGAGCAGATTCTGCCACCACTCAAGGGCCATATAGGCTCAATATATACAGTTGCTTTCTCACCAGACAGTAAAAAGGTTGTATCTGGATCTTGGGATTGGACAGTACGGCTTTGGGATATAGCAACA
The DNA here is from genome assembly GCA_001465935.1 of Clarireedia homoeocarpa. Classification (NCBI taxonomy): domain Eukaryota; kingdom Fungi; phylum Ascomycota; class Leotiomycetes; order Helotiales; family Rutstroemiaceae; genus Clarireedia; species Clarireedia homoeocarpa. The sequence continues at coordinate 264,772 of LNKV01000020.1, forward strand.
GGAGAGCAGATTCTACCACCACTTAAGGGCCATACTAGCCCAGTTACTTCAGTTGCTTTCTCGCCGGATAGCAAGCAGGTTGTATCTGGATCTGGAGATAAAACAGTACGGCTTTGGGATACAACAACAGGAGAGCAGATTCTACTACCACTTAAGGGCCATACAGACACAGTCTGTTCAGTTGCTTTCTCGCCGGACGGTAAACAGGTTGTATCTGGATCTCGTGATCAGACAGTACAGCTTTGGGATACAACAACAGGACAGCAGAATTTGCCACCACTCAAGGCCCATACAGACATAGTCTATTCAGTTGCTTTCTCGCCGGATAGTAAACAGGTTGTATCTGGATCTCGCGATCAGACAGTACGGCTTTGGGATACAACAACAGGAGAGCAGATTCTGCCACCACTTAAGGGCCATACAAAATGGGTCTGTTCAGTTGCTTTTTCGCCAGATAGCAAGCAAATTGTATCTGGATCTTGGGATCAGACAGTACGGCTTTGGGATACAACAACAGGACAGCAGATTCTGCCACCACTCAAGGGCCATATAGGCTCAGTATATACAGTTGCTTTCTCACCGGACAGTAAAAAGGTTGTATCTGGATCTTGGGATTGGACAGTACGGCTTTGGGATACAGCAACAGGAGAGCAGATTCTGCCATCACTCAAGGGCCATACAGGCTCAGTTACTTCAGTTGCTTTCTCGCCGGACGGTAAACAGGTTATATCTGGATCTGAGGAGGATCGGACAGTACGGCGTTGGGATATAGCAACAGGACAGCAGATTCTGTCACTACCTGAGGGCTATATAGGCCCGGTCAGCTCAGTTGCTTTTTCGCCTGATAATCAAATACTACCATATAATCTAACTATATCAAATGACTGGGTCATGGAAGAAGGTGTAAATATTCTCTGGCTACCTTCTGACCATCGTACAAAAGCTATCGCGATTCATGGTAGATTTGTTGTTCTGGGACTATCGTCTGGGAGAATTTCAATTTTTGAATTTACACATGGATCGAAGTTTTTGTAGAATATATAGAAAATAAGTTCTTAGTCATATTTTTCATTATAGTATCTTATTATATCTCTTTTTCATTTTATCTTTATTTTATAAAGGGTCTTAAGAGAGTTGTCACTTTTATAATAGTTTAAAATTACTACTCAGTTTCTAGTATCTTCCAGGATCATCAGGCGCCGAGCCTCAAGTTATTAATTATATCAGGGCAAGGGCGGCGGTCTGTAACCTGAGACTATACATGATAACAAAGGAATTACTAACCGAATCATTTCAGTGCTGACGAAGTGTAGCTTATAAGACTCAAGAGAGTGTATAAAGAGGACACCGAAATCGAAGTCCACTGTAGAATGGAGTAGAGTAGAGAAGAGTAGAGTAAATAGAGTATACCCAGTAGAACCAGAGATGAAAACCCCCTCCAATATCACATCCACGGTATACATCTTCATTCAGATTCAGATAGAACAACAATCAAAAATATTAACTAAGAAAAAAATATAGTCAAGGAGGAGTCGAACTCTGATCTCCTACCGACTCTGCTACTGTAACCGAAGTTTATGCTTGTTGAAACCACTAAAGTGGGGTAGGCGGGGTAGGTGGGGCATGGGCCCACTACCCTAAACTGAACGTCGTAGTGATCAATTAGGCTTGAGAGGCCTAAGGCAGTAGGCCTGAAGGGCCTATAAATATAGCTAGTCCTTCCCATTGTAGATAGCAAGCAAGACAGTCGAATCAAGTATCATTTGAACCTATTGTTAAATCCATTGAGGCCTATAAGTACTACACATAGTGTACTACCCGCTGAAGACCGCCAAAAGATATTCTAGGCTCAGGGAACCAACCATCCCTAGGGCAAGTCACTGTCAGCCAGTCTTAAGCAAATGTCCCAAATGAAGAGGTAAGTATCTATCTATCTATCTATCCGCCAGGCCACACCTATATATATATAGCAGCTGTGGGGGAGGGGCCGGGGGGGAAGGGTCTTCCCCCCTTACTATCGCTACCTTACTGTCGCCGGGTCCGGAAGACCCGAATTTAGGAGTCTTCGACTTTCCTGTTAGTAGGTCTAGAAGCTAAAGATTGTAATTTGTAAAGGAAGAGGTTTGGTTAAGTAAGAGCTTAGAAAATTAAAAATATCGATATGAATATATATGATTGTAAAGATACAGGGTCTTCTTTTCTCCTTTTTTCCTCCCTTTCTTTTGACTGCACTGTGCTTGCTGGAGGGGAGTTATAAAAATAAAAATAAGAATAACTTGTCCAGATCGAGTAAGTAGGGTCAGTTTTGGAGGTGCTTGCCTTGAGTGGTTGGAAATAGAGAGACTGATTGGGTCTAGAGAAGTAAGAAAAGAAAAAATTATACTCAGACCTACCTATTTACCTGCCTCTTATCCTCTTTCCAACTGCCCCGCCAAAACCCCTCTTTCGTCTTGAAGATATCCTTCTAGAGAATGAATGGCCGAAATAGTAATTGTGCAAGATTCTGATGAACATTGACATCTGGGTCTGATACTCCGAATAAAGCTGCGGCACTTCTCGTTCCTTATCCTGCTTTCACGCCGTTGAGATGAAAGTTTCATGAAACCCAGTATACCTTAATCCATAGCAAGAACTACAACCTCACAATGGCAAATCACATGATTAAAGCAATGTCTTGCGTTACTCTTGCTCTTATTGTGCTAACTAGAGAATACCATCCGAAAGCTTTTCATCTATACCAGGCGAGATATCCTCGTTCAAAGCAAGGCCAATCTCGCCCAAAAGACTACATCCCAGCCCAAGTATAGGTATACATATCCCCTGGATATCTGAAAAATAAGAGCAGATTGCTATGATATAGAAATCCTCATAGCAAGAAAGCTGCATGACAATTGAATGTTCCAATTCATGTTAGCAAAAGGAATGTAATTACTATCTACCACCACCACCACCGCCAGTGCCCCAGCCACCATCAGCAGCAGGTGCAGCTTCAGCAGCCTGAGTGGTAGTTCCCCATGCATCACCTCCACCAGCAGCACCCCAAGCATCACCGCTAGCAGCATCAGCATCAGCATCACCATTAGCATCACCATTTCCCTCGCCCTCTGCATCCTCATCCTCGGACTCATCATCAAAACTGAGAGCCTGAACATCACCATTAACATTACCAGTCTGATCATCAACAGTAAAACCTTCTGGAATGTGTTCCTGAAGGAAATCGGGAATCTGTTGGCCATTTTCTAACAAAACCTTAACAAGTGTTTCAGCAATGTCTGAATCACGGTCATTGTAGAAGGAAGTAGCGAGACCCATATTTCCAATACGCCCAGTTCGACCTAAAAAGGCCAAGTTAGTTGTGCATGAGAACGTGGGGAAATAGACTAACCAATGCGATGGGTATACTCTTCAATGCCGCCATACTGAGTTGAAGGAAGATCATAATTGATGACATGCATGACATTGTGCACATCCAGCCCGCGAGCCGAAACACCAGTAGCGATCAAGATGGGGGTTTTGCCGTTACGGAATGCGCGAATAGAGTCCTCACGTTCGCGTTGAGTGCGGTCTGCGTGAATGGAAGTGCATGGCAAGTCGCTATTAAAGAGGTAGTCATCAATCTCATCTGCAGTACGCTTACTGTTGACGAAGATGATAGTTCTTGCTGGCGGTGTTGACAAAAGTAGGTCATACAAGGCCTGACGCTTGCTGGCAGATTCGACATAGACGATGTCCTGCTTGATGTTCTTGTGAGAACTGCCGGCGCGACCAACACGAATTCGCACATGTTCATGAGATAGATGATCCTTGGCAAGCTTTCGCGCATTCTTTGGGAAAGTTGCAGAAAACATCATATAAGTAATGTTTCCTTCCTCTTGGTCTAGAAAATGTCAGCTTGAGCCATTCCAGATTGGTTAAATGATGCTCACCTCCTCCAGTCATAATCTGGTTGAGTTCCGTCTCCCAATCGGATTGTAGCATCTCATCAGCTTCGTCGATAACCATATACTTGAGCCGCTTCAGAGTTAAAGCATGAGGACGACGAATCATATCACACAAGCGACCAGGAGTACCAATCAGTACATCGCAACCCTTGCTGAGCTGCAGGAGCTGCTCTTGCAAAGGACCGCCACCGTAAACGACGCAAGGACGAAGCATGGTCCGATAACAGAAGCGGCGAGCTTCATCAAAGATCTGAGTAGCCAGTTCTCGACTGGGGCAGACTACAAGAACCAGCGGCTCAGCTCTGACCATACCGTCTCGGCCAGGAACAAATGTGGCTGGATTAGGTCTTGGAGCTGCCAATTTCTTTGCCTTGCCCATCAACTTCGACAAGATTGGGATCAGAAAAGCGGCTGTTTTGCCAGAGCCTATTACATAGCAACGAATTAACCTACAAATATGATGTACAAGAGGCAGAACATGACTTACCAGTCTGAGCACAAGCAACTATATCATGACCTTTCTTCACGGCTGGAAGACAATATTGCTGGATTGGAGTAGGAACGTTGTATCCAGCAAGCTTGACATTTTCCAGCATAACAGGGTGCAAGCCGGCATCCTCAAATTTGCGAATAGGATCAATCTTGACCGTGCCTTCTTGAACGACTACAAGTTCCGCAATCCTATGGAACGATTAGTATTGGTTTCTGAAAGTAGATGGAACATAATACTTGTCAAAGCTTAAGCCCTGGCGAACATGATTGTTTTTCTTGCCAAATAACTGTTCCTCAAGAGCAGGAAAAGCAGGACCAACGTCTCCGAATTCCTCATCCCATTCATAAACTGCACCACTAGATGCCCATTCACCGTCACGCAATCCACCGACAGCAAGAGCTTCTGATTCGGGTTCACCTTCTCCCTCAGCCTGTGGCTCACCCTCTGCAGCTGCAGCTGCAGCTGCTTCAGCTTGAGCATCTGCCAGCTCTTTTGATGACTTGTTATAGACGTCGTAGTTGTATGATTGCTTTTTGACCCAGCCAGCCTCTTGTGGGTTCTTGCGTTCGACAGTGGAAGCAGCGTCGTCACCGGCTTGGCTGGCTGAATCAGACAAGGCAGCAGCCATGTCTTTGGTTTCCCAAGCAGCCATGATAGCAGATCTAAAAAGAATGAATGTTAGTTATGAATTAGCATGGGTGTGAGTCATGTGGAAACAGGAAGTAGTAGGAGAAACCATGCCGTCTGCTCAGAAAAGGATGAAGGCAGATATTAATAATGACTTACCACCAACACGCGAAGATTGTTTGCGATCTGTAAAAAAAAGTCAACGATGGATCTCGTGGTTGAGAAATGAGCTTGGTCAAAGGTAAAGAAGCAGCGAAGGCGGAAAGTGTTGGTGGAGGAGATATTCGAGAAGTGAAAACTACCAGCGAATATAGTTGTGGGATAGCTCATCAATCTTTACACATTGTACCGAATCGAGCGAAAGAGCGGGCTTGTTCTCAATCGTTGGTGATGGCCATACAGTAGAGAGTGTGGGCAAGGGAGTATTTGACCTGGAAAAGAATTGCTAGATTGATGGCCACTTACTTGTGAAGTTCACGCGCGATCAACTTGGAGTCGATCCTAAGGTTAATTGCTGGTAGTGGCCGTGGATTCCTGAACCTGCTCAGATCAATCAGTGAGACGCCAATATGAATTGAAGTAGTATGCGTATGAGAAGCGATCCGCGATCGAAGTTGTTTTGTTATCGCTGCAAATTAGAACGGCAACTTGAAGGTAAAGGATGAAAATCACTGAGCGGTAGCGAGCAAACGAAGGAAACGAGGAAAGCGCAGTATTTTGAACTTACAAACAAGAAGTGGATTGTTTGTGTTGGTTTTTGCGGAAAGAAGAGGGCGGAGGATGAGGGGATGGAGGTTCTTTAACGTGAGAAAAGAAGAAGATGATGGCGAGGAAGCAGGAGAGAACCGATCTAGATCAAAGAGACCTAGTGTTGTATGAATGAAAATGAGATTGTAGAAAAGTCAGAGAAAAGTTGGAGGTAGAGGAGGAGGTGGAGGAAAGTTCATGAGTGAATATGTGTGCTGTATCTTTAGAAAACTTTGATTGGGCACAGGAGGAAGAATAAAGAAAGAGCATGTGGTGCTAGGCGACGACAACGGTTATGGAAGAGGAAAGAACTCCTGCCGTAAATTTTCAATTTGGGACGAGAGCTGAAGGGTTGAGTTTGGCTAAACTGTAGCTGGGATAGTGATATGATGACTTGATTGAGCTTCCAAATAGTATTCTTGTAGTTATATAACAATATGGAAGGACATTGGGGGTAATCTTCATTCACCATACCACACCATACCATACAACAAACAGGAAATCCATGCATCTCACCACGGTGTCTATCGCTGTATACAATACAACATGCTTCGAAGAACTCACTACACGGATGTGACGTCTCGCAGCTCTCATTGTATGACCATGTATATCAACAACAACAACAACAAGAAGAAGAAGAAGAAGAAGAAGAAGAAGACTAGGCGGACGTTCCAGGTAATTAATTGGTTGCGCCACTTGGCGATAAATGCACGCAATGTCCTACGTTTTCTAACTCACTACAAGCTTCTTTCTAGCACCGAGCTTAATGTCTCTCATTCGCTCCCTTTAACTTACAAGTTAATTTATCATAACTTTATATAAATTTGAGTGGATTTAGAGATACCATTTCTATGATCTATTCTATATGCTATGTCATGACCATGCTCATCATACATACTGATAATCAGCATCTGTACTCTCGCTCGGGGGGAGATGGAAAAATATACAATATAAGAGGGAAGAAGAGGAGAGGACGTTCAACCGTTATCCCATAAAAGTCCGTACCCGTATATTTCATCGCCTGCCTTCCATCCATCTGCCATCTTGTGTCAGGCCCTCCGCCAATTCTATTGCTGCAGTGCAGAAGCAAACCGGACGATATGAATAATGGAATAATTAACAATAGGAATAACCCACGTACTATGAGCCATTTATTTCGAGATAATGCCCATGCTCCAGTACAATGATTCGCTAGAATCCATCGTCCCACCACTAGAGAGCCTACCCCTCGAAAACACTATGCTGCAGCTCCACTCCAAACTGATCCTTCGCCAACATCCTCATCTGCTTCTCAATATCATCCTCCATGCCCTCTCCCCACCCTACCCATTGCCGAACCTTACTTACAAAGAACACCGCATCACTACTGAGCAACACAACTCTGAACAGCAAATGCCTCCAGGCATTAACCCATCTCTCCCTCCATCCCAACCCCACATCATCGACCAAACTACGCGACGCCCACCATCCAGTCATCTTTATCCGATTTACAGGTGAGCCAAGGAATTGGTTGTTCCCTTGCACAATACGCATATTGCGACCGATGAAGAGAAGCTCGCGTGGGAAATTCTCTTCTTCGGAGAGAACGTCACGAATACCTTGACGCATGCGCTCTTGTACTTCGTAGTGGCGTTCTGCAGGCGTCTTGCCCTTGAGATCTCTGGTGATACGTTCCTTGGTGCTGCCATCCCCGCCATCATACGGTCGCATCAGGGTAGCAGAAGCGAAAAGATCGGGGGCTTTGACACCCCATGCGGATGTGATGTCGTTGAGAGTAGCGTTGTCGAAGGTCATGATTGCTTTCCAGAATTGGCAGTACTGACGACGGAACGCTGGGGTCATGGTGACGTAGAGGCCATGGTCAATGAGTACTAATTCTGGTTTTCCGTTGGGTAGTCGGCGAATGAAAATATTACCTGGGTGGGGATCGCAGTGCACAAGACCCCAAAGGAACATTTGTGCGGAAAAGAGGTCGACCATGGTTGTCATCACTTCTTTAAGACTGAGTCCAAGACCACCTTTACCCGAGCGCCCACGCCATTCGATGCTGCGGTCAGGTTTAAGATTGTCGGCGGATTGAAAGGTAGGTGTGCTGTTTGGTGTGGATAAAGGCGTTCCTTGAACACCGGGTGATCCCTTACCGTAGCCGCCTTGCCAGGGAGCTGTGAGAGCTTCTTTGTCCCAGAGTCGAACCCCTTCGATCCATTCAGTGGTCATGACACGTTTTGAAGATAGCTCACGGTAGACTTTTGGAATGTACACGCGACCTTTAAGTCTCGGCTCGCCTGCTACAAGTTGGGCCATCTGCTCGGCGTTGTTTGCTTCATTAACGAAGTCGGTCTCCAACATCAGACGTTCTGTGATGTACGGAACTAAGCTATAGAGAGGGAGATCGAACCATGTTGAATAGACTTTCATCATGACCCTGGGTGAACGGTTAGCGATCTGCTAGTCGTATTTAGATACCCAGCATAAGACGCGAGTATGCGCTGAGTAGTTGTGCTAATCAAAATGTTAAGAGCTTACCTGAAAGTCCATAAATCCCAGCCCACTTGACTTGAAATCTCCCTTTTCTGCACCTTGATGGCCACCTCCCTTCCATCTGCCAACCTGGCCCAATGGACTTGAGCGACTGAAGCGGAAGCTCTAGCTTTCCTTTCAAACACTCCCTTTCCAGGCTCATTTGCGAAGGTAACACCAAAGACTTCTTCCACGCTCTTGCCCCCAAAATCTTCTCGTATGACTTTCTCGACGTCACTCCAACCGTTCTGAGGCGCATCGTCGAACATTCTTGAGAACATTTTCTGAAATTCGGGAGGTAGGACTGCACTTTGCATGGCGATTGCTTGACCAATCTGCATGACCATTAATAGATGTCTCGGTGAAGCAGAATATGACTTGAAATGCTGACCTTCAAGTAGAGTCCCCCATTCTGATGCAGGAGATTGAACAACCGCTCCGCATTTCTCCTATGCAAATCGGTAATGTCTCCACCAGTAAGTGGTTTTGGTCGGAAGTTGAGTTTATAATCTATCGCCACCAGTATCCCTAGACCAAATGTCCGTAGTGATCTAGTGAGAGAGGATGCATAGAATTGTGTATCAAGCAGGTAGGCAATGCCGGTGACCGCAGAAACATACAGCAGTCGTCGCCCCCATTTTATCGACCGTGGATAGTGCTTTGCAGGCGCAGCTTTCCCAAGGGATGCCGGTGAGGGTGGCACAAAGGGTTGAAATCTCTGCGTCTGTACGGAGCGGCGTATTGCTTTCGTATATACATTACTGTGGGTGGTGGTTCTTGCGTGGCGTGGGACGAAAGAATGGAAAGAATATGTCCGGGAGGATGAAGAAAGGAAATTCTTCAATGAAGAGGGATTAATCGTTGGGCCAATGCATCTTGAGCCTTTACCTGCCCATTGCAGGTACATCTCTACCTGAATAACGTCGAGATGTTGTCGCTTCACGATACATCAGGAGCTGGGCGCGGGCGAGTTTTCAACGGATCAACTTTTTCAATGATGATGTTATTGATCCATCTTTGCATCTTATCGAGGGGACCGATAAGATTCCGGGGTTAGCAAACTCCGATCTCCATTTTCCTATCGACCTGAATCCAATCTTCCTGTTCTACCGAGATGACACATCGCATTTATCCTTTCGATACGACACAAGATAGAAGTGGAAATGACTAAGGTTATGGAAATGGCTAAGGCAGTAAGGTGATCAATACGAAGTTGTCATTGCAGGATTTTCTTACTTCACCCCTCCTCAAAGCCACTGTGCAGAAGGCAGATAGATATTCACATATTCACATATTCACATAGCGTCCGCTCTGGCGCCTATTCATTCTTGCATGAACTAGCACTCGGACAAGGGGTTGGGTTTTTGGACTAGGCATTGACGAAGTTTCCAAGAATAATCACCAATGGATCATCTTCCTCGGACGCAGAAGTTTTGGAACAGTAACAAACAACAGCCTCAAGAGAATTGCAGAGAGCCATTGTCAGATACTTCTCGTGTCTGCCTGTTCGTGGGCACCGGCACCGGCACTTGTACTACTTTACATAAGTTACGCTGTCCTAGATCCTAGCAACACAAACGCACACATGTACGAAGTCCTGTACTGTACTGTTCTCGGATGCGGATTACTATGCAATTTACATCCTCTGTCGGTAAATGCGACTCCAACATGGGTCTTAATTTCAAGTATTCCGATTGACGGCAGACGACCCAATCGTATGCGGTTGTTCTCTTTCAGAATCTCGGCAGGCTTCATCAAGGCCTTGATTCATAGTGAAGCCTCATCTTAACACTCCCGTCCATGACAAGATGCCACAGTAGAAAGAAGCTCCCGATGCTCTGCCAAATTCCCATCTGTCTCGTCCTGGCCAAAGCAAAGTACCAATATGATGACCACATATCGCCAGTATTAAGGCATAAATGTCAAGATTATGCGCCATTTGACTGGCCCAAACCTGGTAATGTTCATAGTACGTGAAGTTAGACAGCCACTACGTTCGCAAAGATCCGGGCAATCATTTCTCTAGCATTGATGATTCTCGGTGGTGTCAATTGGTTTCGATGATCTGAAGATCTGCGCAAAATACTTGCTTCATACAGTCGGCAATATTTCCTTCGATCACTTGCTTCTGGAGGCCCATCTGCAGAAGATGATTCGACATGTTTTGACTCTTGACTCTTCGGGGATGATGGATGTCTTGCTTAGGATCGCCCCCTGCGGCTGTTCTATTTGATGGTGTCGCGTAAGATGTTTTGAACTGTGGTGTTCCAGCCGTTACGGATCCATTCCAATAGTGGGAAATTAGAGGATAGATGAGGTCTACCCACTTTCTCCGATGTTGTAGCAGGGGGCTCCCCCATTCCACTCCGTACAGATAGATAGATACATTGAAGATTCGAGCAATCCATTCATGCCAGTACGAGTCCCAGTCCCAGTCCCAGTCCCAGTCGCAGTTCCAGTTCCAGTTCCAGTTCCAGTGCAAGCAAGCCCTTCAAACCCGCCTGCGCAACACCCCAACAACTAGATTGCATGCTGTACTCCCCCTAACGTCTTTTCTTTTCCTTTTCCTTTCTCTCGTCCAGTAATTTCCACTATCCGCATTATCGTCATCGAGTAACCGGTTTAGCATGTCTAGCATGTCTAGCATGTCTAACATGTTGTAAAATTCTCCGAACGAAAGATGTCGTGCTGTGTCTAACCAAAGATCTATTTTGTCGGCGGGGCTGAGCAACCTCTTCTCGGATTAGGACGAAGAAGATACCTAACGTTACTTGGAAGCACAGCTGCACGCGACTCTCATCTCCAATCCAACCTTGGACAATCCAACCAAAGACGTCAATCTTGGGGGGATTGCGAGGACGAATAACCTCAACCGGAAAGCAAAATAAAGGACCGACAATTGATCACTACATCTTTTCTTCCCCCACGGATTCCACCCAGTTCAATTCTATACGTTCATTCTCTCCCTTAAGCCGGGAAGCGATAAGTTAGACCACAATTAGCAGACTATTCCCAAACTTGCTCAAGTACTGCATCTGCCCGACATTTTCACATCGCCTCTGCACAATCAATTGTGGCTGGGTCGAGGCCAATTGAAATCCGCGGATACAACTGCCTACGCCGCTGCAAAGTAACTACACGGCCGTGATAGTTAAAAGGCACCATACTTGGAAGTTCGCTCCGTTGTTAGTCTGCGTCTGCGTCCTTAGGTGCTGCAAAAGCGCTGTCCCCGCCTGCTTGCAGCGTCGAAAACAATCAGTGTACTCCGCACGTCTTTCGCACATTCCAAATCGTTGTGCCGTTTATTCCATCATTGGGATCTGTTTCTTTTCACTTCTTCGAATTATTCCGGATTTCCATGTACGATCAGTGGAGGCGATTCAAAATTAATACTCGTTCCAATACACAAGCTGAATTACAATACATTTCGCATTCGACGGCGCATTTCCTTCTTGAATCGAACGGCCTCGACCAGTGCCGCGTCTTGAGGACGCCGGCATATACACAATCTTTGCACGAGGGCAACTCGTAGGACGTTAATATGTTACGACCGGCGACTCCATTGACGCTCTTGCTGCTCGCAGCATTCGCATTACTCCTTATCTCGATTTTGTCAACTCCTATTATTAAATCCATACCTCTGGCGTCTTTCGATGGAGTTGATTTCGGAGTATTTGGCTTCTGCAAAGGAAACGATTGCAGCAATATTGAAATTGGATATAGTACTAGTGAGTGTTGTTGTTTACCATCTCTCAATCGCTATGCAGGGCGCTACTGCGCATAGTCCTGAGAAGCATTGCGGCTATTGTACTAACCACTTTACTATATAGAAAGCCTCTATAATGAAGAGCAAGCGGCTACATTCGATTTTTCGACGAATACCAGATCAACACTTTCAGCTATTCTCATTGTTCACCCAATCGCGGCCCTGTTTACACTTATCATGTTGATATTGGCCATTGCTGCCCACTTCCACGCCCCCTCCCACTCTCCGCGATACCTGTTGGGAATCTTTATTTTGAGCATCTTGACATTAATAGTTTCACTACTCGCGTTTCTTATTGATGTTCTACTCTTCGTCCCGCACATCTCATGGGGATCTTATATCGTGCTTGCTGCCACAATTATCATTGCAGCAAGTGGTGTTGTTTCATGTGCTATGCGTAGGACCTTGGTCAGCCGGAAAGCTAGGAAGCGCCGTATTGCAGAGAACGCGGAAATGAACGGCGACAATTTCTACAGTCGTCAAGGTCCTGACGTAATAACGCCAACTGCTACTACAAACAGTGTATTGAAAAGCCCGGTGAAAGAGAAATTACCAGCATTCGCTACATTTGATGCTGGCAACAATGACGAACGAACTAGTGACGAACGAATCCCATTGACTATGAGGAGTCCGACAGAAAACTCGACTACTTTGGTTGGGGATTCTATGAGTGGAGCTATTAATGACGGATATAACGGCCCTCAGAGAACTAGAAGTGTACCAAAGGACCAGTATGGTAATCCTATGCCAATGCCACCACCTCAAGCAAATGCCTGGGGAATGAGGGGCCAGGATCCGTCGGTTGGTCCACCGGGACAGCCCCTCAACCCTCAAATTTCAAACGGTTCAATGAACTCGAGAGGACGAGGAGGAATGGGTCCACCTGGAAGAGGTGGCTACGGTCCTCCTCGGGGAGGCTACAGAGGGGGATATGGCGGGCCACCACCAGGACCGGGTCGAGGAGGATATGGATATGGCCAGCAAAGAGGTGGATATGGACCAAGAGGAGGTTATGGTCCACCACCAAGAGGCGGATATTCTGGACCATATAGAGGGGGCATGAACAACGGAATGATGCCAATGAACGGTGCGGGTCGAGCGCCACCTCCACCTGAATATGGAATGCCAATGGGGGGCCCACGTCGTCCATCCGATCCAGCTGCACCCAGTGCGGGATTTAGGGAAGCTTCCTCGCGGCCAACAGGTAATTATGTAGCATATACACCTGATGAGGTTAGACCCAGCAGTCTTCCTCGAGCTGAATCACCTCCACCACTGGAGAGTATTGGTATGGTCGGACAAGCTGTTGAAATGGTATGTAAATTTGATCAACTACGTTAATATTTTCTAATAAGTTCTAGGATGCAAACACAGGAAGCCCTTCTCATACGCCCGTTGGGTTTGGACAGTATGGAAACCTGAGAGATAGCGATGGGGATGTTGCAGGCATGGTAGGACTACAACAACAAAAGATGCAGCAACGACATGAGACTCTGATAAGTGAGACTAGCCAATATAGTCAAGAAGAGTAAGTGCCAGTTATTGATTGAATCGTGATACAAGCTAACGGCTCTAGATATGTTCCACCGAGACAAGCTTGGGGACAACAAGTAGGCAGATCTTCTCCTTTAAATTCTACGCCTGAAGCGTCCGAGCTTCCTCCTGGAACAACTCACAACCCTGTTGTTTCCAATGACGACTACTTTGAAGATATCGATCCTCGATTCGTAGAGCCATCTTCAATACCTGCAGCGGCCGCGGCCATCCCAGCTTCCCTTTCTCCAGGACCAGCGATGAATAATAACCTTGGCCCAAGCAATCTTCGTGTATCTCCTATGGGCGGTCTAGATGGTAATAACTCATACAACTCGGTGGAAGAGCTCCAATCTGGACAACGTTCCCCAGCCGAGTCGGATCGATCCAACTTCACTTCTGTGTCGCAGAGGGGTATCAACCCCAGGTGGAATGGTGGTGGACAAGGTTACGGTGCACAGCCATTACCAAACAGGAGACCGGTTCCTCGAAGGGACGATATGATACTCAACGAGAACCCCGATTTCGCTTTACCTAATGCCGGTCGTGGCGCTAGAGGACCACCTAGAGTCATGCGAGGAGGCATGATTCCTAATTCTGCTTACCCGGGTGGTGCTGGATTATAAAACCAGTTCGCAAATACTGCTTTTTTTTTTAACGATATTGCATGGTTCTTGGGCATTCTCTCCTAAAAATTCTCGCCTTCACAACAACTTCTCGGACATCCGAGATGTATATAATGCAGCGCTTTGTTTTTCAATTATGTTGATTTAGATTCACAAGAAGATTGGTGTTTGGGTTATCTCGAGTTCTCAGGCTACGCGTCGCATTAGATGCTCAGCATTTCAGAGCTGATACGTTCTCTATGCCTGGTCTCTGTACATAAAGGCAGTTGATTCCGCTGGATTCGTTTATGACATTTTATGTGTCGAATTGAATATTTCACTTGCGATGCGATGTTTGGAGAATGTTTGAGATGAGGGAATGGCTTTATCCAGAGAGCTGTTTGGGCGGTACATATTTTGCATTCTTGTTTATGCAAAGGAACATATTTTTTTCTAGGGAGAATGGCAAAGAGATGATAGGGGAACTTTGGGGGAGGGGTTTTTTTTTCTGAATGGATTTTATGGTCAATGGATCAATAACAATGGATCAGGCGAAAATAAGGGAACTGGGTGGAAATGGGCATCTTTTTACACAGCTAAAGGATAGGAGGACTTTTGTGTTAGTGGAATGGAATACTTTGGGTCCGGATAGGATGTCATAGGATAGGAAGTGGATGGCTGGATGAACTGGGCTTCATTCGGATGGGCGAGATATGAGGCAGAGTTGTTGTATACACACCAAACACACAAGACGGCAGTGATACCAATTGAAGTGAAGTAGAGTATTCTGAAATAACAAGGAATGAATGAATGAATGAATGAATATGTGGATGAATAGGCAGATGGGTGAATTAAATTAGTTGATGGGTTTCCTCGACTTTGGGTCATTTCGAGATGATGATGATGTCCAATTGAAATCTACTCCACTCGTAGATCTATCTATCTGTCTATCTGTCTATCTGTCTGTTGCGTAAGTAAGTAAGTAAGTATGTGGGTAAACTGATAGTTAGATAGATCAGATATCTCGATACCGTGCGTGATAAGTTAGTCAATCGATAAGAGAGTTTTTCATATTCATAGTTAATGATTATGATAAGTTAACGTTATACTGGTTAGGTTAGGTTAGGTGAACTTATGTACATATATATATACAGTAGCTTCATGTAACTTATCGTGAAGGGAGCTTTTTTGGGTTGGCTGTATGTATGTATACTGCACAGTACAGTAGTTTAGTGGAGTGCTACTAGTAGAGTGCAGTGTCGTTGGTGCTTGGTACTTACTTGGTGGAGAGGAGATAACTACTAACTACTGTATGTAGCCTTGGATCGTGGATCGCTAAGTTAAGTTGGGTTAAGTTAGTTGATTGGTCTTTTTTTTTTCTTGTCTTGTCTTTTCTTTGCTTTGCTTTGCATGCAGCTAGGTAGGTAGGTACGAAGTAGGTGGGTAGGCACTTATGCAGGCACGCAACGAGTTTTCTTGCATTGGTTGGTTGGTTGCATTGATTGTATTGATGAGTGAGTACTTCGTAGTGGAGCTGCTGGTGGGGGAGAGGATGATGGATGATGAAGTGAATGATGATAGTAGAGAGGAAGGGAGGTTTGTTTGGGAGTTGGAGAGTGAGTGTACTGATGAGGATTGGATTGGATTGGATTGGATTGAGGATATGGTCCAAGTTAAGTTACTCTTAACACCAAATCCCCCTAGGGCTGCGGAAGGATGGATGGATGGACGGCTGGCTTACGGGAGCACGAACAAAAGTACGGGAGGATTTCAAGCTCAATTGTATGTATGTATGTATCATAGCAAATGGCTGTGTACAAATAGTCTGCCTCCACGGCAGTGGCCCTCGGAGAGCCAGCGGAGCGTCATCCACTAACAGGGAGTTTGAGTAAGGTCGTTTTATAAAGTCGATGGATCGGATATGGGGCACAGAGCAGAGTAGAGGTACTTTATGTGAATATTCGATTTCCTTTTGTTTTTCTTTTGTTGAGCTTTGAGACTGAAGATTGAATGTTTATGTATATTTTATGTTGTATGTTGTAAGTTGTATATGGTTTGACTCTCCTTATAGAAGGAAGATTAAGGTTACGCTTTGGGGGCGTTACATAGTGGAACTGTGGAGCTGGGTTGTTTGGTAGGCAGGCCGGTCGCTTGTTAATGTGAAACGCGCAGTGAGGTGTGAGGAGGCTGGTGATTGGTGTTTGCGGATTTGGAGTTCAGGGGGAGAGGAACGGGTGGATGATATGATCGACTCTGTAGTAGAGAGGAGATATGGCCTGCATAATGATGAGCTTGGAATATCCCAAACTTGGACCCCGAGAGGGAAAGGAGGAGGGAGAATAGGTAGTAGCAGAGCTGGAAGATACAACAGATGAAGCTGTACTTGGTTTCTACATGGCGGCACAAGCACTTATTTCATGTACTGGGCCAATTCATGTAAAGGGACGAAAAAGCAGAACCTATCAAGAGGACGGAAAATCGAATACATATTTCTTCCTTTTCTCATTCATATCATTCATACATACATTCATCCATTCACTTCTACGGCTTCTTACAGTACAAACAAATTCACCAGTCTATTGTTTACTTTACTTTAATAATTGACATTCTATTCAAGCCTTCACCCACCTACTACAAGTAACTTCTTCCTGCTTCACCTGCTTTGGAACAATCAACCACCCAAGCGAAGCACCCAAACACGGCCCTCGAACAGGCTAAAATTAAAGCCGCGTCAGAGATTCAATTCAATCCACCACGGCCTTGTCCTCGTCCTCGTCCGTTCATGACGGTAGTGGTAGCAAGTCCGAGACAAACCGCAGACATTGTATCTTCTTCTGTGCAAAGGAAAACCAATTTGCCTGTGCAAAAGGAAAAGGAAATCCAAATAAATAATTGGTATGATATTATATGGCCTTTCATTTGAAATCATCTACTCTACCTACTTTTACTTTTACCTTTACCTTGACCATTGCCCTTACCTCTGCACACCCCATTCGTTCGCTCCACCATCTCGTTATCGATAATTAAAGGACGATGGAGCAACAAGAGGCATGTTTTGGAGATAGACAGAAAAGTGGATGCAACGCCAGATTCAGCTTGGGGTTGCGGTTCACCAAGAGATCCTGACCAAACAACCGCTTTCTTTTCCAGGGACCGCCGAGTGCCCATCAACCCCAGAAGTGGCCCAGAAGTGGCCCAGAAGTGGTCGCATTCATTTCATTTCAATTCGCTCGACCCCATTCCAGCTTCCCATGATCTGATGCCGACGAGGGATAGAACCGGGAAGAGTCTCTGTCTTTGTATCGTAGCGACGATCTTTCCCTCACATCCAAGCACTCAATCTCAATCTCAATCTCAATCTCACAAAACTTCATTGCCGAAAAAGCTCTCTCCAAGCTTCCCTCTTCCCCATCTGTTCCTGCGTTTGTCTGTTTTGTTTGTTCAGCCCCAAATTCACTCACACTCACACTCACACTCACACTCACACTCACACTCACACTCACACTCACTCTCACTTCTCTCGTTCCCACCTCTCTCGCTCCCACCTCTCGCTCCCACCCAATGACCCTGGGAAAAGTCATCTTTTTATTAACTTAATGAAATTCTAGAAAAAGAATATTAGGCAATTCTTGGGCAATCGTCATTAAAAGCACCTTATCCTATCCATTCACCCTCACATCTAAAATTCCAATCAATTCGAAATCACCACAACAAATCGATCCTTCCCTGTCATTTCTGCGACAACTTCCCCATTATCCATTAAAACCAAAAATGGTCTCTTCAAGCAGACCTCGAACTCCGAGTTCTGGCACCCCCCCTCCGCAGACTTCTGAAAAATCCCGCGGGAGACCAGAAGTCGGAAAAGATCAACCTGCACCTCGTCGCTCCAGCTTAGGCTTGCTATTGCGCCGCACCAAATCCGGCAATTTAAGTTCAAAGGATAGAAAGCAGCAAGCTCTTGCAAAAGAGCAGGAACTCGAGCGTCAACAACGCGAGGCAGCTGCCGTCCCAAAATTTCCCCCTCGTCTTCCCGACCTGGCTGCTTCCACCCAAATTCCTTCTTTTGGTGGTGAAGATCATCGTCCCGATACCACTGCGACCTGGAACGGCTCGAATCGTGCACAAGGTCGTACGTCTTCTTCAATGGATCCTCAGGCGAGATCTTACACCATGCCGAGCAATGTTCCCGTTCCTCCTATGCCTTCGGCCTCTCGCTATGGAGAGTATGTGGATCCTTATGCTCGAACGGAGAGTATGACGCATCGTGGGAGATATAGCTATGCCAGTAGTGCTGTGAGCAGCACAATTAATGGCCCTCGCAGAGTGCGCAGAAGAAAAGACCCTACTCCATTCAAGTAAGTAAATCAATTACCTCTTCGACTTGTTCAATTGGCTGACGAGTCTTCTAGTGTCCTTATTATTGGCGCCAAATCTGCTGGCAAGACATCCTTCCTCAACTTCTTGAAGACCTCCCTCGCTTTACCTCCCAAGAAAAGAACCAAGCCCGAACCTCTTGCAGAAGATATCTTTGCTCCGCGCACGTCTAAATCGGGCAAATTCCTCTCGCATTACCTCGAAACTGAGATCGATGGCGAACGCGTCGGCTTAACATTGTGGGATTCGGAGGGATTGGATCGAAGTGTTGTCGATTTGCAACTTCGAGAGATGTCTTCGTTCCTTGAGAGCAAATTCGAAGAAACGTTCACCGAAGAGATGAAAGTTGTCAGAGCTCCAGGTGTCAAAGATACCCACATTCATGCCACATTCCTCATTCTTGACCCCGCACGTCTCGACCAAAACATTGCGGCATCGCAAAACATGGGAATAAACGGAAATGGGTTTTTGAATGGCAAATTCTCAAATGAACCTCGTGTATTTGGTGGTTTAGATGAAGATCTTGACTTGCAAGTTCTTCGTACATTGCAAGGGAAAACAACCGTGATACCGGTCATTGCAAAAGCCGACACTATTACTACGGCCCACATAACGTACCTAAAGAAGATGGTGTGGGACAGCCTAAAGAGAGCGAATCTCGACCCACTTGAAGCTCTAGGTCTTGAGGATGAAGAAGCCGAAAGTCCAATCATAAGTCCGTATCCTAACCGCATCGACGAAGGCGATGAAGACATCAGTTCCGAAGATGATGGCAATGACGCGGGTTCCGGCGGCGGCTCACCAAATTCCAAACGTCTTTCTTCGGGGTCCATCAGGAGACATAAGATGGAAGCGGAAAAAGCAGAGATCCCATACTTGCCGTTGTCGATTATTAGTCCGGATATGTATGATCCCGGGGTGATTGGTAGGAAGTTTCCGTGGGGGTTTGCGGATCCGTTGAATGAGGAACATTGCGATTTTGTGAAGTTGAAGGAGGCAGTTTTTACAGAGTGGAGGGCAGAGTTGAGGGAGGCGAGTAGGGAGATTTGGTATGAAGGGTGGAGGACGAGTCGGTTGAAGCAGAGGGAGGCAATGGGGAGGAGGTAGGACGTTGGTTGTGGTGGTGGTGGTAGTAGTGGATAGAAAGGAGTTTGTGGAGTGTGATTGAAACCCCCTCTCAAAGGTATTGATTGCCCCGAATTGTCATTGATTGCAAGCAGGAGAGCAGGGCGAGGACTGGATTCTTCTTTCTAATGTTTCGAGATGATTGATGTTTATTTTTTCTTTTCCCCTTTCTTATGGATGGATGGATGAATGGGTGGTGCATCTGTTATTTTCTTCTTTCGCCTTTTTACATTGAAAGTATTTCAATTCGATTCTTGCAACGACAGTTACAATATTCGCTTCTTGCACGATGGAAAGTTCATTTCGCTTCTTCTGTTTTTTTTTTTTTGTTTTTTTTTTCAAAAAAAAGGGGAAATTATGATTGTTGCTTGCTACTTGCTACCTTTGAGAGGAATGGTTTGGTGATGAATGGATCTGGAATGGAATGGAATGGATGGATGGAATGCATACCCCTGCTTTATTGTTTCTTCGTTTGTTGTTGCGGTTTCGATTTTGCTGGTTTGTTGTTAGGTTGGTGATGGTTTGGAAGGGATTGATTGATTGAGGGGTTGATGGGGAAGGGGGGAGGTTGATGTTGATGTTAATATTCTGGGGTGTGGTGTGGTGCTGAAGGCGGGGTGGAGAAAGAAAGGAAGTAAGAAGGGAGGAAGAAAGGAAGGTGGACAGACAGGAAGATTCAGAGTAGAGAGGGCAGAACAGATCAGAAGTTTCAAATGGAATTGGTAAAATAATAATATCGCAGACAGTGAGATGTTCTGTGTTGTGCAATGCTTGCTTGCTTTAGATGGATTTTGTGAGATTAAGTGATATGGTGTTAGTACTTCGATAGAACTGCAACATTGAGGCACCGAAGCGCAGGCCGCCTGCGACATTTCCAAAAGTACAGTACAAGTGCTGCCGGGCGTCCTGATTGCAGCTCGATATACCATTTCAGTAACTCGATCTCGTGTTTCTCTGCAAGTCCTGTCTCTATTTGTATGTACAAGAATCTCGAATAAGCGTTGAGTCTCTTATAAGATTTCTATAGCGACCTACAATACAAGTTGCACCTCCTCTTACGATAACTCATCTTCTTACCTCCCTCCTTATCTCTGATTCCTTTCACGAATCGGAATACGGAGACACTTATAGTGAGTGAGTGTATGTATGTTCCTGCAATCCACTCAACTCCTCCTGGCCGGCGGAAGTTCGTGCGTGGTCTGTCTCTGTCTCTGCGTCTGAGGATATGAAGGTGGTATGGTATGTATAAGGCGTTTTCGTTTTCTTTTTCCTTCTTGATGAGGATTTTAGATTTCGGTTTTGGGATAGATTAGACTAGAGTAGATGCATTGCGCGGGTGTTAGGTGTATGTATCTGTGGCTTCTGATGGGAATCTGTCTCTCTCGCTGTTGTTGGTTCTTTGATTTGGTTCTTATTTATGTTTATGTTTGTTTGTATGGGATTTGGTTTGGGAAGGGGAGTTCTGATTCTTGGAGTAGAGTAGTCGATGTAGGATTCTGCTTCTGCTTCTGCTTCTGCTTCTCCTTCGCACACACAGCATGTTGGTGAGTGCACTGAGGAAGCTTTACAGTATTTATCTCCGTGAAGTTGTTGACCTGTCTTCTTGTGGTCTGAATGGCTCCTACCTACAAAACGATAATATATCTGTCTTGCGTTTTGGAACGGGCCGTTTCTTTATCTTGAAGGCGCGAGATTCTTGGATTGTGGCTTTTTCATTGATGTGATGCGTCAGGTTCACTTCGCGCTTGAACAGTCGAGTCTTTTTGAATGATGGTTTGAGGTTTGCCTACACTAGTTAGGTGGGATAGTGTTAGTACTTTGGAATAATTATTAGAGTCGAGTGGTGTGGTGTCGATGCTTGAGATAGATGTATAGAATCAAGTTGTAGCAGTACTTTATATAGATTCATAAAATCGAGTAAGTTAACATTACTAACCCAAGTAAGTTTTCCTTTTTCTTTTCTTTTCCTTTCATTGCTTTTGAAAAATTGTATATATTATACGTATCTATTAATCTATACACTATATTAATACTCTATTACAAATAAAACCAGTAAACAATGAGGATATTGGTTGTACCAAAAAAGGAAGCTCAATCTTTCTTTCTTCCTCTGCTTCACTTCCGCGAAGCGAACCCCTTTCTCCTCCTGGCCTCTACTATAATCTTTTTCTCCTTGAACCGCCCCCCGGGGGTCTTCCTTCCTCTATTCTATCTCTTTATCTTTATTACTTTTTCTTTCTTTCTTCTTCTTCTTCTTCTTCTTCTTCTTCTTCTTCTTCTTCTTCTTCTTCTTCTCCTTCTTCATCTGCTACTCGGCAGCGTATTTTAGTAGTACTACTCGAAGAAGTTGTAACCCGGTAATATTCCTAACTTTAGTAAAATACCAGGGAATACAGAGGAAACGACGCAGAAATACTGTCAGCGAGGAAAGTCTACACACTAGTCGCAGAAAAGATAAAAATATTCGATCTGTTCACAACTCAGGTGCGCATCGGTACGAGTCGTGACAATCTTTATAAGTCGTAATAGTAGAATATAAGTAGTCACTTAAACTGTAACACCTGTTTCCTTCTTTCAAAAATTGATTTGAAAACGAAAACGACAAAATTTCCTACTCGAAGTTTTGTCCTGCAAGATTTATAAACCTATGAGAGGAATATCTATCTATCCTCTGAAACGACAGTGAGAATGACCAGGCAATACCCTGCAATAGCTGTGAGAATTAGAGCTCTTGGAGAAGTAATTGCATTGAACTGAACTGATTGATCTATCTTTCTATCTGAAGAACTAACTACATAGCTGCTTCAAGGAGGTTTATATCCTCAAGCTATGGTAAATTAGTAACTCTAGTATATTAGATAGCTTGCAAATAGAAAAGAAATGAACAGCTGGCATCTGGAGATCATTCCTCGATTTGGGAATGCCCTCGTTTATCTCATAAGATGACTGTGGATCTCATAACAGCATGTCATCCAAGATATCGTCACCAGATCCGCAACACTTCCTTCCGCTTTCTCTTACTTATTCCATCCCTACCTTTTCCCCAATTGATTAATCCGCCACAGAAAATTCAATAGGTCTGCCCAAGTGAAGCAGGGGCTGACCGCCCCATCCAAAGGCTTCACGAGCGCGGAAATTTCTACTGCATTCCCCGGTGTGACCATAATGACTTCTTTCCTTTACATAGTTTTCGATAACATCTTCCTTGGTGCCTCAATACAACCACAGGATTGGCTGCATTCCGGCACCATGGCACATCTCATACTTCAGCGCGGTTTCCAAGGCAGACAATCTGCTGCGGAAGAAGTATTGTCGGTATTGACCGTCATCAGTTTTCTTAGTATAAACTTTGGTTGTGACATCGACGGAAACAGTAATGTCGGGATAGAGCGTCATCAGATCTTCATCTACATTAGTCCACAAACCGTTGACCGGGACAACATTTACCATCCGCTTCATGCCTATTCCGCCATGTTCCGGGTATTATAGATGGAATCTACTCTGCACTATCTGGTTCTGGGCGATGAAGCTGCTTTTCGTGTAGAATAACAGCAGATAGTTCGACTTCCGAAGCGTCATATCGAGTTGGGCTGTAATAGTAGAGCCTTCAGGTAGAGAACGCGGGATTGTATTTGGTTGAAGTGTAACAACTATCTCGATCTCGGCATCAGCATAGCCGTTGGCAGGCACACTGCTAGTAGTGTTATCTGATATAGTAGTGTGTTTAGAAGATAGTAGTGTGTTTAGAAGATAGTAGTGTGTTTAGAAGATAGTAGTGTGTTTAGAAGATAGTAGTGTGTTTAGAAGATAGTAGTGTGTTTAGAAGATATTGCAAGAAGCAGCTGCAGTGGAAAGTAGGAGCAGAGTAACTTGTTTGTGAAGCAACTTCGAACTTTTACAAGAACAAAGTTGAGGTAATAGAATTTATTATTGACAACAAAATACTATTTGTAGTACTTAATCATAAGTTCACAAACTATAATTCTGAAAAGAAAGTCTGAAGCACCTTAAAAAAGGTTCGGTTACTTGTGTATCTGTCCGTATCACGTAGTTCCAGCTCGTACTCTCTAATCAAATCGTGGCATTCAGTACAGAAGCCTTTATGTACAATTATTATGGCAAGTAGCGAGGATCTCAAATTAGGTTTGTCGTAAAACAGGAACCTTTGAGGACATTCGTGCTTCTTGGACCGCGTTTTGCAACTGACCAAAAGGAATATTTCTGTCTCCTTCTGGTAAATAGATACGGTAGTTGTTACCTTTAATATACCATGTTAGATGATCCGAAAAGCTTCTTCCTAACCAATCGTTGTAAACGTTATTAAATGATTGGTTGTCAAGTTTAAGAAGAAAATAATAAAATCTTTCTTCTGGTAAGGCCGCTTGTTGACCTAAGACTCGAGATACAGCCATCCTGATATACCTGTCCGGATCTTTTAGCAAGGCCACCATAGCTTGTACAATCTCCTCAGGTAGGGCCGACTGGTTACTCAAGGCCGTAGCTGCAGCCTCCCTGGTATACCTGTCCGGATCTTTTAGCAAGGCCACTATAGCCTGTACGATCTCGTTAGGCAGGGCTGACTGCCGGCTCAAGGCCAAAGATGCAGCCCTCCTAATATAGCCGTCCGGATCTTTTAGCAAGGCCGCTATAGTCTGTATGATCTCGGGCAGGACCGACTGCGTACTCAAAGCCCAAGCTGCAGCTGACCTAACGTCCCTATCTGGATCTTTTAGCAAAGCTGCTATAGTCTGTATAATCTCCTCGGGTAAGGCCGACAGGCTCCTTAAGGACCAAGCTGCAGCCGACCTAATATCATTATCTGGATCTTTTAGTAAGACTGCTATAGCCTGTGCGATCTCCTTAGATATAGTCAATTGGTTCCTTAAGGCCTTAATAGCAGCTAACATAATATGCTTATCTGGATCTTTTAGTAAGGCCGCTATAGCCTGTACAACCCCCTCTGGCAGGGCCGACCCCATACCCAAGGTCTTAGCTGCAGCCGACCTAATATCCTTATCCGGGTCTTTTAGCAAGGCCGCTATAGCCTGTACAACCTCCTCGGACAGGGCCAAATAATGGCGCTGAAACATTCCAAGGGCCGCTGTTTTCAATCTAATTGAGACGTCATTTCCCAGATAAGAAGCTACAAGCCTTATGATAGCTTGTGATAGTCTTGGTCTTCCAACCAGCGAATTCAGAATTTTCCATTTTATGTCCTCAGATTCTTTTTGTAAGATATCCTCTAGGAATTTTTCTGGAAATTCCATCTCTGCTGCCAAGTGTGAATATCCTGCCTTGTTGAAATCAAAGTTACATTCGAATAACAGCCACTGTTTCAATTGGCCCTTTAGATGCTCTTGAAGCCGGCTGAACTCTGGGGTTTGCTGCGACGGAGCTATTTCGCTTAGGCAATACATGACTAGCCGTTGATGCACTGGACCCAAGAGGTCACGCGGCTCGTCCTCGATCCTCTGGAAAAAGTGAAGCGTCTCGTTCCCCTCCACAGCATCAAGTAAGCCGGCAACAAAACGCCAGAAGACATTGTAGCGTGCGTTATATTTGTGTTTCTGGAGGTAGCTGACAGCGTTGTCTTGATTGTAGACAGGTCTGCCTCGCCGAGTCTCTTGTGTCTTAAGCTCCAGCCATTTGAGATCTTGTCTAGAGGTCCACTGTCGTATAAAATACCGTGCTGCAAAATACTCTTGATAGGTCAGGTGTAAAAAGTGATAGTCTTCTGCTGATGGGTTTGATCTTCGCAGAAAGGAAAGGCATGGTAGAGTCTGGTCAAGTAAGAGACCGGGCACAAAGTGGTCGGCTATAGCGTTTCGATGCTCTGTCACAAAATCAATTGTATCATTATGCAGTCCAGAGAAGGCAAGGTACTCTAGAAAAGAGATCTCATCCTTGACAAAACCTTCAATTTTTACCCTGCTAGCTTCTTGGATAAAGCTTTGCGTTAGTAGTTTCCCGTCATATACTTTCTCCAATCGCAAGATATCCTTCTTCCACAATCGATGCTCGATGGCTTGGTACATGGCTGTCATGGTCTCTGGTGCAGCTTCGGAAAGTGAGCTTTTCTTCCAGGTGTAACACAGCGCATCCAACTGAATAGGGATCCTAACGAGTCCTTGAATGAGCCAATGATCTTGGAGAAACGATCGAATTTGGCCGGCTTTTGGATCAATTTTGGCCGTTGCTGGATCGGTGAAGGCTTTGTCGATATAAGTGTTTACTTGATCCGGGTAGAATCCAATCGTTTCCAATTCCAGGTCAGGATGTAGGTTATATGAAAATCTCGCAAGTGGCCGGGATGTGATGATGACATTGGGCTGCTCTAAGAGAAATTTGAGAAATTGGTGCATATCGTTGTCTTTATCCAAGCCCTCGGAAACTTCATCTAGACCATCGAGGACGAAAAGAGTTCTACCGGACTTGGTAACATCTAATTCTCTTTCCAATTCCTTAGCGAGGTGCTCGCGGGTTGGCGTCTTAAGGAAAAAGTCCCGGAGAAACAGACCTTCAAGATTGTACCCCTTGTCGGGCTTTCTTTTCAGGTTCCGTAATGGGACCCAGAGCACGCGGTCGAACAAGTCGTTCCACATGGGGTCCTTGCGGTCCTTGCTGTTTTTATGGGTTTTGAAATCATGGACAATCTTTTTGCACAAGGTAGTCTTGCCAACTCCGGCTCGTCCTCGGATGAAGATTCGTCTTGGCTGTATGGTGTGACCATTGGGTCCCTTGCGTGGGTCGAAAAGTGTCTTCAACTCGACTTGGATGTCTTTGTCCGGTGTCTTGATCTTTAGTCGAGCAAGGAGTGAAAACGAGTCAATTTTTGATCCTTTTGAGTAGGCTACATCGCGATCTGGGCGCTCTGTAATGGCTAGATTAATGTAGCACTGATCCATCGACAGCTGTTCGCCTGATAATCGGTCAATCTTGAGCATATCTGCAGTATAGTGTTCATTACATATCCAAGCATCGGCCTTGTCGATAAGTCGGTTCTCATAGATCGCGCGAAGAGTTATTCTAACCCTATCGGTGACAGCAATATATCCTGGATCATCAGGGCCATAGAACTTGTTCATCTGATTGTGGCGACGAGCAAGGGGAATTGGATTTGTAACAATGTCGAGACGGGCGGAACTACTGTCAACGAGCTGGAAGGCATTGGTGAGTTGCTTATAGCTCGAATGCTATTATACCAAAGGGGAATTGACCCGGGTAGTGAAATTTTTCAGACTTACTAGCTTTGGTTTGCTTAGAATATCTGCGAACCGGGAGGGAAGTGGGAGCTTCCGCAAGAGATTGCCTTTTTTATTTTCATAGAAAATAGCTAACTCATATGGTTGATCTCGTTGCTGACAGGTTTGTGTGAATTCTCCCACTAAATCCTCAAGAAAGCAAGTCGATGCCTTCACACTGTCAAGCAGTTCAGTGACTTGTTTGCCTCCGAGCCTAGCATAGCTCTTCAGAAAGGTTACCGCAGCCTCGGCAATATCCTGGAATGCAGTGCCTCTGAAAGGTGTAGCAAGGAAAACTATGCCCCCGATCGCTCTCGATAGAGAATTGTATTCCTTCTCGGACCGAGCAGCGATAACAATGGCCTGAATTAGGACGATACCACCCAGGCATGAGGCAATAAACAGGACAGGTCGACTGTCGTCTGCGCCAGGTCGAGATTGGATACTCAGCAGCAAGCTCCTAGCAAGCTCTGTGATTTTCATCTCGATCGTACTTCGTTCTTTAAAGAGACTAGCTGGCCAGTTGATAGTGAAGATTCGCGCCTTTGGAAACGCGGTTGGGAGCATTTCTTGATCCTGGAGCCAATTAATATTCCTGTTGGGATTGCTCGAACGCCATATCCACGTATCCGGCGACTTTGTATCGAGGCCATGGATGGCGATGATGTCAACATCTGTTTCGGTCTCGTCGTTTTTAGGGTAGACTTGGGAAAGATGGACACCTTGTCGTGGAGATTGCTGGTTCCGGTCGGCCTATGCCTGATTAGCAGATGCGCAGTAGGCCAACTTCGCATTAGCATGACATACCATTGGAGAGTTCTGGGGGGTTTAATCGAATACTTGAAAGAGGGATGACTCTACGATATGATCTACGTTGTCTGAAGGAAGCTTGACCTGGATCAGGCAGAAGCGCAATAGCCGTAAACCAGTCGCGATGTCAGCAGCACAACGACGCCGCTATAATTAGCTGGCAGTAGTAAATCACCGAAAGCAGCTGAAGTTCTGTATATATTGAGTTAGAGGATCAGGGCCATTGGAGAAGTTGATTATGTTGCGCTTTAAAGATATCCAGCCTGGCGCTTACGCTCAGCCTCACCACACCCACGTTGGAATGTCTAACTGAGTTAGACATTTCGGCACTTAACAACATCATTCTGGCTATTTCAGTGGAGAGATAAGCGAAAACTGGATCGCGAAGCTGATGGTGCTGGACGTCTTGACCCCTTGTCTATCATATTTTATATACAGAACTATCTGCTGCCATAATTCCTGTGTGAGTCATCGCAACCTCTCGTTTCTTATCGGTGGCATTGCGTGCGTAAA
Source organism: Clarireedia homoeocarpa (assembly GCA_001465935.1). Classification (NCBI taxonomy): domain Eukaryota; kingdom Fungi; phylum Ascomycota; class Leotiomycetes; order Helotiales; family Rutstroemiaceae; genus Clarireedia; species Clarireedia homoeocarpa. The sequence continues at coordinate 293,067 of LNKV01000020.1, forward strand.
TCAAGAGTGATAGCTGACCTGATCATCTATCTGAGTGAGACAGGGCTCTTGCTGTTGAAAAGGATCATTTCAACTTTTACCTTTTCTAGCTATACAGCAGTGGCACAGAGGAACTCGAGAAGGAGGCATTGTGGAAGCTACTGGGTCAATACTGTTATGCATAATCTAAGTTATTTTTGGTAAAGCGCTCAGGGATATCCCTGTCTAGTGAGCAAGGACGAAACTTTCGAAAAGTATTTTAAATAATCGAATTATAACGGTATCAAATACTCGAACATGTTCAGGATAAAAGTGATTTGGCCCGCATCTCGGTCACTTGCAGGTATCTATTCATTCATACGCAACGGATTCTTTATAATTCAATCACATTGGAAATCTACACAACAGACAATGGACGTACAGTCTACCTCCTATTACGAAGTTTGGCCCGAAATCCTGCTTTACGGTCTCTCGTCAAACACTTCATCATGCAACAAGAATATGACCGTCAAGGCGGCGAGTATATGCATATTCACAACCCGGATACTGCCCTTACGTCGTTGCTGGAGTCTGTAAGAGCACCAAGTTTTGTGGAAAAGAAAATATGGCTCGAGAAACTCATTTTTCGGGGACTTGGTAGCTGCCGCCGCGTTAATCCTGACGATTTTGCCGGGTCTCAAAATTTTGAGAATTGACAAAGATACCTTCTCGAGAGATAAGCTGTCTTTCATCAGCTGTGAAATTTGGTGTATTCTTAATACTAAAAGACTTGCCTCGACTTCCGCATCTACCTTCGTATGGGATCATCTCGAGAATTTCGATGTTGGACCTATTTGGCTTCCCGACTTCTTCATTGAGGCGCTTATCTTTATTCTTTTGCAGCATTCCCACCATCTGAGATCTGCAAGGATCACTCTCAGATTCTCCTTGGATCGTTCTCTAGGTGGTAAACTCGCCTTGCCTTTTCTCTCCGAATTGGTCTTGATATACACATATATAAAGAAGGAAGACGATCGGCTAGGCGGCTTCTTGATGGCCCTAACAAAACTGAAGTCCCTCTCTTTCACCTATAGCACCCGTATTTACGCGCAAGATTTCTCTCAGCAGGCTTTGTTCCGGTCATTATCTCACGTCAAGTCGACTCTACAACAACTGTCAATAAATTTTTATGATTTCAGGATGTACAAGCATAGATTTGGAGACCTACCAATGAGCCACAAGATACATGGGGGACCGGATGGCTTGCAAGAATTTACTTCGTTCTTCTCCTTGGAATTATGGCCAACGATTCTGTTCGGGTCTCCAAAATTCTCACTCGGTACAGTGAACCTAGGGGAACTCTTGCTCCGAAACCTCAAGAAACTCCATCTGAGAGGTCTATTCGCGCAACCGTGGTATGGGATGTGGTACGACAAGCAGTATGCGGAACTCCTCCGTACTTTCTTGGCCAGTTGGCAGGAATATACACCAAATATAGAAATTCTAATATTGGTGGTTACTATTAGTTATACTTCGAGGGAAGAGATTACAAACTAGCTAATATGGAAATTGTTGATGGGGAGCTTATTGGAGTGGAAGGGGAGCCGTATTTACTGGGGAATTGAAGATACGACTTGTGGATTTGAATATACGGTTTATTTCAAGGGAAGAAAAGACTGCATAGGGCTTGGTGCATCAGAGATTGCCTCTATCCATGAACCATTAAACGGTGCGTCACCCCATTCAACGGTGCCTTAAAAACCTGATCAGACGATGTTTTTGTAATCGGATTGATCTCGCACATACTATTATCGATTTTCTGTTGAAACCATCACTTCAGTCTAAAGGTTTTTTTAAAATCAGATCAAGGCATGCAGACGGATTCGGGCAGCCCGTGGTGGACGACTTTATTCTTTCAAGGATCAATCTCAATACAAGATTCATGATTTCGATATTAAAACTTGCCGAACGATTTCAAATGTTCAGCTTGCACTTGAAAGTTAGGATTGTCTTTGCTGAAATCAGGCTGCGCCATGAATCATTGCATACTTTGGTATAGGATTGCTTAGGCAACTGGACGTGGATTTCATGTTCGAAACTCGACTTGATTTATGAACAAATGCATTCTCTAATGTTCCTACGACTTAAAGTCCCCAATCATGGAGCGCTAAGGCCTAAATACGCACTATCAACCCAACTTGCGTAGTTCGACAAAATCGTCGAGATGCCCACTGCGCTACTCAACGACTTCGCAAATGACACACGGGTACCTGCTGCGTTGGTATTTGCATACTCCGCAAAGTAGACATTACTAGTATCCTGAGTTGAATTCCAAGCTATCATAAAATTTTTGTCAGTCGTCTGATTTCTTGAGAATAACATCCAGGGAGAAGGAGCAACGTACCTTGCCATCCTGCCGCCGTGATGACATTTCCTAAGTTTGAATTCTGGAACACTACACGCGCATAGTTACCCCAGGGCCGTCCAAGGAATGAAGATCCTTTTGCAGCACTGGCACCGCCGGAACCGACAATAACCTTGCTGTGAAAGTCAGCGCTGTAGAGAACTCTAACAGCAAGAGTGTACTTACGCCTTGTCGAACACAAAATACCCAGTCGTGCTACTACTCGTACGGCCTTGCGCTGTGATGACGCTCCTATTCCCTGTCAGCATTGTCTCTTTTTCTCCCACTATGACCTAAACTTAAATATCGAGCGAAAAGATGAAAGGTGACATACGCGCTCCGCAAAACTCCAAGTGTGCAACCCTGAAACCAGCTCTGGCCTGTGATTCCAAAGATGAAATCAACTGCGCCCTCTATATAGCAGCGGCTGAAGAATTGACTCCCAGTATGCGCATATAGAGTGTCTTGCCAGCCCTTCAGCCCACAGGCGTAGAAGCCGTGGTTTGCACCTGTGGAAGATAGAGCTACGGCTTGAGAAACGTTTCCAGCGGAATTGGTGACATTCTGTGATATGTTAGCCGAAGCGTAGAAGAGCAAGGTGAAGATTAGAATAGAACACCTACCATATTATACATCTTGAACCCGCTACCGGTAATGAGAAGCGTGGCGCTGGCATCATTGCTTCCCACAGCGCTGGCATATGTAGCGTATATGAGCTCGGCATGGTTGTCGGCGGGATTTGTGCTTGGGTACGCGGAACCTTTGAGCGTTATGTCGTTTTTGGAAATGGTAATCTTCTCTTTATATGTGCCGGGATACACGTAGATGGTATCGCCTGCTGCAGCGGCGTTGTATGCTGCTGTAATCTGATCGCTGTTAGATCAATGAATGGCATGGTAATCGGTGACTGACTGTGCTGTAGGTCTGGCCTGACCCGACGTTGAGAGTGGCGGCGTAGGCGAGCGGTGCCGCGAGAAGCTGGAGGAGAGTGATTGTCTTCATGTTGGTGATGTTGAAGATGCGATAGGGCTGTGTCGATCTGGGAGAATGAGGACTTTAAACCCGTGAATATAAGCAGGAAGACAGGTCTCCTCTTTACTACAGCATTCACTCACGTAATAGCCACTCAAAATTTGATACTGCATATTCTTGGCTGGGCGCGACCACTCCAAGCAGACTCAAGCGGAAACAAATTTATCCATATGAAAACATGATTACCACGTGTAGCTAGAAGCGTTATCTGTGATAATGGATATAGCACATATGGAATGCCAAGAGTCTAGGCTGGACTTTTTCCACCACTGAAAGGAAAGACGCCTGTATGTCCGTTTATTTCGGGGAGCAAGGTTAGATACAGCCTGAATTTCCCCACAATTGAGGCCCGCGAGCATGTTACTGGACTCTGCGGTTGAACAGGCCCCTACGCCCCACTGAATTCCTAGCATGTGCTGCTTGGCGTCTGGTTTTGGAGTGGACTCACTCGGCGCGGTGAGAAAATGAAGTTCGAAGTACACTTTCTTGGTACTCGTATATGAACTTAGAAGGAAGGAAGACCTAAGAGAGGCCCAGACTGCTTTAGATTCATCTTACATGCCATGCAATGCAAGAGTATCGTTATCTAAAGCGGCTTGGAACCAAGACAAAACAAGGCTCTGATGCATAATATCTTTCTTGTCTATCTATGCCCATGCAAGTCATGCTTGACTTCGATTCTAGACACCGGTAGTCGGGTGAAATCGTCAGCACCGATGTTCCGAAGAAACTCGTCCCTTTTTGAAGCCAGGTGCCCAGAGCCAAAGACTCAAGGATTCCCCGCAATTCGTTTAGCAGCTGACTTCTCGCGAAGGAAGTTCTTCAATAGAACCATGATATCATCGTGCAAGAAAGCGTTCATGAAAACTGTTTTCTGCGCAACAGGTCTTTGATTCCGGACGAATGGTTCGGCTGGGAGAGGTGGAATTCCAAACTTCCTCCGCCGAATGGGAAAGCATGTTGCGCGCTCTCTTAAGGACCCGGGACATCGGGTGAAAGATTAAGGGTTCTCCGCAAATTGACTCTTATGACACGCGTCTCGTACAAGCATAGGAGATAACACTATAATGCTTGTAGCAGTACGATTGCAGTTGTCCTTCGTGATAGATCCATGCCGTCGGAAGACTTGAATCTGCTGTGTGATAATGCGTCAGTGTCAAGACTCATCTCAAAGTAACAGGTGTTCTATCAAATATTCTAGACGCCATGCATCAGGGTAGCTTCTTATGGTGTCGAGAGGCAGGTATGAATACCAGTCGCTCAATTCCAATTCACTCCGGCGAGGGCTTTGACATATTCCTAGTACTCGGGATATGCCCCACTCAACTCCCAGTCAATAAATCCTGTGATTCTCATACGGCCTGGAGCCGTTTACATCACGACTAAATTCTCAGGATGTGGGCCGCTATGAGTCATGAAGATCTTTTGGCTTGTACTCAGCGTCGAGGTGATCAAGTCCAAGTAGGGATACACGAGTACTTTGCTCTTGGGAAGAGTTTTCCACAGTGCAGCACACCCCGAGAATTGTTGAGTTCCTAGGCTCAATATAAATTCCCTTGATCTTCCTTTCTATTCTTCTTTCTTGCAGGATCTTCTCATCTACAGACAGAATTCCTATATGAACAGATAAAAGCAGACATTCAGCCTAGAAGTTCCTTACGTAGATCATATTGTAGGCAAATTGAAGTAAAAGCATATATCATAATAGCCCCTATAGAAAGAGATATAGAAGATAGTTACACATTACTATACTATATAGGGTAAAAAGAAGGAAAATTAGTTGATATTCTTTTAAATATAAGTGGGAACTAGTCCCTTGGACTACAGAATACATCCTAGCGGCCTAAGTTAGACTAAAAACGGGGTGGCAGCAGCTCCACAATATATATTTTTATTCACTTGATGTTAAAACACAAATACCAGGTCCGATGATTCTCCCTGTACAAGGCTGTCCATTTGCATCTAGCACGACCGTATCATATTGCAAAGACCCTTCACTAATAGGTCTCACGGCTATTACCCCCATCAAATGCATACCTGCTTTCCATGAGTCATGAGAGTCTGTAAAACTTTGTTTTGACCACTTTAAACGCCAAACTGGTATGATAGCATCGTCTACTTGTATCTGAAATGGCCCAATACCATAGTAGTGGCGTGCCTTGAGCCCGGAGTTAAATGGTGTTAACTCGAATAGGCAAAACTCCTGGAGAATAGAGTACAATTGACGAAGTGAGGTAAATGTTTTCGAATTTAAATGCTTCGGTGTTTCCTTGATAATTTTATCTATATATCTGTTGAGAGACACATCTGACATGCTATTCCGTTTCTGGTCATTTTCTGAGTAGCGGAATCCATTAATCATCTCAAGCATAGAGCAGAATTCGAATAGCTGAAGAGGAGACTTAGTGGATGATGGGAAAAGATCTTTCAAGATCTCTAAAATCATCTCTGCCATACAATCTTTAGTCTGTGGAGACGAGTTGAAAGTTCTTGCATAGGTGACTCGTCGGGCTCCAGACTCGCTGATAGAGGAGTGTCCGTGGATGTGTAGAGCGCCATCTTGAAAGCTAACACTTGCCTTTTCGGAAATTCCGGGTGAAATTTCATACTTCTCGTAGGTATCTACGCTCCGTGTTCTAGAATGGTAAGGTAAATGTCGTTGTCGAGACTTTGACCAATCAGGGACCCATGATGGATAGGAGGCGTCGTCTGGTAGGGAGACAGGACCGAACTCGAATAGATGAAGCAGCAACTGGAGCCTGGTATCGTTATCACCATTGATAAAAGAGAATTCGGTGAGCTCCCTATAGAGCTTCGTCCAGTGGAGAGAATAATCTAGAGAAAACAGACTATCGCCGGATACAAGGCCAAAAAAGGCAGTAATTCGGTCTTTGGGCTCGAGGCAGGCGGCTTCGTGGAAGCTCCATAGCAACTCAAGTATACTACTAGTGGCCTTTCGCTTGTGCATGCTCGCTATCATCTTCACCGAATACGATGATATATCCAAAGTTTGGATATGCGAGGCAGCCGATGCAAGCAACCGTAGAGGAATAGAAAGCCTCCCACAGTGAACAGTAGCTTCGCGAGCGAGCCAAGCCTCTTGGATTACCCATCGCCGTGAAAACCAAGAACGGTCGAAGAAGTCATAAACAGAGAAGATACCGGGGCATATAAAGACTTGATCTTTTTTCTTAGTATCATCGTGGAGGGTTTTCTTTGCTAGCGATACAATGCGCCCTGCCATATTCCAGCCTCTTTCTTCAGGAAATCTGCTCAATTTCCGAAAGAATCTGAACAATTTCGAAGTCATGTGATTTTCGGGCCCGACCCAGATGTGAACGCTTCTTGCCTGCGCATAGATGTGTCCCATGAATGGGATCTGTTGAGCCTTCTCTGCTGCGTCATCCTGATTTAGGCACACGGCGTCTATCCAAAAGTAACTTTTTTCTTTGTATGCCCTGAAAACCCGTAGCAGGGCGTCAACATTGGGCGTGATCCGCAGGTGCGAAGTCTTGTTGCCATATCTTATCTCGAGCGTCTTCGAGTAGTCTGGCTCTCCCCATGTGTATGAAACGGCAGAATATTCCACGTTTGGTGCTGAACGGCGCTGTTGAATGATGGAACAAAGAAGTGGACTTTCTTTAGCGACCGCCGGCTCAAGAATGATGACCCGAACCGCATCTGCCGCAACCAAGGGCTCATAGAGATATTGATTAAAGTTCGACATTTGTTCCCTATGGATTTCTGATTGTCAGGAGGCAGAAGACAAGCACGGGCCAATAGCCTCCGGCTACCCCGCTTTTCCTGGCCGGCCTGGGTAATCCACTACCGAGAACCCCGTGACTGCGGCTCCTGACAATTGTTAACTTGTACTCAGTGTAGAAGTCATTAGTTCTAAGCAGACCAAGTTGGACTTTCGGTGAATAAAAATTAAGAATGCTTTAAATTCCATCTCAGCTGAAATTCTTTCTTGCCGCTGTAGATCTCTGCACAAGGGTGGATTACCGCTACCGAGGCATTTGGATTGCAATGACATTCTGCATTTTGCGTAGACATCGCAAGATTTCCCTTAATTGGGACCGCGCAGAACCCACCAGTTTGGGTGAAAGATGTGGCCAGAGATTTGCGAGGGACTCTCCCTTGACGTATGACATGAATATGTGAAGTCAGGTGCAGGGGACTTGTAGAAGGAACCGTAGTCTTCTGGGGCGATGTCTCGTGGGTTGCTAGTCCAGATCGGCTTTCGCTTGTTGAGCTCCTCCTCCTCGATCTTTGTCTCTTTAACCTTTTTGGTCTGTGGTATTTTCTCGGCCTCAACGTCATCAACCTCCTCGAGCTTGGCCTTCTTTTCGGCTTTATACCCAGCGAAACACCAAGTCTGCTAATTCCACCAATGCTATCTAATATACTTGATGCTATTCCATATTTGGACTTTGATTACTAAAGTATTGTGCTCAAAGTAGGCATTAGACAGATTCTGTACTTGCATCATTTAACAATCAGCTAGGAGATTTTGATTTTTTGGACTAGTGATTGTATGCCCTTGTAAAATACTGCAGAGATTACTTTATGCGGAGAGTCAGGGATAATCAGAATGCTCCTTTTATATATTAGCCTCTTCGAATATCCTCCAACGCAGCACTGCAAGCCTACAAATTTCCGTCTTCTAAACTCAAACATTTGGCTAGTCTCGACTCTCAACTAATCCCCCCGGAATGCAGCTCCTAACTCCTCTCCTGTCACTCCTGGCAGCGACAACCGTCGAGGCGGCGACGAAGGTACTCATATGCTCCGATAGCACAACAGCCAACTACAATCCCGCAACAACCAACCTCCAAGGGTACCTCCTCTCCTAATCCTCTATCTACATCCAGGCTAACATTCTCCAGCTGGGGTTACTACATCCATAACTACCTTACCACCCCGGTATCCAACCTCGCCCGCAACGGGCGCAGCACCCGCTCCTTCATCAACGAAGGACTCTGGGCCACTCTCCTTGCCTCCACCAATGCTGGGGACTACGTCATCATAGAAATGGGCCATAACGACGACGGAGACCCAACGACCGACACCGCTGACCGCGCTACGCTTCCAGGCATCGGCAATGACTCGGTGGTCGTCACGACGAGCACCGGGGCAACGGAGACTGTATATTCGTTTGGCTGGTACTTGAGGAAGATGATTGTGGATGTGCGAGCGAAGAAAGCGACGCCGATATTGAGCGGGATGGTGCCGAGGAATTACTGGACAGGGAATACACTGCAATCGGCATGGCCGTTTGCGGTTTATGCGCAGCAGGTGAGAACTCTTGTCTTTCGTTCGAAGAAATGGAAATGTGGGGATGCGAACTAATGACAAACTCAGGTGGCTGCTCAAACTGCTGTTGGGTATGTGGATCATACGAAGTACGCGGTGAATAGATGGCAGGCTCTTGGCCCAACAACGGCGAAAACCTATTATCCTAATGATAATACGCATACGAATGCTGGTGGTGCACAGAGTAAGTCGATTCCATTTCTGAAATTGTTGAGAAGAAAGAAACTAATTTGCAATATCAGTTAACACGGAGGCGTTTGTAACTGCGTTGAAGTGTGCGAAATCTCCACTCGGAGCATATTTAAATTCTAATAGCACAAGCATCAACTATGCATGCTAATTACTAGAAATTCATTACATATATATATGAATTGAAATAAAAATAATTTCGTTCGCCGATTGGAGTTGAATACTTGATTTTAACTCGCATGTCTAATCTTTAAAACCCTTTCACAACCCTCTCAAACCTAGGAACTTCCCTCCTAAAATCTTCCGGTCTGTCTCTTGCCCCATCTTTCCAATACTCATACTCCATCCACACATTCTCCGGCATCTGTTCCTCTGTCGCCTTCAACCAGTTCCCCAGTTCGGGTGCCAACGGCACTACACCTGTCTCCAACACATACTGATCCCACAATTCCAACAGCTCATTTAATTTCTCTGGATCTTTCTCAGCCAGATCATGAATCTCGCCAGGATCACTATCCAGATTGTACAGTTGCCATTTTTCAGGTCCTTTGGGTTTCGGTATGAAGACGATTTTGTACGGCCCTTTACGTACAGCTGCTCGGCCGCACGTTTCCCATCCCGATATGAAGTCCTCCTCGTGGATTCTAGATGAGCCTCCACGGATAAATGGGACCATGGATTTCCCACGCATAGAAACAACTTCACGGCCTTGGTATGTTGGTGCAGGATGCTTTACACCAGCCATCTCTAAAATACTAGGTGCAAGATCCATTACGGTAGCAAATTGATGAATGATAGTGTTCTCGTGCTGATTCGCGCTCACCCCGGCCGGAAATTTTGCAAGAAATGGAACTCGTACGCCACCTTCGGTTGTGTATGCTTTATACAATCGACTCGGTGCAGTAGCAGCTTGCGCCCAGCGCGGTCCATACCAGATAAAGGAGTCGCCATTGCCGAGATTCTCCAGACTGTTGTTGTAGTATTTCTGTAGATGCTGCAACATGCTTCCTTGAACAATGGGATATGCTTCGTACGCAGCGCCCTCGGCGCCGTTGTCGGACATGAAACATACGAATGTGTTGTCCAGCTCTCCTGTTTCTTCGAGGTAGGATACTACTTTTCCGACATTGTGGTCGATGCATTCGACCATGGCGGCGAATACTTCCATGGCGCGACAGGATTTGGCACGCTCGGTATCGGTTAGGTCGGCCCATTCTTTCACTTCGTCTGCTACGACGGGGTGGGGCTCGACGTCTTGGGATATCATTCCGAGATCCTTGAGACGCTGGAGACGGCGCTCACGGAGGACATCGGGTCCATCGTCATATACGCCCTTGTACTTCGCAACGTACTCGGGGGGCGCTTGGAGTGGCCAATGTGGTGCCGTGAATGGAAAATAACCGAAGAAAGGCCTTTCGTCCTTTTTCTCGTTCCGCTCCTTGAGGTATTCTAACATCTTGTCTCCGTATCCATTGCTAGAATACCAGCCATCGGGTAGCTTCTTCGCATACTCACCATCCTCACTATGCAAGGCGATGAAACTCATGGCCATGAATTCTGGAATCTGATCAGGTGCTTGGAGTTGTGGTTCGTAGCCGTAATGATTGCTGCATGCAGGTAGATGAGCAAAACTTCGCTCAAACCCGCGCGCTTTGGGACTTCTTTCGGGAGTGAGACCAAGATGCCATTTTCCAGCCATCTGAATCAGGGTTAGAACCGATCATGTAACGTGATCCACGAAAACGCCATACCAAAGTCAGATATCCACCGTCCCGTAGCATCTCTGGCAGTGTAACCACTCTCTCATTTAGATATCCCTCGTACCCAGGCATGCCTCGCTGAGGTGCCGTAGACATCTTTCCACCCGGATCATTCTGGCCAGATATGTTTGTCCATTCAATCAGGTTGCCGAGCCCAGCAATATGGTGATCAGTTCCAGTCATAATCATCGCTCGTGATGGTGAACATGCTGCCGCTGCATGAAAATCTGTGAATCGTACACCGGCTTTCGCTATCTTGTCGATGTTGGGTGTGTTAATCTCACCGCCGAAACAAGACAGATCAGAGAAACCCAAGTCATCGGCAACTATGACGAGAAAGTTGGGACGCTTTTGGGACGCCATATCGATATGTTCCTATGTTTACTGACCGTAGTATGCAAGAATGGTGCCGTTGTTGTAAATCCGATCAAGAAAGAAAATCATAAATGGAAATACAGCAGGAAACCGAAACCGAAAGCGAAGAGAAGTGGAAGGAAAGGCACGAAAATACACACTTACGGTCACTACCTACATGGAGATCGAACGAGTCGAAGTACCATAGATAGACTACATTACATTTGCAGTTGCTCTCCACTTAAGTAGTCGTAAGACAGTGGAACGAGGGGATTTTATGATTGGTGCGCGACAATCTTGAACATCGAGCTTGATTGACAAGGCTTGCTTCAATACATGATTTGACTGTATCCATCCGCAACCCCGCTAAAAATAATGGGGTGAAACGTTACCGCACCATCACGTGGTTGGCCAAGGAGTAGAGCTGGTAGAGCTGGGTACCCCGCACGCGCGGGCTTACGAGCACAGTTAATGGGGTACATCTCTCGCCAATATGCATGCCCCTGCCGTTCCTCCCTGTGATTCGTAGCTTCCGAAGCCAAACATGGATAGCACTGCATAGCGTGCTATAAGCTTGGAACGTGAACTCCCCGATGGGAGATAAGGCAAAGTTGAAAGCTTGTATTTGATAGAAGGGTATGTGGTGCGTGAGCGAAAAGCTTGTGCGACAATTTCTTGGACAAACAAGCAACGACCATGAAGAACTCGACGCTGGGAAAGATTAGGGCGTACTAGCTTGCCTCGGTGGTTTGTATGGGAGGGTTTCTTTTCGGATATGACAGCGGAATGTATGTGAAGTGATATAGCCACTACTTGTTCGCAGCCATGCTAATTATGAACAGTGTTGGTAAGTCATGATGAAGCAACTCAGGTTACCAGGGTTAAGAAGCAAATATAGGTGGAGTACTTACAATGAAGTCGTTTGTCCGCGACTTCAAATATGATACTGCTCATGCGACTCGTGTAAATTCGCTAGCTGTTGGCCTTCAGCAGGCTGGCGCATTTGCAGCCTGCTTCGTCATTTGGCCTATCGCCGATAGACTGGGCCGAAAGATGTCCCTGCAGATCTCCTCCTTCATATTCATTATTGGCGCAATGATGGAAACCATAAACTCCCACCACATGGGGGTATTTTACGCGGGTAGAGTGATTGCCGGTATAGGACTTGGTGCTGCGACTGTGGTAGTACCGATGTTCAACAGCGAAATGGCCCCGAAAGAATTGCGAGGCCAAATTGGTAGCTTTTTTCAGTGGTTTTATACTTTCGGTAACTCTGAACAAAATTTAGCTTCGCGAGAGCAATGAACTGATCAAGGGGTAGGCATATTCACGTCATACTAGGTTGATTATGCCATGGCCGAAGTCGTTCCATCAGTCACTAGGCAGTGGCAAATCCCCATCGGTCTCCAGATAATACCAGCCGGTCTGCTCGCATTGGGAACCTTCACTCTCAAGGAGAGCACACGATGGCTCACAAAGAAAGGCCGACATGAGGAAGCTTGGGAAAGCCTGAAATGGATTCGTGCGGATGAGTCTCAAGTGACAGTCGAAGAGATGGAAGAGATTCGGGTGGGTGTCGAGTTGGAGGAACGAGCTACCGAAGGTTTCCAAATCAAAGGTATTTCCGCATTCTGGACAGTTGCTTGACTCATACTAACATATTCAAAGAACTGGCCGAAAGAGATAATTTCAAAAGAGTGTTCACTGCATTTGCAGTCTTCACAGCGCAGCAAGCCACCGGTGCAACAGCATTTGCATATTATGGGCCACAGTACTTCAAACTCCTGGTCGGAGGCGGATCAAAGGATTTGCTTTTGACAGCAATATTTGGAGCGATCAAAGTCGTTGCGTGCGGATGCTTCGTTCTTTTCCTTTCAAATCGAGTTGGACGACGTGGAGTGCTAATCGGCGGAGCTGTATTCATGTCTGCATGCCAGATCGTCACTGCCATAGTCGTGAAAGAACTGCCTGCATCTAAAAGTAAAGGTGTAACCAGCAGTGGGGTCGCGACAGTAGCTCTCATTTATTTGTTTGTCATTGCCTACAACCTCTCGTGGGGACCATTGCCTTGGCCATACGTGTCTGAGTAAGTACAGCATCTCCTGGGATTTTCATTAGCGATGCATTAACAGTTGTGCCAGGATCTTTCCGACTCGAATCAGAGAACCGGGCATTGCGATTGGAGTTTCTACCCAGTGGCTATTCAACTTTGTTTTTTCATTGACGACATCATATATGATCGCGAATCTAGGTTGGTCAGTTAGACTCCGCAATTAATCCTATGTCAAATTGCAGCTAACGCGTAATTCAGGGGTACATTTTTACTTTGGGGAGTCTTCGATGCAGTTATCGCGGTAGTCGCGTTTTTCTTTCTGAATGAGACAAATGGGCTAAGCCTCGAGGAAATTGCGCACAACGATTATGGAAGGGCTTCGTCATACAAGGAGGATGCTATTTTGGGTGAAGATGGAGCGGCGCCTAAGTGACAAACTACTTTTTATGGTTGTTTGGATGATGCCTAGCAACTTGTGTATGTTGTTCGTGAAGCATGAAAATAAACGCGAGGTTCGCATTCTACTGTACTTGGACTGTGGTGGGGAGCCACCGTGTAGTTACAGCAGGGCTTTCGAAGCAAAGAAGCATCATTGCTGTGTGATCATCAGGCAATATCCTCGGAACGGGGTAAGATATGCGAATGATCTATCGTACTCGACAGACACGACCATCGTGATTGAAGACGTCTGCTCTCTGATTGAATGACCTAGTATATAACGAATAAGAATAATGAATATAAGTGTTCGTGGAAACAGCAAAGAAGAGTAGTGAATAGAATTAATGAATGCAAGCCTACTTGCCGGCGTAGTGGAGGTTTTCTGTGATGAACTTCATGCTTGGTGAATAAATACAGCAGTCCAAGTCGCGATCAATATTTTTTCACACCTAGTGAATGTGTTGCGAAGATAATCTTTTGCACCCCCATATTTATTACAGTACAATTCCACACAGCTAGGCCGCAACGAAACGAAATGACCATTGAATTGAATACGAAGATAATCTTACTGCATAGAGCTCTCAAGGACTTCTGTAGATTTGCCGGTACTTCTGCCTCCTCTCTTATATTGTTAATATCTAACAAGTACCAAGCTCGACTCGGATGTCAGTTTTAGGCGACCTCGTACAGGAGGCTGTATTCACGCGGCGAACGGCACGCGTTTGTGTGCTTCTATCATGGGAAACTCTCTTACGGCAGAAAATATTTACTTAAATATAAACCACCTTACTCTCCGATAAGGTGGCATTTTGACCTCCTACTTGATCAATCTTCACGATTGTGATCGCTCTCTACAAGTTCTCGAATACAGTATCAATTCCATACTGCCCACTTGAAGGTTTTCCTTATTCTTCGTGGGGTGCTTCTCAACCGCTTGCGATATCTCCGTCTGCATAAGCTCCACTAACACGCAGGAAGACGACCAAGCCGCTTAGATTGATCTATATGCAAGTACTTTTCTTGAAATAGCATCCTACATCTCTGCTGACAAGCAATCAACCCTGAAGACAGTAGACACAAGATGGTGTTGAGCAAAGAGCAAAAAGCTGTTCTCGATCAGCATTATGCTCATTATATGAGCACAACTGGTGATCGTCCCCCGAAAGAGATGTGTACTGCTCTGGGGAAAACATGCAAACCCCCAGTTCTTCCGGCGACTGTAGGTCGGTGAGTGCTCTGAAATCCTAGCTCAGTTTACTTGACGTTTAAAATACTGAAAACTGGCGAAGACATTTCGCCAACAAGAAGAAGAACGCCGATGGCGAGCGAGTAGCCATTCCTTTGAAGCCGGCTCAACTTGAGCTGCTGGAGAAAGTTTACAGAGAAACTCGATACCCATACACTGGAACGAGATTCATCATCATGGCTCAAACCGGCCTGCAGTTGAAAAAGGTCAAAGAGTGGTTCGAGAATAGAAACAGCAGTCTAACCAAAAAAGCCGGGGGGAAAGTTGTTCCTGGATACGGTAAAAATACAAAATACGCTAAAGCGATGACAAAGGCATATGAAGAAGACCCACAAGGATACGTTCAGAAACTACTGACTGGAACGATCAACCTGCAGACTGGCGAGGAACAAATTCCGTCGCCAGGCCCATACGGAACTCAACCCAAAGGACATCCTCATCCTGTACTTGTTAAAAACGATGCAACTTCAGATGGAGGTACACAGATTGATTCGGGTAGTGCAAGCAAGATGAGACGTGACTTAGAGAAAATCGAAAGTGGTGCTCATGCTTTGGCGCGAAATGGTCTTCTTACAAATGAGTCACTTGAAGAGGAGACTGAAATTGATAGGGTTCACGAACACCACCGTTTTCATAGCCATAAAAGACAGAGCCTTCCGCAGAATCGAGGAATGGCCGGTATCATGCCAGTGGGGGACAGCTTCGCTCAGCAAAAGTTCCGAAAATACCTCAAGCCAGCACATCACATGGACGGTCGACACTCGATGCAAAGAAATGAGCCCATAGAATTCGTTAAAGGCAGCCTTACTTTCCCTGCATCCTATGATTCAACTTCTCAAAATCTCCATATGGCTCCCAAATTTCGCTGGTCAAAGTCACGAAATGTCTGTCCGGATTTTCAAAAAATTAAAAAGGAAGACTCATTAAATGGGCGATCGAACGGTCATTATCTTAAACAGATAGAGGGTCCGCCAAAACATTCCATCTCTTCTCAGGAGAAGTCTTTTGGTACACACATGCCAGGTGACTACAAGGTCAACCCACAACATTACACCCAGTTGTTCTCCAAAATTTCAGATGATATCTCGGCGAGGAGCAAGAATTTTCAGCTGGAAAATGATAGTGTATCGAGGTCTAGCGGTGCTGAATATGAGGATGTTTCACCTAAATATCAGGGCACTTCCCACCACCCGAATTTTACTCCAGTTGATGGCGCAGCTACCTCGAAAGGTATGTATGGTCACTTTCCTAGACGCAATCTCTTCGGTCATGCCGCCACCCGAAGCTTCTGGCAGGAAAAGTTCCAGGCTCCTCAAAACACAGATGACTCGGACGAATCCTTTGCTGCGAGCGCTGGTCCCAGCACGATTGACAACGGTGTCGATACTGGGGCTCACATTTCAGGCTCTGTTCTTCCAGAACATCACGAACAAGCCCGTTTGGCAAACAATTTTTCTAATAAAAGGTCTGTTCAACAAACCGGTACAGCGAAGAGCGATAATGGAATCGGTTTGAGTAATGTCTCTGTTCTCAAGTTAGCGAATGCTGCACCCAATGGGGCGAAGTTGCAGGGCTACATTGATTATGATAACTTAACGTTCAGGGACTTCATCCATGCTGAAGACTATGGTGAGATTATGGATTTGATTGGGACCGATAGCGATTCGGATGAAAACACCACAGCCTACAGAAAAGAATCAGCCGAAAATATTGCCATAAAGCACATCGACGCCGACGAGTCCAGCTGGAAACAAGATCATAGTTCATTCTTGACACAAAAGAGAAGATCTCCAAGTTATGCATGTCGACTCGCATTTCCTTCCGTTGGGACTCCTATCGAGGGCAGTTTGGAGCCATCTGGCCATGAAGATTCCTCAATCCTTCGAAATCACCCGGAGATTCAACGGCCACTTGAAGATGTGACCGAAAAGTTCAATGGCAATACTCAAGCTGCCCAAGGAAGTGACAATAATCAAGAGCACCTAAGCGCAGTAGCAGCAGAGATTAAGTCTTTGAAGCGTGGTAGACGAGCAGAGAATTCTCCATCACCTGCAACGTCCGGTGGAGAAAACCAGACGAAGAGACTTAGAGTACGCCATGAGACGAGCCAGTGGTGAATGGCAGCGCTGCTTGAGGGAGAACCGCAGATGTATGTGCGAGATGATTTTATGGTGCTTGATTTCATTGTTCTTGGATGCTTTGTACCTTTGTACTTTGCATTGATACGCTTGCTTGTTCTGAAATTGAACCCTTTTAAATGTATTCTACATTCAGAACCATTCGTCACTTCTAAAAAAAAAAATCTTTTCCCAGCAGAAGAACGAAGCCCTATGGAGAGTATCACCTATGGGCGATAGAGATAAATAAAAATTGAGTGTTTAGTCCCGAATAATGCTGGTTAGTTGTCAGTAATAACTTCCAGTCTGTCCGATGACTGCTGCCTTTTTCTGTCTGAACATTGCAAAGCACTTGACGGCTAATGGTTCCAAATTAAGCATCTGGGAGCGCTGAAACACACATCTGTTTTATGCTCTCAGAAAAAGCTACACAGCATCGTGTGTTAATTGATTTGGAGGAAGCTGCTCTCTGTTCCACCGACACCGCAAAGGATGAAGTCCTCTCAAATCACGTGCTAACTTGCCGTCTCCCACCACTCATCTTCGAACGGCAGCATGACACTTAGCCATGTCGTCATGAGCAGTTGTATAGGGATAAGAATAATTAGAGTAAGTGTTTCGAATGGAATTGCGTGGCGTGGCGGAAGAAGATGAACCGATCAATAACAAAGTAAAGGCTTCGTGATAGGAAAGATCATCTTGGTCAATGAAAAGACAGCATACCAGGACAAGATGGTCATAGACGAGAGGTGGACGCGGCACACGGACTGAGATATGAGCCGACCCTCCTTATCAGCTAGCGAGTGTCCTATCATAGGAAGCGTATCCATCGCGCAATTTAGGGTCGTAATGACTAAATGCCGTTCTTAGGATGAACTATATGATAGAATGGTGAAACCCCACTTTCTGCATCACACCATCCAAGCTTAAAAGGGCACAATCTTTTTGGGGTTGAGAAGATGCTCTATTTATCCTTGCAACTCAATATCGAACAGCGTCAATCTGAACAATCAATGCAATCAATGTTATACAACTCGATGTGTAATCGGAACCAGTCTGCCGTGCTTGCCGGTGTTCACAGCCACAACTTCTAGGCATAGATATTTTCAGCCTGTACTGAAACGAGGACTGGAAGCCATAAGATACAAAGAGCGAAGATATCCGCCTCTATTAGATCCAAGATAATATCAAGTTCACTTTGCTTGAAGACAGCTATCTCAATTCTGCATCCAGTCCAGCCAGACTCGCATCTTGCTCAGCGTGTTGAACACCCAAGTTTCGAGCCAAATTTCACCAACAATAAATTTGAACCATGGCACCCTCAGCAACTGAAGTCCAGGCACAACCAATCTCTGTCGACGCCAAAGACAAGGTAGACGGAAAAGCCAAGAGTAAATGGCTAGAAAGTACCGGCGTTCTGGACCAATATGAGTCCTTTGATGTCACTCCTATCATTGGTCGCGAATTCCCACATGCCAACTTGGTAGAATGGCTACAAGCACCTAATGCCGATGAACTCTTGCGTGAATTAGCTATTACCAGTACGTTTCACTTAACCACAGAAAGTGAAATTTGTGGAAAGCCAACTAACGTAACATAGTCTCTCAACGTGGAGTCGTGTTCTTCCGTGCCCAGGACAACCTCACCGCCGAATTTCAGAAGGAGCTTGTCCAGCGTATTGGCATTCTTTCTGGCAAGCCATCTACTTCTGGCCTCCACATTCATCCGGTCCTCAACCCGGAGCGCGAAGGTTATAGAGTAACGGATCCTGAAATTAGCACCATTGACTCAGAGCTGGACAAGAAGATCTATCCCAAGACTAAGCTCATTGGAGTTGGACCTGCGAACCTCAATCAAAGTTCTGCAGCATGGCATGCGGATATTTCTTTCGAACCAAAACCTGCTGACTATTCCAGCTTAAGATTGGAAGTTCTACCCAAAACCGGAGGCGATACACTCTGGGCTAGTGGATATGAAATCTATGATCGAATCTCCAAGCCTTACCAAAAGTTCCTAGAAAGCCTCACTGTGACTTTCCAGCAACCAGGTTTCATTGAAGCTGCAGAGCGAGGAGGATTCGAACTCTACGACAAGCCTCGCGGCGCCCCGGAAAATGTTGGAAAGGAGTTGAAAGCCATACACCCGGTTGTGAGAACCAACCCTGTAACGGGATGGAAATCCATCTTCCCAGTCGGAGGTCATGTAAGCCATATCAATGATGTGAGCCCGGCAGAAAGCCAAGCTCTGCTGAAATGGTTCCGACGATTGTTGTTGGACAATCATGACTTACAAGTACGATTCAAGTGGCAGAACAAGAATGACATTGGTAAGTGGTCAAGTCCCAAAAGACGACGTATGCTGACGATTTTAAGCCATTTGGGATAATCGTTCGACATTCCATACCGCGACATATGATCTTGAAGGTCAGGCTGAGAGGTACGGTGTCCGAGCAGTCAGCGTTGGCGAGAAACCATTCTTTGATCCTGAGAGCAAGTCGAGGAGAGAAGGTCTAGCCGCATAACTCAGTTCTATTTAGCCTATCGATATTTGTTCCGGTCCGTAGACAAACATTTGGAATTCATAAATGGACTACGTCCATTGGTCAATAATCCAGTCCATTGCCCAATCAACGGAGTTTCTAGCTGGACTGGTCTATTAACTAATAGACGTAGTCTATACCGAAATATGAAGCTATTTATAAATGGACTATGTCTATATACTAACATTTTAAATTTATCTTTCCACTAATCTATATACTGCTCCTATCTACCCCGTACCTACCCTGCAGTATTGGCTCGCTGCCGTTTACTTTTCCTAGGCTCTGCTACCACCTTACTGTCGCTATCAACCCTCGGTATCAGTGCTTTCTTAGTACGTAATACTATACTAGCTAGCTATCTACAAGTATACCTTATAGTACAGCTTATCTCTTCCAATATAGTAGAGTCGGAGATACTCGTTCTTGATCATCTCAAACACCTTATTCCGTAGTACAGTACATCGAGGTTCAGGCTATTTGCCTTCTGGTTTGCGATAGAGACGATTATTAATAAGGATATATTTATCCTTAGCAAAGAACTTGAGATTGCGGTTAGCTTAGCTTGATGCTTTGCAGTTATGATTATCTAAATAAAGCTGTATCTCGTTCTATTTATAAGAAGAAAGTCGATCTTTGCATTTATATTTATTGTCTGGGATCATATCTATACACTCATTTTTAACTTCCCTAGGGAAGTTATCGATAATCAGGGGGGGGGGGGGAAGCGCGATAAGATCATATTAGTGGAATGATGCTTAAAGACTATGATATAGATAGGAGAAGGATTATTAACTAAATAAAATATACGTTTGTGTAGTAGGGACTACCCACTTTAGGGTATTAACGAATAGACATAGTCTATTGCGAATAACTTCATATTTCAGTATGGACTACGTCCATTAATTAATAGACTAGTCCAGCTAGAAACTACGTTGATTGGGCAATGAATGTAGTCCATTCGTCAATCGAAATGTTGGGCTACGGGCCGGAACATATTAACTAGGCAATCATATGAAAATGTTTCTAGTATCCATTGACCACAATGTAAATGAGTCAGACCGAACAGTGAACTTGCATATGACCGATAAATTCGACGTGATGAATGGCGTATATGAGAGAACCTTCGTCGTTCTTTTGATATATCTCAATCCTGATACAATTCAATTCATCTGCTGCGCATGTAATGACAGTTGCTGTCAATAGGAGTCGAGAAGCGTTTAATTTTCCAGAGCTTTGTTCTTCAACAGCTTTGTCCGACTTCCCGGTTTTTTTCCATTTCACTCACATGACTACGCGCCAAGATCTTCTCCCCCACTATTCTCGAACTTCACCTACATCAAAAACAACCACAACACAGGTTGTCATTTACTATGCGAAGTATGTATGAGATCGCAGAGTCTAAAGCCACTAGAATGTTCTGGAGATTTAGATTCTAAAAGTTTTGAACCTGATCTACCTTTCAAAATCAGCTGTTCGCATCTTCTTCCGTTGCAATTTTCTATTCATCTCGGCGATTGGTTTTCTCCAGTATCGAACTGAGCACGAATATCCAGGGACTGATGACAACATTATGCACAATAACGAACACCCACGTCTCGCAACGTGCGCAGATATACATTGTGCTGAATCCCCAATGAAGTTCGTATTTCAATCGATCCCTGCTTGTGTCCTATCATGCTACTGATAAGGATGTCGTGCTTCAGTACCAAGGACTGCATCCTGAGAGAGCCATTACCAAGATAGAAAGACGGTATAGTGGTTATGGTGGCGACATTTGTGGTGCAGATTTCTCATTCATTCTGATGGCTCTGGTTTGTCGTTCACTTACGCTAATCTGGAAATTGTTCCGTCGTGGGGTCTTCGTGTGGGCTTCGTGGACTAGGAGTTCCGAAGACTATTATCTCATGGTGCTTGTGTTGTTTCTTTGCGCCCGATAAATACCTTGGATTGCTGTGGGTGTCTTAACGCGCCACAAGGTGATGTATGCATCGGGGTTTTGATCAGATTTGGCGACTTCAGAAGCTGTAAGTTCGACCTTTTGGTGTTGCCTCAAATCCGGATGAAGGTCGGCCTTCGCCACTAGACGACGAGGGGTTGTGAGCCGAGACAATTCCTGATTAGCTTAGGCTAGAAACCACTAACTGTGGATTGACCCTGAACGGTTCAGTATTATGTGATAAGTGGATTCTTTCCGTGGGAGTCGAGCCCCATCGACCTCGATGAGAAAATGTTTGAGTCCGGGGTTATCATGTTATATAAGAGTGTGGCCCTACTCCATTGGTAAGTCAAGCAACCTCGGCGCAGTAAGCCTGATCTTCAAGATGTCGGCCGGTAACAGCGCAGAAATATCAAAGACTGGCGAAGATGCTTCACACAAGCAAGAAGAAGCTCCTAATGTACCTCCTCAGTACGAAGAAGTAACGACATTTGGTGATCCAATACCTGTTCCTGCGAAGGATACAGCCTTTATATTTGCAGCTTCAGATTCTGATGAGGATGGATTGGCTTTCGCAAAGAACCCCTTTCTGGATCCAGCCGTGGCAGCCCACTGGACGACAATTTACGAAAAAGCTCAATATGAATGTCGAGATTTTTTCGACCCTCATTTCACTTGGAGTGAGGAGGAAGAGAAAAGAATTGTCCGGCGCCTTGACTGGCGAGTATGTCTATGGGCAGTAAGTTTAAGCATATCACACAACCACTGGGCTATGGCTGACCTAAAATTAAGTGCATAATGTTCTTCGGTCTGCAAGTCGATCGAGGCAACCTAGTACAAGCTGTGGCAGACAATTTATTAGACGACCTTAATCTTACAACAAATGGTACATCTCTTTCTCTCGCAAACGCACGTAAACTAACTTCTGTAGAATACAATTTCGGCAATGTTATATTCTTGTTTTCATTCCTGTTGGCCGAATTACCATCTCAACTGGTATCGAAGAAAATTGGTCCTGATCGTTGGATTCCTATGCAAATAACTCTTTGGTCTGTAGTTGCCATGTCTCAGTGTGCAATCAAAGGGAAGCAGGGCTTTTATGCGACTCGAAGTATCTTGGGTCTACTAGAGGTGCGTTTGATGGAAATGCGCGACTTTAATTTGCTAACACTTGTTAAACAGGGTGGTTTTATTCCAGATATCGTATTATGGCTGTCGTACTTCTACACATCGCGAGAACTTCCAACTCGACTCAGTTTCTTCTGGACAACTCTATCCGGGACAACAATTATCACGTCGATTCTCGCTTTCGCTCTCCTTCATCTCCGTGGCGTCGCGGGCTGGGCAGGATGGCGATGGCTATTCTTGATTGAAGGGTTGATTACTTTGCTTGTCGGATTGGCATCGTTCTTCATGATGCCTGCATCCGCTGTTCAGACGAAGACCTGGTTCAGACCGAAGGGCTGGTTCACGGACCGTGAAGTTTCGATCGTTGTTAATCGAGTCCTCAGAGATGATCCATCTAAGGGCGATATGCACAATAGACAAGCAATCACTCCTAAGAGACTTTGGGAGGCCGCCAAAGATTATGATCTATGGCCACTTTATGCCATTGGTTTGATAGCATATATTCCGCAGGGACCACCTGCCTCTTATATTACGCTTACATTGAAGTCGCTTGGATTTAGTACATTCAACACGAACTTACTCACGATTCCATACTCGGCATTCCACATTATGACGCTTCTTGCAATTACCCAACTGTCTGAGCGTCTCAATGAGAGAACATTTGTTTCCATGCTACAGCCATTGTGGACACTCCCTTGTATCATCGCTCTCAGATTCTGGCCCGGTGCCGGCATCAAGGCTTGGGATACGTACGCACTTGTTACCGTGTTGTTGTCATATCCATACTGCCACGCTATTCTCGTCGGCTGGACATCCAAGAACGCCAACAATGTCGGAGCTAGATCTGTCTCCGCTTCATTATACAATATGGCTGTCCAATTGGGAAATATTTGTTCCAACTTCATCTATCGAGCGGATGATAAACCTTTATATCACCGTGGTAATACACAATTACTCATCATCAACATCACCTCTATTTTGATTTTCATACTAACAAAGATCTATTATGTAACGAGGAACAGGATAAGGGACAGGAAATGGAATGCTATGACGCCAGAGGAGCAACAAGATTATAAGTTGAATACGAAGTTAGTGGGAAGTCGGCGGTTAGACTTTAGATTTGCTCATTAAATCTGTGCGGAGATGATCTTGCTTGGAGCAGGCAAAGTTTGTAGGTTTTCATGTAAATAAAAGATAGAGAGGGGAAATAATCATTGATACAAAAGATATTTGAGCTATAAAGATACCTCTGAAGAACTGGGAAGCAATTGAGCGACGTATCCGAGGTAGAAGAATACAACATGTACTGACTCCAGACATCTAGTCTTCTTCTGAACCAACCTATGTTATATACTTCTAGTCCACATTCTTGTCCTAGTTCTCATTCTAATGAATGCCACTATCTTCTTCCCCTCTTCCACCACTGGTATACCAACTATCTGACCAACTCCAAGCATCGATATTCAGTCGAAAGGTATACTTTTGAGATTTCTATTCGGGAAAATATATATGATAGTTTTTAATACCCGCATTTGATTTGAGCAATCAGTTATATAAGTTCTCAATGTCTAAATTTCACTAGAAAAATGAGAACTCTGAATTTGGTCGGGACCCTAAAGGCATATGTCAAGTATGAGTGGCTACAACTCATTATCCTAAATCGGCTTACCTTATGTTTTCTGCGCTAGACTGTCCACCATATGCTCTCGCTTGTGGTGGGGGAGAGGTTAATCTTCAACTGCATCATTAGTGCTAGCCGTCCCACGAATGCTTCTGTACAATCTTCCGCGAACCTGTCCTGCGAATACTTCCGCGAATGCTCCGGCGAAAGGAACAAATGACGCTCCGCTGGCTCTCCGAGGGCCACTGCTATGGAGGCAGAGTATCTATTTAGGTAAATTGGGAAGGAAGGAAGTTGAGGTACAGTAGTTCTACTTCGTAGTGGGGTATCCCTTTAACACCATCCATGTGGTCTGTGCACGCCTACCAAGTAAATCTAGCGATATGTCCTAGTATGTGGGGTAACACAGGGGTATAAATTTTGGTTTTTGCTATTCAGCCGACGCAAATTGTTGGATAGCAAAAACCTAAATTTTGGGTGGTTAAGGGGATATACCTCGAGAAGATGCTAATATACACCCCCATAGTAAGGGAGAAAAGGTAGGTAGGTAAGTAGGTAGATAGGTCGCGTCTCTTCGCCAATTTTGGGCGTGCGTCATCGTCATTCTGAAGGGGGGAGGGGGGGTTCTAACGAACTCCCAAGCCCACCAAGAGTATCATATAATGAATTCACGAAGCGGTTGTGAGCGGCTGGTATCATTTCGGATATCCAGAAACTTTGATGAAAATACTATTCTCACTCGCACTCATACCTTACAGAAGCAATCATCATCGTTTCTCTCGGTTTTGGCAAATCTTGTATTACTCAACATAGGTATGATCACAAACGCTACGCCTGTCATTTGGTGTATTGAAAAATGATCTTTTACACAATCATGCTAGCTTATCTCGAACAAAACCAACCAGATATCGCGACCCTGCGGCCCGCAGGAATTCCACCAGCATGACCCACTAAAGCAACCCCTTACCCACGTTCCAATGCTGCTAAGGTTATTCCCATCCGCGTCTCAATTATCAACCTGCTGTTCATCTTGATTCTCTATACCTTCAGCCTCAGATTTCACACCAATGTCCCCCAGCACACCACTTCTCGATCGACTAGCTGAATCAACCAGCTCTTCATTCAAGAAGTTATCGTACATAGCTGCTACAAGCCCTACAACGCCACTACTTCCTCCAAAGCTATAAGTTTGTGGTCGTAAATGATCAATAGCTTGTCCATAGCGGACCCCATTTCTGTGATTCTGTCTCAAGCGATCCGCTCTTTGTGGTAAATTCTCAACGGCATGTTGACTCTGCATTCCATCTATGAGATTTTCTCCCAGGATTCGTGAGCGCTTGGATGACTGGCTGCTGTGAGAACTACCAGCCTGCTCAAGGTTAGGGTTCATATTATCTCGAGAGTTTGAGCGGAGGTGCTTCCGTTGCGATGGAATCCACTCCGCTGACGACCCATTCCCAACCGAGTTTGCCGTCTGAGAGTAAGCTCGATTACCACCATCGCTATCATGAGCAGGAAGTCCAAAGCTGGCAAAACTAGAATATGATTGCAGAGCTTGATACGGTTGATTGAGGCCAGCGAGGAATGACAGCTGACGTTGAAGTTGGAGAGGACGGAGGGATTGTTGATAGTGGAGGAGGGGTAGGGCGTGGGCGCTTGCGAGCGAGGTTGCGTTGTGGTTGTGGTTGTGGTGCATATTTGAGAAGTTGGGCTGGTGATATGAGTGGGCTGAGTGAGAGGTATAGGTGGGCATTGGTAGTGGTTGAGTTTGGTGGTAGGAGTGGTCTGAGAGGGCTGTTAGGAGTGTTAGTGGTTTATTACTTGATGAGGCGGGGAAGGAGATAGAAAAGGGGGGTAGTGTACCAGGAGGTATGCCGCTAGGAGTATCGGAGATGTAGATTGGATTGAGTGCATGAGTTCCTATGTTCCTGAAGCGGGATTGATGGTTAACTTCCATGTCAAAGCCCCGCATATCGACGTGGTTTGGAATTTGGGCTGGGCGTTGGCTCGCTGATGATTGGGAGCTGTGCTGATGTACAGAATCACTAATTGAAACAACGCGGTCGTCAGATACAGGTGGATACTGATATTGAGCATAAGTTGGACGATGTCGAAGTCCACTCGATCCAAATTGGATATTGTTTTGTAGAAGTGGGGGAGAAATTTGAGGACCACTAATCTGTGTGCCTGCTTCTCTTCCAGCAGGAGTCGCTGAATACCTTACTAGCTGCGGTTGCGGATTGCTAACTTCGTGAGAAACATCAGCCTGAGCAAGACTAGACATGTTTCCGCTAGCTTGGAAATTGATGCGCCGAGACCGGCTAGGCGTAGGATCCTCAATATACATAATCTCAGTCTCCGCCTCCGAAGGAACCGGCGTCGCCTTACTAATGTCAGGACTCTCCTGTAAAATCTCAACTGTAGTCGCAAGCTCCTGTTGCGTGACCAAAATCTTCTCTAAATTAGCACGTCTAGTTCCCTTTTTGATGGTCCGAATCGCAAGAATTTTCAACCACAAACGGAAATCCTGGCCGTGATGAGCACCCGCTCGCTTGATCACTGCGTCCTCTTTCATTCTATTCTCCAGTTTCTCGAGTATGGTCATGACTTCTTGATAGGTCCAGGCGGGATTAACCTCTGTGCGAGCTTGGTCGTGAGCGTGGGTTTGAAGAATTATATGGACTTGCTGGACTTTGATGCCAGTGGTTCGGGCGATGAAGCGGGTTATTTGGTGGTCCGGGATCAGCCAGAGATTGGAGGATTCGGAAAGGAATGCAAACACTTCATCGTCGGATTCGAGGCGGGTGGATTTGCCGTTTGCATCGTTCAGTATTATGGCTGTATTTCTCGTGAGTTTCATTGTCAACATCTTGTGTATCCTTGAGCTCGGGCTCTTTTTGTTGTAGACTGTCGAATGTGTAGTGAAGCAGGTTGTTGATTCTAGTCGAAGTAAAAGTAGCTGTCTAGAAAGCGCTCAGGGCTCGAATGTTTGTCTTTTAAACGAGTATTTTGATGAACATTCATTGTTTTCTCTTTGTCAAGTCTCATGTATCCCTCTACAGGAGACTCAAAATCAGGAAATGATTAATCTTTGCGCACAAATTACTACAAGTAGCACCCAATCATGCTCTAGAATCTTAAACTTCCTACAAAAGAGCGTATATGAAAACAATTTCCAAGTTCCAACAGTGCCTATTAGGCGCAGGGTGTTCTGGGTTCCAAAATAAGAACTGTATAGCTTCTATTATGGCAACTTCACTTACTATGAAACGGAGTCTAACCTTGGGAAGATGGTAATTCCAAAGATGCAAATTCATTCACAATAAACATGGCACTATATACACCATCCCTTAACAACTCTCTGCTAGCGTATTTTGCCACGCTACATGATTTCAATTGATATCTCGTTGTTCAAAAATGAGTACAAAAGAACCTACTCTTAAGCACACAGCTACAATAAGTGTAACTGCCGAAGCAGCACAGGATGGAATGAATCTGGAATTAAATCAGAAAAAGCTCAAGCAAACACGGCGACTTACTTACCTTTTTGCAGCTCTGCCTGAAGCTCGCGATCCAGAAACAGGCCACGGATATAGTTAGGAGACTCTTATTATTGAAGCTGGCTTGCTGATTGCAGCTGGGTCTGATACTATGGCCACTGCAATAACTTCAACGACCTTCTACCTCTTGCACTATCCGGACACCCTAAAGCGTCTAAATAAAGAAGTCCCTGGTACCTTTGCGGATGTGGAAGATATCCGTGACGGCTCCCAGTTCACAAATTGTACATACCTCACCGCCTACCTCAATGAGGCTATGCGAATAACGCCCGGTGTGGGCGGGCTCCTCCCACGCGAGATTTCTCCCCGGTAGCATGATCGTTGACGGACATCACTTTCCTGCAGGTATTGACATCGGAGTTCCACACTACGGTATTTACCACAAGACAGACTACTATCGTGATCCTTTTCCAAGTTTAAGCCAGAACTTTGGTTCATCAATGACCACACTACAGCTACTGAGTTAGCTGTCGCTCAGTCCGCTTTCTGTCCATTCAGCGTAGGCAGAGCCAGCTGTATTAGCAAAAGTATAGTGTACGTTGAAATGTCGATCATACTAGCAAGGCTTCTGTGGCTTTGTAACGTGAGGTTAAAAGCAGGGTCTCACACTGGTGAAGAAAGTTCCTCTCTTGGTGATGGAAGAAAACTTAAGAACGAGTTCTAGGGATATGATAATTTCACGGGTACCCAGAGGGGCGCATGGTAGAATTCCAGTTTGCTGAGCATCCGTAGCTAGGCTCCATCAATAGTTAGGAGAATTCATTGATGATTAAATGTCGAAGAAGGAAAAAAAGTTTGTTTCTCATAAGATTCTTTGCTTCAAAACTTCCTAATGTCGTTTGTATTTCGATGTAAGATTGTATTCGTCGAAGGTCTTGCATCGACTCTGCTTGAGACTACAGATGATCAGGTAACTAATTAGGTGCATAGTAAAAGTTGGGACAGCATTTCAAATTGGCTCTCGTTACGCAAGGTAGAATAAGGTTCAGGAGCATGATAATCATCTTTTCTTCCGAGCTTTGCTGGAAGCTTACTACGCACAGAAGAATCAAAAAGGCTTTGAAAAAGAGTTTTATTGTTTTTCTCCTGGGAAATTTGTCAGAAATGGAAGAGATAACTATGAGTCTATGAGTATATATGATATTATTTAAGTCTAAGTTGCTACACTGTGTGGGATGGGTCATTTATAATTGGTGAACCGAGAGTATGACTAAGCACTTTCCGACAAAATTACTACTTATAAAGGTCTGGCTAAACAAATTCAAGCCGTTATACACAGTAATATGAAAATCTTTAAGACTTATCAGAGAACAAGCATAGAACCAAGGCCGTACCAATTCACACAGGATCACAAGTTCGGTTCTAATCAGCTGTCAGTTCAAACGAGCTAACATACCGGCGAAATGTTTCACTTACGATCGATATTCGTGCTAATGATGAACTCCTCCCATTCCTCTAGGATCTTGAGGGTAGAGAGACATTTATTGCGAAGTAGCTCCAAGCCATCTGGTCCTAAAGGAAGTCTTGGCGGAGTTTCTTTGCCGGCGGCTAGACCCTCTTTCCGAACGAGATCAATGATGCGTTCTGCAGCTTTATGGGGATCACCAGGCTGGTTGCCGTCAGAAGCCTCTACCATGCCCTTGAGAGCTTGATGTATTGGTTCGTATTCGGCAACGGACAATGGCTCCCACTTGATATTCTGTGAAGAGAACAGCTTCGTTCGGTAATAGCCCGGTTCGAGGATGATCGTGCGGATGCCAAATGGACTGGTCTCATTTTGAAGGCATTCAACGATCCCTAGATACATACAGAGTTAGTATAGCTCTTGCGAAGAATAGCACTTCTCCGGACTCTCCCCTACCTTCCATGCCGAACTTTGCGGCGGAGTAAGGGCCTCCCCCAACTTGTCCTTGCCACCCGGCAATGGAACCCATGAAAATGATAGTGCCGGCTTTCTTCTCACGGAAGTGTGGTAAGATTGAACGAGTGAGATTGACAGCTCCGAAGAGATTAGTGTTCAAGCTTGCAAGGAGTCTTTCGTGACTAAACGGTGACTTTGTGTCAGAGCGAGAAACACTATATTGAAAGTATAGAGGCTACTAACGTAATGTCTTCAATCATCCCTGCCTCGATATATCCAGCATTATTAACGAGTACATCTATGGTACCATAAATCTTAAGTGCTTCGTGAACTTTGGAGTCGAGCTCGCCTTGTGCTGCTGTAACATCAAGAGACATTACAGCGGCACCTGCATCTTTCAAGCTCTTGAGACGGTCCTCACTACCGCGAGTAGTAGCAATAGCACGATCGCCGCGTGCAAGAATACTTAAAATGAGCTTCTCCCCAAATCCTGAGGAGCAGCCTGTAACGAGCCAAGTAAGTTGAGGCATTGTTTTTGTGAGTGGAACAAAATTGAGTAGATGAGACTGAATGCTTAGAGAATGAGATTCGAGGTAGTCGATACTGTTCAAAGGATATAGAAACATTTGCCATATAAGTTCTTAACCGTCATGGAGCTTTGACCTAAAACAGTCGGGGCGTGCCCCTGAGACTCACAGCCGTGCCGTACGACTGTTGTCCAACATTTGGGGTCATTCTGTTGGGCGGTGTAAGGTGGGGCAGGTGGGCCTATGCCCACTACTTAAACTGAACGCGATTGATTAGGCTTACAGGGCCTAAGGCAGGAGGCCTTTCTAGGCTTATATATATAGTTGTGACGACTCGTACCGACTGCACCTGAGTCGTACACGTACAATCGTAGCCGTAGAAACAAAGGTAAATTTATTCTGGTATATTCTATCAGCAAGGGGGGTTTTGTCGAATCATATCGTCAAGATTCTACAATTATGTGGAATTTTAACAATAACCAGGGTATATGTATTAACCTTTGTTATCCCGGCTACTATTGTACGTGTACGACTCAGGTGTTGTCGGTACGCGGTACGAGTCGTCACACAGGAGCCTGGAACAGAAGTGCTTTTAAGCACAGTTGCAAAGTAGGTATCAACATCTGAAAGGGTAGTAATATCATGCAAATTTAAGGGGTTATGTACTACTAAGAGATGCAACTGCTGGAAAAACGAACTTTAATGCTCAGTTTACTGTCATACCGATAAGGATTATGACTGTAGATGGCTAGCTAGTATGGGATTACGTACTGAGAAAGCACTAGTATCGAAGGAAAATAGCAACAGTGAGGTGGTTGAGGGACCCAGGAAAAGTAAACGGCAGCGAGCTAATCCTGCAGGGCAGGTGCAGGGTAAATAGTATTTGTATATGGACTATGTTGATTCATAAATAGACTAGTTGAGATGCAAATTAAAAGTGTTCATATGTAGACGCAGTCTATTCATGAATCAACAAATTTACGTATGGACCGGAACACGGTCGCTGGTCTTTTGCCTGGCACGTATCGCGAACCCGTAGCGAGCTCATCGTACTTCCCCACAGAGAAGTACGAATATACGAGTATTCAATCCATTATTACAACATCTCAGTCTGGTATGTACGCAGATATTCATTTCAGTAATTCAAATAAAATAATAAATATATCTAAGTAGGTATCAACCACCAACGTATTCTTCGGCACCCCATTTTCCAATGTGCCAGATTCCAATCTAAACATAGTTTTGTTTGGGAAGAGAGTAACCACATCCGACCTCCTTTTCGACACGCATAAGATAATAATGCTGTATGCTGAGTGTGCAGAGCGGAGTCATCTGAGCTGAGCATACCCCATCCACCTGCCTCCATTATAAGTGTCATGAGTGTACATTCAAATGAAAGACTGTCTATCAGTTTTGCTCTTACTTCAGTCAAGAAGGGAATTTCACACTCAACTTCTGCGTCAGCAGTATCCAATATTGCATTGAATATCCTCTGAAGGCTTCACGATGAATGGCAAGACTAAGGTCCATATCAAAAAGCAAAGAATAAGGATTACATGCTAACAGATACCAGGAAGAGCAAGCTGCTTTGAGTAGCCTCCCATTGTCATTGTGCTCATCTATTCCGTATGCTCTGAAGACGATATAGCTCTTCGCAGCAAACGACCTAATCTCCATCATTCTTCCAGAAGCTGCTTTTGGAATTTTCTGTGCTTCATCGAGTTCCTTACTGACAACAAATCCTTCCCCCAATCTGGTAGATATTTTCCGCCGATCCCTAAGATTGTACTCTGGAACTGGTTGGATCTTCTCATATTCGATATTGCCAATCAATGACTCGAGGGTTCTATCGTCGAAGAGAAAGTCAACAAGCCATAGCGTCCGATACCTCCTAAGAGAATATCTCCACCCCAAGCACGGAGACTTCTGCTGTGGATCATTCCAGTTGTAGTTCTAGCTACAAAGCCTCTCGGCGGTACTTCAGAATGTGTGACAATGCTTGCCCTAACATGGATGTACAACGATCTGGGTGGAGCTGATGAACATTATATTGTGAAAACTCCAAAAGTGACGCCACTTCTAGAGAAGTGACAATTTAGGCTTATATTTGGTTTCACATATATTGAAAGCAACATCATCAATGCTCTAGGCTTTATCTGCTATATTTCAGGTTCTGCTATTGTAGCTGCGGGTTACGGGACTTGGAACCTTAACTAGGCTGCGGTGGAAGCCCAGCGGGCGGGACCCCGCCCACCGGGTTGGGGCCCCAATAAGCGGGTTGCTGACCCTTATTGGGCCCTATTAGGTAGGCTGAGAAAATTAAAACCCGGCCATGATCCAAGTGGTCAGTACAGAATAAATAAGTGGAGAAAAACAGGGGTTTTACAGAGGTTAATGTCATGTGCTAGTCATATGACAGTCCTTGGCAACCTATCGGGTACCCAGTGGGTGGGTTGCGAAGCTCGTGGGGACCTAGTGGGCGGGACAAGAAGTTGAAAACCCGGCCTATGGGGCCCCACGCCGCAGCCTAATCTTAACCAGAGGGCATATACCTGGCTAGCCATTGTCGGGTGTATTATCTTCACCGCTCTCCAGATGAAAGATACAGCAGACGTTAAAGACGACTCGATTCGTGGGCGGAGGACTATGCTTTTGATCCATAGTCAGCGGACAGCCAGACTATCCATAGCTATCCCGGTTCTTTTCTGGTCGTTTGTATGCCCTTATAACTAGCAGGTCCATCAATTATTCTATCTTGGTCCGCTCGTACTAGGCTGCTTAATGGCGGGAAGAGTTCTGCTACTCACGTCTACAACAGCCGATCGGGCAACGTGGAAACTATGGTGTTTCTGGTCGATATCGTTGTGTGTACTACCCCTATGTAAAGACTACTCGGCTTTGGAGAGACTTATCCAGAAGTGGTAATGTGTTAGAGAATTATCATAGCTGTGTCGACTCTGTCGAGGAAGTATGCACTGTCACTAATTTTGAAGATATTTGATGGAAAGGGTAAATTGAAGGATTGATAGAATCGAATTGATATTTCTCGTCGACTGAAGAAGAATTCTTTATTTATACTTGAATACCCCCCATCGAGTCTTCGAGAGTAGTTTGATCGCTGTTTTGTATAAGTATATATTCCACCAAGACCCAGCTCGCTGATTATGTCAAGTACCCCCATATTTCATTGAATGAGATTCCATTATGTAAGTATTATAAGATCAGAGTTCTCTGTCACTGCTAAGATCTCATGAAATTCTACATCTGTTCTCCTGCACCTGAAGAAGCTTGCACAGACCTCCTGCTTTCCCCTTGCATTCAAACAGCCGTCGCCTAATGCAATGTGTCCGTTGATCCATTGTTCACTCAATCAATCATTCACTACTAACAAAACCCAAACTCCCACTTCCACCTCGGCTCCTTCCAAACCCTCCCCTCCTCGTCCTCACATTCAAAAGCCACATGCTCATGCAGCGCGGCTTCCTCCTCCTCCTTAGACACCAAACCGAATATCGGTGAATCCGGAACTTGGATTTCTCTCCTGGATGTGGGTGTATATGGAGCGCATTCGTAAGATCGATGCTCGAAAGTTGGTTTGCTCCAGAGATGGTTGATTGGGATGAGAAGTTTGGAGAGGATAGCGTCGGCATCGTCTTCGTATTCGTCTTCGGGGGCGATGGATTCGTAACTTGGGGTAGAAGTGGTTGGTTCTGGTGTTTGAGGTGGGGTGGTGATGTCGAGGGGTGAGATGTGGGAGAATGATGGGGGTTGAATGGCCGGGGCTTTGGGTCGTGAGGGGAGGGTACTGTTTACTTGTCTGATCTCATCAATGGAGAAGGGTTGGGGATTGCTTTTGCTATGTCCCATAGGCGTGGTGTAGTACTCATACAAAGCTCTGCTGGTGCTCAGAATCCATGTATGAAATTCTTTCCACCGACATATATCCCCGTCTCGAGACTCCAGTACCTCCAAAATCTTCTGCTGGATTTCCATAGCAATTATTTCAACTTCTCCACGGCCTGGGCTCAAGAAAGCATGACTCTCCAGTACCTCTCTCCACGTTCGATCAAGCTCAACTTTGTCTAACTTGGTAATAGATACCATCGCCTTGCGGAGTTCTCGAAAGAAAACTTTCTTGGAGGCTGGATGCATATTCTGTAGGTCGAAGGAAGAGTGATGAATGAACCATCTCTTTTGTGCAGTTGAGGACTTGGTTGGGAAGTTCCTCAATGTAGATAAAGTGGGCGTCATTGTTGCTGAATTTGAATGATGAGGACTCGGGAACATAATAAGATCTTGGATATGTGAAGTCTGTATGTATAGGATAGATACTCTTTTATCATATCTCATCATTGTAGCACGAAGGAGTGCAATCATCTCCATTCTATGATATAATACTCTGATATTCTTCGCAACGTAACGTAACGTGTCACTCGAAACAGAACTGCGATCTCCACTTATCAGCGATGGTCGTGAGATGAAGTTTTTGACTAGCACTTTTCATCATCTCAAGATTCATAGATAGTTGGTTCTCACATTGTACAGTTGTTCGACGAAACTTTAAAACATTTGATCGGGTATTTGTGAATCATGACCTAAATTGATCTTGATTCTGATTGAACTCCGTGAGCTTGAACTAAGCATGTTACACGCTCAAAGTTAGAAGCAGTCATCTTTGCATCAAAGCAGATGAATACTCTGAAAACCACAATAGGAAAAATCAATGGCTGTCGGGCCTTCTTGGCAACCGAAAGCATTTGAAGCGGGGTAGAAAGTAAAATTCACACTCCCATCAAGTTAGAGTTCAAGACACCCCTTAAAATAGCCTAGAAGAATTTATTGTGCTACAAACAACCGCTGATAGAAAGCCTGAGTGAAGATTGAGTTAAGAAGATAGGATTGACTGCCGCTAAAGTATGTGTAACCTTCCTCAGCCGAAAGAAGGGCCGTTGGTTTGATATCTCGATCCGTTGTTGCAAGCACCGAAACTTGAATTCCAAGAGTCGCATTCTCTCGTCCGAAGGACCAGCGACTGTGGCATTTAGCCCGAGAGAAACCGGGACGAGATCATCAGTCAAGCATCTCTGGATCTGGATCAAATTGAACGGTCAGAGACTGATGTGTCGTCAAGACCAACTTCTGGATACAATGAAACTCTATCGCATTGCAGCTACTTGTAACTCTTACATAGCACAACTCAAAAATCATAAAGTATAATGGTATAATGCGATACAGTAAACCCGCACAAGAAATTAACGCTCATGCCAACAAATACTATCCAACAATATCCGTTCATAGAAATAATAACAATATTCCCCAGCCATCGTGAATCATTCATACATAAGTCATAACACATCCTCCATAATTCCTACACCTTAAACATTCATTAAATCCTCCACGCCCTCCAACCCCCCATAAATATCCGCCTCCGTATCATCCGCCACCACCTCCTTCTCCCCATTCCCCTTCCCCTTCCCCACATCCCTCCTTCCATCCTCCCCACCCTCCACCGTCCCCACCACAAACTCCACCTCCGCAAACCCCATTTCCACACCCTTCCACAGCGCCACCTGTCTTGCAGATCGAATAGCATGCGCGATTTCATGCCCATTTAGATTACACTTCGCTAGGGCGGGGAGATTCGCGCGCAGCTCCGAGATGTTGATAGTGGATGGATTGAAGAGTGATTGCAGGGATTCGAGTTGGGAGATGTGGTTGCTCCAGATTTTGAGGCGTTGAGAGACGCTTAGGGGGTTGAAGCGGAGGGAGAGTTGAATGCGGGATTTGAGGGTGGGGTCGAGGGTTGTGAGGGGTGTGCTGGTTAGGATTAGGATTCCTGATTGTGGTGTTAGTGATGAAATGGGTGGAACTGAGCGCTGTTGGGTTGAGGGGACATACCAGTGTAGGATTCTATTGCGCGGAGGAAGACTGGATGGTTGTTAGATACTTCAGTTAATGGTGGGACAAGGGTCAAATACCAGAAACTAGTGCATTGCGTTGAAGGTCTCCCAGAGTTCTCTTTTCGAGGAACAACTCCGCTTCTTCTAATAGAATCACTGTACACTGTTAGACACCGATTGTATAATTGAATGTTTGAAGGAATATTTACCGCAATTCCAGAGCTTTCCTAGGTGTAATATATGCTCTAGTGTTTTCGCCACAATTTCCGGTGTGGCTCCTAAATCGCTACAGTCTACCCGATATAATGGCTTTTCGACGATTTCCGCAACACTTTTTCAAGTGTTAGTAAACAATACTGCCATCCAAAGAATGCCTTCTTACCTCTCAGCAGTCAAGGTCTTGCCCGTCCCGGAGCCACTAAAATGGGTTAGCTACAACTTCGAAAACTACGCCCAACTCGGCTTACCCATGCAACAAAACAATCGACCCATTTGCCTTCCCACCACCGACTCCCGGGTTCTGTTCTTCTGTGATCTGATTCGCGACCAGGGCAGTCACAAGAACCTTCGTATTATCATCTACTGCTAACGTTTCGAAGGCCTCCTTATCCCATTTTATTGGGTATATACGACTGACTTCGAGATGCACTAACGTAATTTGTTAGTAGCTTCCAATGGCATGGCATGGATTTACCTACTCCATTTCTTTTCTTGCATGCTGAAACCAACAATTCTATTAGGAAGAAGGAGTGTGAAAACTCCATCGGGCGGGGTATCAGAAGCCATCGCTGCATGCCCTAGCTCATCCTTATTCGGCGAGTTTGTTTCCCGCAATTCTGGATGCAACTTGTTGTAGGTTTCAACATCAATCATATATCGAGATTGTCCCTAGTCAAGCAGCGTCAGAAATCGAATAATAGCGAGTTAATGGGAAAATGACGACTTACCACATTCTCATTAATTCCGTCATCGTCGCTGTAGTAAACATATCCGCCTCTACGCAACTTCCAAAACATTTCTCCCTGCTTTCTAAGAGCGATTGCGATAGCCGAGTCCGCGAATCGTATGGGGTAGATAGCGAGAGATGGAACCTTGATGATCTCATCAGGATTCTTCGGGCATTCGATTGCGATCGTTTCGATTACTTCATGAAAAGCGCCGTCGAAGGTCCAAGAAGATACTGATAGAGATAAGGTTAAAGATTGATTCAAATCTCCACTTGGAATTGATTGATCCTGGGGTCCCGGGAGCAGCCAAGACTTTGTTAGGAATGCTTTTTTCCGTGAGCCCACCTCGTTCTTTTTCGCGCGTAAAACGACCGTATCAGGGCTCTGTTGCACGTGTTATTCGGAAGCCCACGATATGTTTGCAGACTAAATTTCCACTTACATAGAGATACTTCAAGTACTTAGGTGAGATCATGCCCTTGTTAAGCAAAGAGTCAACGACAGCGTATTCCTCCCCAAAACTGTCATTGACATATTCGACGAAAGAATTTACTCGACTAAGGAGTTCCGGTTTCAATTGTCGTCTTCGTTCCTCCAAATGCGCTCTTTGATTATAGAACCATGGATATGGTGCTTCGAATTCGGTACCGATGTTGAATGAGGGGTAATACGGGTTTTCGTGGATATTCTGTCTCGTCAATCTTTTAAGACCGGCGGAGAGCTCTTCGCTGATCAAGCACACTGACTCTGAAGCTAGAAACTGTGCGATAGCAGTTCCTCCCGGTGGGATTTGTCTGACGAGGCCTGGGGGTATGCTGCAGCAGGTATATGTTTTATACACGATGAAAGCAAGATTGGTATATTGCTTCATATGAAGCGCGACATTTCTCACCACAATGCTACCGTGAATATGGGAGACACCAGAGCCATCATGCACAACCCAAGGAGTATCCAGATACAGTTCAGTTGATTGCCTCGCAAGACATGTAACCCGATGAATAGTGTGATAAGGCATTGAAAATCTTCCTGACTCCGTATCTGGATTCTCAGGAAGGGCCAACTTGCTCCGGGAAATCTCCAGCATTTTGAAAAGTTCTTCGTCTTGACTCTCATGCGGCGCATCAAATAGCTGGCACAGTTGGGCTCTCCAGTCGACGGAATTGAGATCGCGATGCATGGTCGGAGACGACATTGATCCGTGCAGTTCTTGCAAGAATGTTAGTTAATATCAATCATCTAATTGAATAGGTACTCACGAGGTCTCCGACCATCCAACCCTGGCTCGAAATGATGATCAGGTTGATAATCTGGTGCATGGCCTCGACCAGAATTGCCATGGGATGTTGGTGTAAAATTCGATTGATTAGCCAAGGTAGTTTCTAAGACATATTAGCGAACGGAAGCTATTGCAACCGAGGAAGCCTGCTAAGTAACATACGGGTGCTGAAAGTGTCTTGCGCATGATTATCATATCCATAACTTCGACTTCCCTGCTCACTCATACTATAAGGTTCCCGATTGTGATTGCCATGGTGTCCTGGTTGTAAATGTGAACCATGGGCAGGTTGTGCATGAACATAAGCTTCGTGTCTACCATGGGAATTGTTCTGATAGCCATAAGCCATTTGACGCCTGCTATTACTGGAAAGACTATCAGGAGGAGAGAAGTTCTGTTGCGGAATTCGATGTTGAGGATTCCATAGTCCGGAGCTACCATGATGTGCAGGTTCATGACTCTGGTCCATGCCCTGACGTGATAAATCTTGACCGGCGTGCGAAGTATAAGAATCCGACGGTGCTCTACTGGTTTGCGGTGATTCAGCAATTTGCAGGACTTGTGAGTCTTGTAAATTCTGAACTAAATTCGAAGTGGCGCGAGCAGGTTTGGGCGCCGCCCATTGAGTAATTGTCTTTGGTGAATGAGACTTAGATACTTGCGGCACTGAAATCTGATTATGTCTGTATCTCTCAGACAGGTGACCTTTATAACTGTGAGCTGTGTGCGTGCTGGGATCCAAATAAATTAACTTACCATCTCCCGTTGATGGATGTCCACTTCCCGCCATACTATGTTCATTTATAGACCGTTCCGCTATCAACTTCGTGGGTGGTAACCGACTTGATCTATCCTGGTATTGCCTAAGATTGGTTGTGTAGGTGGGCCGAGCATGCTGGGTTGAATAAGGCATTTGAGAAGTCGGAAAAACTGGACCGGGATGAAAATCATTAATTGGGGCAGTGGGAATGGGTGGCGGCGGAGAAGGGGTAATCTGTGTACTCTCGGTTTGATCTACTGAAGGGGAGGGAGTGCGTTGGGGATTTCCGTGGGGAGGGGAGATTGAACGATTTTTGGAATGCGACCGCTGCCAAGGATCGTGTCCCTCCGACGTTTGACGTGTCTGTGACGAAGAGAAGTGTTCCTTGCGATGCGGTTGAACGACAACATGCGTCTGCTCGGATTTTATTGGACTTCCAGTATTCTCCGGCAGTTTCGTTTCACCTGTCTGCGCAGAATTCGACTGTGGTATATGTTAGAATGATCGGGAAGGTTTGCATCTTCGAAAACGCACTTGATACAGATTGTATTTGTACTTGCTTGCCAGGCTGGCAAGGAGCTTTTGCTCGTCAGCTTCCGTATCTCTGCTTGCGTTCTGGGTCTTTGCAAATGGTGCAACGGCATCGACTATGATCTCGTCGTCGGTCTCATCCACGACTGTTGCTTGTGCTCGACGACTACGAATGTATTCTTGAGCCTCGCGTTGTCTATCCATAGCTTTTCCTGATGGACTTGATTCTCGTTGCAAGATGTCAACTGGCGTCGCAAGGTCTCGATCCATATCCCCGTACAGACCTACATCCTGGACCTTATCAGACGTAGCCACATCTATGCTCTCCATAATTAGGATAAATCTACAGCCTCGTTATCTAACAGCGACAGAAATAGAGACGTTAGATCCACATGGAATTATCAATTGGTATCTTCTTATGACGAACTCGCAGAAGGGTATTGTGGGACAATGGAGGGATTGTGCGAAACTTGATTGAAGGACAGTCGACAACAATGCAGCATGCAGCTCTATGGTCTCACTACAACAACGCGATTCGCAACGTAGATAGAAGTTATGATGTTCTGCATTTGACGGACATTTAAGAATGAGAAGGAAAAAAAAAGGAAACCAGGCTGCCAGTGAAGATGTGACGCAAAAGTACCCATGTCTGCATTGCTACCTTATGCGGCCGTGGTAGTTGGAAGCCCCACCCGTTACCGAATAATCGACTGCCAACGCACCGAGAGAAGGATTTGCAGTTCCAACAACAGGCTCACTTGCTGGAAAAATTGGATGACTTACCACCGGTTTCCGTTGAGTTGCGATGTGAGTCTGCGCATAAAGCATGTTTCACCAAGCCGTCGGTCAGTACCTTCGCTCGGTCGCGGAGACGGCCCACAACCCATGGGAAGCCCATCCGCCATTGCGAAGCTGGCCATGGAGGATCCAGATCAGACATGCCGACTGCTTCGTACTTCCTACTGCTTTGCACGCATTTGCTCGAGGGCGATCCGACTTTGTTCGTACACCCAACTTAACTCAACTCAAGTCCTACCGGAACGTGAGCCATTGACGTTGCGAAGCGTGTGAGTGCAGTAGTAGCATCCACCATCATCGCGAATTGCTAGGTGGCATCTCACATATGTATACATGTAGAGAATACAAGTATATGCACACAGGTTTCGCGAGCCGTCAAGGTGACTATAAACTGGATTTGGCAAGGAGATTGGGCAGATTTTTCGCACCGAATGCTACCCAACTTAAAATGCTCAAGTGTGGCTAGTGCCAACTAATGCTTATGGCTGGGATGTACTGTACCTGTGGCTGAAATCTCGACGCACGGTGGAGGCTTATTATTCTGGGCGTAAACTACACAGTAGATCTACAAGCTTCTAATACATAGCAGGGAAGGTATTCGATTGCCGATTCGCGGCTGCTAGTGTGCAGGTGTATTCCCCGAATGCCAGCTAGTTCGTAAGTCAAGCCCTGGCCGACGTCTAGGGCATAACTCCCTATTGTAGTTCTAACTTCTAGTCTACTGGCTACACTAGCAAACGATTTCTAGTAAGATTGAGTTGAAAGAGATGCACCTCTGCAGGAGTTTAGTGATATTCAACTCAATCGTACCCGTAGAAGTCACCAAACAGTTTAAAATGCAGAAAAAATTTGTCATCTGATACCTTGGAATCTTGCAAAAATTGGGGCAGTCTTTACCGCGCTCCCAAATGGTTGGATTAGCTGAAGCCTGGTCCATCCTGCACTTCCAACTTCCTGATAACCTCTCTTGTTTGCATGTATCAAATCAACCTGAATCACTACGATATTCGACCTTCAACCTCCAACTTTCGACTTGATCCTCGTGGTTAGCACCACTGAACTAAAACCATGCGGCGCGATTATTATTTAGACACCGATGATGATGAGAATGAGACAGAAGTGAGTGAGAGCGACGATCATAATTGAGACAATCCTGAACACGATGACTCTAACGACCCCAACCCTGGAAACGCAATTGTGTGGTTTGGACATCACCGTGACAAAAAGATTAAAGTGCCCACATCATATGTGGATTGGATCAATCGAGAAATCAACAGAGATCCTGGGAATGCCTCACAAGATGTGCGCTGATTTCTCAAAAACCTGCACCAGTCCCTTTTGCTAACGGATCCTCCAACAGTTTAGTCAATTTATGGAAATTTATGATCAAACGCAGGCTTGGCTTGAACGAAGGAAGCCCAAGATACCCCATGGTAAGACCGAGATGTGGTTTGGTAAATATAAGGGCAGTTTGTTTGAGGACCTACCATATGAGTATATAGAAAGCATACTTAATATATACAACGGGGATCCTAGATTCTGCTCTCAAAACGTATGTGACTCACCCAAACTGCTTCTGTTAACCATTTATAATGAAAACTTAGATTCGCAAATTTAAAGAGCTGTCGTCTAAGTACGAATCTTGGCTTGAAGAAAAGCAAGGTAGAAAGAAGAGCCCAGGCTCAATAAGGATCTGGTTCGGAGAGGACAAAGGTCGAGAGTTCCGGACGATTCATCCCGGCCAGCCAGCAAAGTGGAGATGGCTGATCAATACGCACCGAATATGGGCTCCTTGACTGCTAGCTATCGCTGCTGAGTATGATAAAAATTTGGCAAAACACAGAAGGAGAAATACGGTCTATCGGAACCGTCCAATTACCGTCAATCCAGTTGGTGAAAAAATTGGGACCTATGGATGACGAACCAGCTTCCGACATTGGTGATTACGAATCTGATGATGGATTTGTGGTTACCGATAATGACGATGATGATGAAGGCTATGGGAATGACGACGACGACGATGCCTCTGAAGCTAAT
Source organism: Clarireedia homoeocarpa (assembly GCA_001465935.1). Taxonomy (NCBI): domain Eukaryota; kingdom Fungi; phylum Ascomycota; class Leotiomycetes; order Helotiales; family Rutstroemiaceae; genus Clarireedia; species Clarireedia homoeocarpa. The sequence goes on from LNKV01000020.1 coordinate 335,355, forward strand.
GCTAGTGGTGGAGGACAGGCCATCACGATGACTTCATCTGCTGAAAGTTTGAAAAGAGCGAGCCAAATTTCTGAGCGACCTATTTCCGGCGCTTTCGACAGCGATGATGCCTCCCTTCCCGACCTTAGCGTGATCCCGCGGAGCACCCATACGCCTTCCAGTGCTCTTCGACCGAGGTGAACATGGAGGTCACGGCATGTAATCGCCAGTTCGGACACAGAATACGATTCTGAAGAAATTGTGCCTCCGCTAAGACCTTGAATCGGTGAATCTGCCCACCAACCGAAGAACGTCATGATCCTCTCCTCAGATAATGAAGAAGATTCAATTGCATGGAGCAATAGTAAAGCAGCAAGAATGGATAATGCACTTTTTCAGAACCTGACTATGCAATCGCCATCGGGGGCTGTAAAAGTTTCGCGGGTTGGGGCACACGGTCCGCATATTGCTGGGGAGTCGGACTCGGATGTTCCTTCACCATGGGTTCATAGGAAACGCCCAACTTTACCACTCCAAAATCTGGATCCCCAAGGAAGAGCCCCTTCAGCAGATCTGCAGTTTCCGAGAATTTCTACAAAAGAGGCACCTGCCAAGAGAAAGCAGAGCGGTATTCCCTCTAGCAGCAGTGAGTACGATGCCACGCTCACAGCCTCTCAATAAAAAGTGTCTCCTGTGAAGAGAGTCAAGGTCGCGACTTAAGGAGCAGTAGGAAGTACAAGAGAAGAGACGAATTTTGGTTTGAAATGGATTCAGGATATGGAAAATGGAATGGATTTCAGGAATTTTAGAGACTCGATCATCCGGGCGTTAGCTAGAAAGTTGCGGAAGTGATAGCTTCCGAAAATAGTAGTTGCATGCTGGGACACCTACGCCACTCTATTAAGCCACGAACGGAGACGCCAAAGTCCATCAATATAATAAATACCAAGAATATCCAGCAGTTGAGAGAACAATTCGAGACATCAATTGATACAGAGGTTTTCAAATATGTAAGCATGCTATTCAATTCGACCCCACAATTTATCCGGCATGTGAAACATCCTTCTATTTTGCGCGTCCCCCTTCGCAAACCCCACCATCATATGCGATATTCCAGCAGCATGGCAGCGACTCCCGGACGCAGCTATGAGGACGCGCTTGCGCTCCTCGACAAGCTGCAGTCGAATCGCATGATCGTCTCAGCAATCTCCGACGCAAAGAGGGATATGAACCTAGACGCTATACCCGAGATGCTCGACTGGACGCGCAAAGCGGGGTATGAAGTCGAAGATTTCTCAAAACGCGGACTGAGATGCATACATGTCGCCGGTACCAAAGGAAAAGGGAGCGTGTGCGCTATGGTTGATAATATCCTGCGGCAGTATCAGCACAAGGAGGGAGAAGATGCGGGGATGGGTGGGGAATCTGCTGAGAGAGATATAGGCAAGGTCGGGCTTTATACATCGCCGCATCTTATGACGGTCCGAGAACGGATACGGATCGATGGGTCGCCGATATCTGAGACGCTGTTTGCGCGGTACTTCTTCGAGCTTTGGGATCGGTTTACTCGCGCGGCTGCGGCTGCTTCGACCACTACGACAACCCCGCATGTAGACCCTGCGTCCTTCGAGACCAAACCGGGGTATTTTCGGTATCTTACTATAATGGCTCTACATACGTTCCTAGAGGAAGGTGTCAAATCCGCAGTGATCGAATGTGGGATTGGAGGGGAATATGATAGTACAAATATACTGCCAGCGGATGCCGTAACTGTTTCAGCGATTACGAAACTAGGTATCGATCATGTTGGGATGCTGGGTGATACAGTGGATAAGATTGCTTGGCATAAAGCTGGGATTATGAAGAGAGGGGTACCGGCTTTTACTGTCTCGCAGGTTCCGGAGGCGCAAGCTGTGTTGGAAAGAAGGGCAGCAGAGAAAGAGGTCGATTTGCAGGTTGTGAGTAGATATGCGGGCTTTGACGATGGGAGTATTGAGCTAGGCGCGGAAGGAGAATTTCAGAGAGATAACGCCAGTCTAGCAATAGCAGTCGCGTCCTCGCATCTGCGTTCCCTTGGTCTCGAAAACGTACCGCCCCCATCCGAAACAAGATCCTCAATCCCCAGTGAGTTCCGCCTCGGACTTAAAACCATCAAATGGCCCGGCCGATGCGAGGTCATTGTAGATAATAACATTGAATGGCTCATCGACGGCGCTCACACTATCGACAGCATCAAGCAGACACGTCTTTGGTATACATCTAAACTCAAGCAAGCGTTCTCTGAAGAGCGTCTCCCTACAAAAACCATGCTCATCTTCAACCAACAAGAACGCGATCCCCTTCCTCTTATTGATGCCCTCCTTTTCGACGGGCTCCGTCATCTCGCTCAAGGGTTCCCTTCTGTGCATGTAGGGATGTTTACGTATGCGGCGTTTTGTACGAATACTCCTTTCAAAAATGATGTTAAGAAGGTGGATGCTACGATAGGGAAAGAGGAGGGAGTGTTGAAACAGCAGGAGATTGCGGCGAAGATGTATAAGACTTTGGATAGAAATGGTTTGCTGATGGTGTATGAGAGTGTGGAGGAGGCGGTGGGGTTGGCGAGGAGGATTGCGGTCGATGAGGAGAGGGTTTTTGTGCTGTGTACGGGGAGTTTGCATTTGGTGGGGGGTGTGATGAAGGTGCTTGAGAGGGAGAAGATGCAGAAGGGGTTGGGTGGTGAGGGAAAGGCAGAATAGAAGAATGGAAGTAGAAGAGGAAGCACGCGTGGGAAATAGAAGGTGTGCATGGAAGGAGTTTTGTAAATGATACCCCCGTTGAATTTTCAACAATATGAGCAAGGTGGAGTATGAGCAATATAAAGACTTCAACAACTTACATTATCTCTCGAACTTTTGGACCAATAATGTACGAATATTGGTGATTGATTCGGAGTTGAAGCCTGCACCTTATCTGATTCCTTTCTCCTCTTTACCCACAGACAGGCATATAAATCATTTGAAACGTCAGCTGAACGTTGAGTTCGACTGAAAAATACCCAGTTCTCTAGTACCAGAAGTATAACGTGGCAACCAAACACCCCTCCTTATTCATTTAGTCAAACCCAAGACAGACCAATCAATAAACCATACATCCCCTCATCCTCCCCCTGCAATCTCTCTTCCCATCCCTATTCCCTTCCTCTCTTAACGGACCTCACAAAGCATCCACATCCTCCAAACTACCCAGCGCTCTCCCCACCAGATGCACACTCCCCGTAATCAACGCACTCGCACCAGTACCACTATCAGCTACTTTCCGGACGTAATCGAATGCATCCTCGACGGTAGGAAGCACTTGGATATCTGTTTCTGGGTTGCTACCTAGGGAGCGCCATTTCTCTGCGAATGCTTTTTGGAGAGTGAGGTCCGCGACTGTGGCGCTGTCGTAGGTGTGATTTATGAAATCTGGATAGGGGAGGAGATAGTGTTAGTGAGATACATGAGGGGATCAATATAGTTAGGAGTAGGATTGGAGGTTTAGGGGAAAGAGTGGGAGGATGAAGGGGTGAGGGATACCTTTTTTGGAAGAATTTGCAGGTTGGATGGAGGTCGTGCAGAATATGACATGGTCGAATTTAACACTTTCTTGAGTTGCGCTGTGTAGTCCTTCGAGCAATCCAACGGCTTCTCGATGGCCCTGTTGGTTAAATATAAGGATACGTGGACCGGACCTATGTATCAAGTTAGTCCTAGCTGCAAGAATTGAAGGATAAAACATACTTCTGAGATACCTCATCGCTGAACCATTTTGCCGCAACTTTTATACTATCAGCCGTATGCGCACCATCTAAGTACCAAGTCACATTTCCATCAATTTTCGTTTCGCATCGTCCACGCCAAACAACTTGTTCTAGTGCATCCACAAACTCCTTTGGTAGAGCATCAGGGGACGTTTTGAAATTAGGATCTAATTTCTTCAACACAGTTTCCGCCAAACAGATAGCTAGACTTGCGTTTCCCCGTTGGAAATCGGCCGCAGGTTTAATATTCACTGCCATCAACCGCGGATCCAGATCCACGACTCGTAGACTCTTGACTCCTCTATCCATCGCTCTTTGCTCAACTACTTCCATTGCTTCAGGTGGCTGCCGCACTGTATATGACGGCACACCTGCTTTCTGAATACCGGCTTTATGCCAGGCGATCTTGTCAATGGTTTCACCGAGGGTAAATGTATGGTCGATGCCCAACGACGAAATCCCAGTCACAGTAGGGCGATCGACGATATTAGTTGAGTCATACTCCCCACCTACACCGACTTCGTAGATCGCCGCATCAATGCCTTCTTGCAGGAAGACATGATAAGACATCAATGTTAGATATCTAAAATACACTGGTTTCTCAAAACCACCCGTAGCAGCTGCTGCCGCCTCGAGACGATCCCATACCTCAAAGAAGTATTTCGTAAAAAGAGCTGCAGATAACGGAGCAGAATTGATACGGATTCGTTCACGCACAGCAATCAGATGGGGCGAGGTGAAAAGCCCAACCTTTTTCGGGAGGTCATGTGATTTGCTATGTCTTGCGAGTATGGAATCAACGTATGCGCAGGTCGAGCCTTTGCCTTTCGTGCCGGCGACGTGGACGATGTTCAATTTTGCGAGGTCGTCTTGCTGGATCTGCATCAGCGAGGCTGGGGGTATCCGAGGGATATAGTAAGGTTACCGTGTATCCAATTCGAGTAAGACACTTCCTCATCTCATCGTTGGCGCCTTCGTCAATCCTGATGCCGGCATCCCATCGTTTCTTGAGAACTTCATAGGGCGTTTGAAGAGTATTTAAAGCGCCGATGGCATCCTGGATGGTGGTTAGCTAGGGTTATTGGGTGCACAGTCCTGGTGTGGTAGGTATCGCACATCATAGGTTCTTTCTGCCATGATAGCTAAGTGCCGACGAGCCTGATTGCATCGAGAGATGCGTAGACTTATAGAAAATATCCTCAGTGATTTTATACAAGTTGCATGAGATTTTGTCCACATTCCAAAACTTTTAAGTCGATTTCAGCTCGAGGACTCAGTGATGCAGGCTTTTCGGAGGTTTATCTTCAGGGTCGCTTGGCATCTTTAAAGCGGCTGCGATGAGTTGAATGCTTCCTCTTAAAAGCGGCAGTCCTTGGAGTTTTCTACGAGATAGGAGGTGGGGAACCGGCGTTATCCTCCTTTCTACTTGCTCATTTCAATACATATGGCCAAGTGTAGAGCAAGTCTATAAGGCTGTGGTTTCAACGAAGCGCGATTCTTGGGGATCTATTGTTATGCTGGCAGTGATTGGAAGTGTGATCCTATATTGTCCCGAGAATCTAGATGGCTATCTGCAGGTACGTGAGCTCATGCATCTCAACGAACCTCGATGTGGCAGCCCTTGACCCTTATCCCATGTTCCTCACTTAGATTTAGGTGAACCGTTGTTGCGCAAGATCTCCGAAAGGAAAGTTGAGGAAGGACTAAGTCAATTGGGAGACTTTCATAGCCGTTTCACTATGGTCACATTCGTCGATTTTGCAGCAAGAGATAGCAATAATACAGAACGCGCGGGTTTTTATGCCTGATCTAGCAACGATTGAGCCACCACAAAAATCCCACCGAGCCCACCAATGTTTATGCACTTCGATGCCCCGCTATGTCATGATTGTACTGTGTACGACTCAATAAGGAGTCGACAAGCGAATCGGGTACTCCGCACTGAAGTGCCGGTATGGTTCCAGAATTGAACGGGAAATCTTGTACGGGATATCAATCTATCGGACGAATTATAAGATTACCTCACCACTGCTTCATGACTCGGGCCGAAAAACTATGCTTGGTACACCGACTATCTCACGAGCAATATCCTATTGTGAAATGAACTGTGCTGTATATACCACCATGATTGTGCCAATGAAGTAAGTACACAGGTGGGGTCATCATGGTGTGCTAGCAGGGGAAGCATGCCACTTGCGTAAGCGTTGATGGTACATTAATCACCTTCAATTCTTCAGGATTTGTTTGAATCCATTCTATTATTCTTCTCAAGTGGGTGAGTGATAGCTGGAAGTGCATCGCCAAGAGTCTTTAAGGAAATGGGGGACCGCGGGAAAATTGCCGATGATAATGTGGTGACCGAAGTGGGTATCTTAGAAGAACCGATGAGTGTGGAGCCGGTAATCGTGAAGGTCGAGACCCGATTTTCGGAGAGGGAAATGACAATTCGACAAGTTGCTCCTATGGTCATTGTTTTGACCGGTGCTACATTTCTTGTGGTAAGTGCATTGAGAACACTAAAAATGTTCAGCAGCCCTGACTTTAGGACAGACCACCGCAGCTCAGGCATCTGTGATTATTCTACCGGAAATCGCCAGAGATTTGAATATACCTCAGGCTCGTCAGCAATGGGTATTCTCATCATATGGTCTTACCTCAGGCGCATTCCTTCTTTTATGGGGAAAACTTGGAGATGTCTACGGAAGAAAGTTACTCTTCATTCTTGGAGCAAGTTTCGCGGCTGCAACATGTATTGGAACGGCGTTCTCCCCAGTTGAGATTTGTCTCTATATCATGCGAGCTCTACATGGATTGGTATGTGATAGATCATCTCACGATCTAAAGCTTGACTGATCATTCTTAGGCATCAGCCGTAACCATCCCTACAGCAATTGGTATCATCGGTCATACAATCCCGCCTGGGCGTGTTAAAAACTATTGTTTTGCATTCTACTCAGGTGGAGCTCCAGTTGGGCAAGTCACAGGAAACATTATGGTATGCAGCAGCCAGGTGTATGAAAGTAGTATCGCAAATCTAACAGAACTTCAAGGGCGGAATCATCGCTCAATGGGCAAGTTGGAAGGTTGTCTTCTTCGTGATTGCAGGGGCTTCCCTCACCGTTGCTGTGACGGCCATATTCGTCATTCCCAAGGAGCTACCGCGAGGTAACGAAGAAGATTCCATCCGTGCATCCGGGGTAGATTGGCTAGGCGCCTTTCTTTTCACATCTGGATTGCTCTTATTGCTAGTTGGTCTATCTGAAGGTGGATCTGCCGGATGGGATTCAGCCTCAGTAATTGCCATCATAGTCGTCTCTGTTTGTCTTCTCGTCGTCTTTATATTTTGGGAGCGTCATCGAGAAGCCAAGACAACACACGAGCCGCTGATGAGAGTATCAACATTCCAGAACGCAAGATTCTCAATCGCCATGATCATAGTCACTCTTTTTTCTGCAAGTCTCACAAACTTTTGCATATATACTACATATTAGTGAGTTTCTGGGCTCTAGATCAAATAACACTTCTAACATCGTCCCGCAGTTATCAGAACTTTCAGCTCCTTGATCCTATACAAACCGCACTACGATACATCCCCCTAGGAGTATTTGGAAGTACGTATACTTTTTTCTCTAGAACTATAAGCTAACATACGCACAGTACTTACCACGATTTGTTCTGGCTATCTGCTCGCCCGCATAAAAGGCAACTACATCCTCAGTTTCGGACTCACCTCCGCCCTAATTGCCAATCTTCTATTCGCCGTTCCAATACCCCCCTCAACAACTTATTTCGCATATGGTTTCCCGGCCATGGTACTCACCGCATTCGGCGCCGATACTATCTACCCCTGTCTTGGTCTCTTCACCACCCAAACACTTCCTCGTAAAGACCAGTCCGTCGCAGGGGCCATGTTCCAGACAATGGCGGCTATCGGCAGAGCGATTCCGCTCCCGATAACTACCGTCATTCAGGAGACTGTGCAGCAGAAAGAGTTGCGGCAGGGAAAATCTCAGCTGTATGCCTATCTGCAGGGACTCAGGGCTGCAGAATGGTTCTGCGTTGCGTGTATGGCGACTTCGCTGGCGCTGGCTGTGGTGGGTTTGAGGAATATTGGTAAGATTGGTTTGCTGAAGAAGCTGGGTATGGTGGAGCCGAAGGTGGAGGAGAAGAAAGATGACCAAGTATGATGGATTGTGTAAGACTTAGGGATTAGGAAATTTAGGAGCTTGAAACTCTAGATGGGAGAGCAGTCTAAGAAGTCGGTATGTATAGATTCTTGACGTGCAAAGGACACTACAACAATGAAATACATGATTCATTGTAATATTATATTTTTAAGTACAACGGTTTGAGCTTCTGTGTTCGGCTGTCGTCGCTGTTTTACACAGCCTACCAGTAGCTCACGTGACCGCACAAACCTTAACTTTCTAATCCCAAAAACCTACATTCCCAGAAATCCTCCACCAACATGTTGGTCAAATTCCAGTAAAGACATTCTCAAACGCTTCAGAATGCTCTGAGAAGATGCAATGACAACAGTAAATTACTCAAGGAAAGGGAGAAGGAGGTGCTCAGTATAACGAATTGGAAATCGAATTATACGGTTTCGCCTCTTACCAACAGAATCCGAAACAAAATGTATATTATTCTTAGTTGAATTTATATGCATGATATGGTACAACATTGTGACTTTGCTTTCGTGTTTGCAGTTACGAGGATTTCATGGTTAGATTTGACTGCCATTTTTGCTTCGTGATTGAGTGACTAGTGCTCCTGGACAGTTTCCCAAGAAATTATTCGCGGAATAATTTATGTGTTCCGGTCCGTACGCCAATTTCCTCATTTCCCCAATGGACTACGTCCATTGGCCAATGGACTAGTTCATTGACCAATAAACTGGATTAGCGTATAGACTAGTCTATTAGCCAATGGATATAGTCGGCGCTCTAATATAATACTATTTGCTAATAGACTTAGTCTACTTATCAATACCCTAAAGTGGGTAGTATCTATTATACAAATATATACTTTTAATAGCTGATAATAATTGAAAATCTTTCTTTCTTCTATACTATACTATTTGAATATTATTATAGTTAATATAACCTCGTTAACGTCTCTCTAAATATCCTAGATTATTGATAACTTTCTTAGGGAGATTAGAAATAAGTTTATAGATATAATCTAAAATAAGAAATATAAATACAAAGATCGATTATTTACTTATAAGTAGATTGAGATATAGTTTTATCTAGATAGACTTGATCGGCTAGTATTAACTTAAACTAACTATAATATTAAGTACTTTGCTAAGACAAAGTATATACTAGTTAATCGATATCTCTATTATAAACTCGAAGAAAAATATACTAAATCTCGATATACTATATCTCTAAATAAAGTATTCGAAATGATTAAGAATAAATATCTCAGATTATATTATATTAGAAAGGATAAGTTTTATTATAAAATATACTAACAGTTTTATAAGATTAAAAAAAAGAAATATATTTAGATAGTATAATATTATTAGTATTATATATTTAATTATATAAATTAGAGTAAATATCTACTTTAGTTAATTAAGGTCTTTAAGATATAAGAATATATATAAGTAGATCTTATTGATATAAGATATACTTCTAATAGAAGGTATACTTAGATCTATTATATAAAGGATTATTATAGTAAGTTTACTTAGTTTTATACTTTAGAGAGTAAATATACAGAAAGTATTACTAACTACTTAGTTCTCTTTATTTAAGTATTTTACTTTTTTAAGATCCTATAATATAATAATAATAAGAAGTTTAAAAAAATAGTCTTAATTTTACTTTGTAAATATAAAATTAAGTTTATTAATAGTATATTTTATATACTTTAAATTTAAAAGCTAGTTGAATAGGCTAATAAAGTAGTAGAGTATAAAATTACTATATAGAAAGTAGATAATAATAGTATTATATAGAAATTAGTATTATCTAAAATATATATATCTATAAACAAGTAATATTATTTTGCTATTAAAGCTTGTTTATAGTAAGTAATATTCTATAATAGAACTATATCTATATAGTTGATAGCTAAGAAATAGCGACTTGATTTTAGAATTATATATAAAAGTAGTTCGATTCTAATTAAGTAAATATTAAAGGAAATACTCTAAATACTCTAAATACCTCAAGTACTTTAAGTACTTTAAATAATAACTATTACAATTCTTTCAAGTTCTAGTTCTAACTTATCTAAGTTACTAGCCGATTATCAAGTAGATCTTCAAGTTTAAATTGAGAATAAGGAGATAATATATATTATAAAAAGTAATCTTCTTAAAAGGATTATTAACCTAGTTCTCTAAGATATATATTTAGTAACTATTAAAAGTAAGAAGTTGATAATAGCTAAATATACTAAGTAGTAGAAGATTAAAGAGTTTATAATAAAAGATATAGTCTTTTTAAACCTCTTTAAAAGTATATATATAAGTACTAATAATCAATAAGTTTTTATTAAAATACTAGTTATAGAGTATTCTTATAAATATCGGATTTAGACTAAGTTCGGGGTTATCAAGAATCTGATCTTTATTAAAAAGCTAAATAGACTATTTAGTTTAGTTATAAAAAGAATAAATATTTAGAGGCCTAGAATAAAGATACTTCTAAGTATAATAGTAAAGAAGATATTAATATCTAATAGAGTAGTAGTATTATATAAATATAAAAAGTTATATATTATTAAGAAGTATAACTACTAGAAGAATAAATATAAATACTTAGTATACTATTATTATCACGGTTTAAATAATAGCTAGGTATATAATAGTAATTAAAGATATAATTAATTGATCTCCCCTCTCTTCTTGAGATTCTCAGTCTTATTTATAAAGATTAGTGAGAATCTTAAGTTGAGGAGAGTAGTTCTATCTGATTCTACAATTTATAAAGGAAATATAGATAAAGATCGTGATATATTAATAAAGGTTCTAAGTAGTATACTAAGATTACCGATCTTTAGTAATATCACGATACGGATTATAAGCTTCGGCTTTATAGTTTTAAAGATCAGTTTATAAGAGCTGACTATATATATACTTGATCAAGTGATTAGTTCCACTTTATAATTATATATACTATATAGATCTTTCTGTAATATACCCTTTAGCTCTAGTATTGAACTGTAAAGAATAAGGAAAGTTTTAAATAAATGAAATATTAAGTATATTTGTAATTAACCTTTATAACTTGTTTGTTTGAGATTATATTATAATTATTGTTTGAAGTGTTTTAAATAACAGGTATAAGTAGTTGTAATATTTACTTCCTTTATATTACTTCTAGTTATATAATTTCTTATTAATTTGATAATCAGAGTTTATTCTTATATAAGTTTAGAGAATAAATAAATAGATAATCCTATTAGTTTATATTAAGTAGATTGTATATTGTTTACTAAGATTAGTAATCCTCTTAAGTAACTATTTAATAATAGAGTATTTCGAAATTCTAATTAGTATCAACTAGCTAAAGTATAGTTGACCTAGTGAATATTTGTTTTTAGTTAGATCAGATTATTTTAGATAATTGTTTTTATTATTATTACCTTAATTAGGTATAATCGTTAGTGAATTTCTATAATAATAAAGTTTAAAGTGATTATTTCAAGATATATATATTTGAATTACTTCTTCTTATTTATATTATATAATAGCAATATCAGTAGTAATAATAATACTTTCTATTTATTCTTCCTATAACTTGTACTTTCTATCTTATTTTATTTTCTAATTTTCACTATATCTAAATATAATCGTACTCTATTAGGTAAGTAAAGTGATAGTAAGGATAGATACAACAACTTCTATTAAGTTAGTTATAGATTTCGCTATAGTTATACTTATAAAATAATAATTCTAGTTAATCAATTATATACTCGATAAACTGCTTATTAAACTTATTAATAGTACGATAATATATAATCTTCTCTTTCTACTTAGGCGGGTAGTAAGTTCGATCTTTTCAGTTTTAATCTCTTTATTCTTAATTATAAAAATCAAGTATTTTTAATTGAGACTGATACTATTATTGTAGATATTATTTATTTTTTATTACTAGTAAGTTTCGAATTCTTTTTACTTTTTTGATCTCTTTACCCTCTAGTTACTAATTATTTTTATAATTGATTTTCAGATCCTATCTCCTCGAACTCGGTCTATATAAATCGCTTTTCCTAATCTTTGTTTAAGTAGGACTTCTATATATTCTCTAATTACTTTGTATAAAGATCTTTTAAGTTTATCTCCTTTTTACTAATCTTTCTTACTAGAGATAGTTTCTAGCTTTTAAGAAGATAATTCTCCCTTTGTTGATTAGAGTAGGCAATCGCCTACTCTATCTTAGAGTTTACGATATCTACTATCTTTATCTAATTCTCGCAGGTCTCTAGTTGATATTCAAATATACAACCTTGTTATATCTTATACTTCTTATAAAGTTCTATATTCTCGAGCTTGTAGTTCTATTCAGTTACAGATTCCTACTAGTTTTCCTTGGATATTTATAAGATATACTATTTCTATTTATAGACTTTTGCTACTAGATTTATAAACTAGGTCTGGTTCTAATAGATACTATAAACTAGGTCGACCGATTTTACACTTCTTGAACTTACAAGCCTCTTATAATCTTATATTTAATATATATCTAATATAGTATCCGGCTCCTCTTCTAGTTCGATCTCAGACTCTATAGTATAAAAGTCGAACGATTATTCTTTTATCTGACTTTTATATATCTTATAGAGAAACTTATATAGAAGCTAGCTAAATCGGTTTACTTAGTAACCGACTTATTATTCCGACTAATACTTAGATTACTTTTTTACACAACTTGCTAAAGTCGTTTAGTAAAGGTACTAAGACTCCTTAAGGATATACTTAGGATTGTTATAACTTCTGGAATTATAGTAATCGTTGTTATATTCCTTATCTTAATTGTATTCGAAGTGCTTTGTATAGTCTTAGTAAAGGGTATTGCTATAATTATATAAATACTAGGAAGTCAAGTTGTTATTAAGGTTGTTAGACAAAGAAGTATCGTTCTATCCCCAAAGTTTTAATACTAATTACTAAGAAGTTACTGGCGTTGTCCGAGTTAAAAGGTCCTAGTAAGGTAAGTTTCCTTTTATTATTTCTATAATTAACTTAATATCGGGTCTTTAGGATTTGAAAGATATAAGGAAGTTTTTCAGAATATTAGCTAAGATATATAATTTAGAGGGTTGTCTTGTAGATCAGCTTTCTAATAAAGAGGATAATAGTTAGAAAGGTAATAAGGATAAAGAGGATAAAGAGGATAATAAGAATAGTAATAATAAGAATAATAATCTATTTATTTTATCTAGTTCTCGTTGTACTCGCTTTTAAAGTCTAAGTCAGATTAGTTGTTCTAATCCTCCTATTACTTCTTAGAAGTCTTCCTATAGTAGAGTAACCTTTATACCTCGCGTTAGTATAATTAGTACTCCTCTAAATACTCTTTCTACTACTACTTTTATATATTATTTTAGATTATCTAGTCGTTCTTAATCTATTCTCGAGGTAGCTTTATAAACTCCTTGTTACTTTGTAACTCTGTTTTATACTATATCTTATAAGTCTTTAATATATATATAAAGCTTTAATACTCGAAGTAGTTATCCGAGAGTTCTAGATATTCGTGATTTTCTAAATAGATATAGGTCTTTTATATACTAATCTTTATATCGAAATATCGACTACTTAGTTCGTTTTTAAAGTTTCTCTACTACTTCGGATTCGTTTATAAGTCGTATTAAGACTTGTATAATAGTATTCAGGAAGTTAGTTATATCTGGGTTTTCAGAAGAGGTAATTAAGCGATTGTTCTATATTAAGATAAAGTAAATATTAGATAATAGCGAGATAACTAAATAAGAGTATTTAAAGTATATTTAGATAGTTTAAAAGTAGTTAATTAAGTATATATTAAGTTTAATACCTTTTGTATAAACTTATAATAAATATTTAAAATACTTTAAATAAATAGTTAAGGATATTGTAAGGTCAACTCTACTTTATATTAATTAGTGATTCTATTATATAAATAGTTTAGGATTATCTATTTATCAGCTATATTTCCTACGCTATTTATCTATATCGACAATTATATTAAATTGAATTTCTAGATATCGTAGAAAGATTAGTTTAAAGAAAGATTCTTACTAAGCGAGTTAGCTGTTTTTTAGAAGATTATCTATTTTAATCTCACTCTACTTTATATTTTAAGATTGAATTATTAGTAAGTTTTACTTATAAAAAGAAACGATAAATAAAAAAGTAACTTTCAAAAAGTATTTTATAAAGTTTTAACTATTATATTTAATTTCTTGATCTTGTCTCTTATATCTTGTAGGTTCAGGTGAGTATAGAAGTGTTCAAACTATTACTATATAAGATTCTTAATAAGGCTATTAGTAAGTATATCCTTTATAGGTAGATAGGTAATATCAAACGATTTCTTCGAATGTTTTTATCTTAACTATATATTTTAGATATTGATATATCTAAACTTAGTAGATATTCTTTTATTCTTATTTATAACTAATCTTATTATTTATATATTATTGTAATAAATAGTAATCAGTTCAAGTATAGCTAGTTCGAGTTTTTTTAACAGTTTATTTATTACTACGGTTTCCTTTGTAATTCTTTCTATACTAAGTAGTTTAGCTTCAATTGTAGATATTATTATAGTATCTTGCTTTGATACTTTCTAGATAATTAGTCTACTATATAATAATATTATATACTTTTAAGAAGATCGCCTTGTTTTATTATTATTAGTAAATAATATATCTGATATTATAAGTAGTTAGGATAAGTAATCTATATTATACTTAATAGTAAAATATCTTATTCTTTATAAGTAACTGATATAGTAATCTACTATTTTCAAGTGATCTTCTAATAGATTAATAAGGAAATAAAACAATTGTGATATAGTGAACGTGATATTTATATAGAAGGTAATTATTGTATATAGAATTGATCTAACTTTTTCTTGATATTTTTTGACTATTGATCTTATTATATTATCTTTATTCTTCTTAAATTCTATAATCGGAAGTAGAGTACTTGTAGGTTTGTTACTAATAAGATTAAACTTTTTAACGATCTTTTTAATATAGGTATTATAGACTAACTATAGTTTTTTCTAAGATCGGTTTTTGATAATCCGAATTTCTAGGAACTATTCTATATTGCCTATCTCATATAGTTTATATACGGATCGGATCCTATTAATAATTCTCTCAATTTCCTTAATATATTTCTTATTATAAATAACTTGAATATTATTTATAAAGAAGAGTACTAATATCTTGTAATTCTTAGTAATAAGTATATAAGGTTTATTTGAGTATAACTTTATTTCTAATCTAACTAAAGTCTTAGTAAAATCTTTAAACTAAATTACTAGTAAGTCTTATAAGTTATAGAGGGTATAGTTAATAATTATAATTATACCTTCTATTTTATAACTATCTAGTAAGTAATATACAACTAGTTTACTACTTAGGTTATATAGTATATTTATAAAAGTATTTACTATATCGAACTGCTTAGTTTTAAGATCAAATTTAGCTATTATAGTTATAATAATATAAAAGGAATAAGAAGTGAGTATTATAGTATAAGTTGATTCGATTATATTTTTCGTTTATAAATCTTCTTTTATTATAAGTCGCGATCTATACTTCGTGATATACTTATCCTAATTAGTTTTGTATATAAAGACCTATTTTAAAAAGATTAGTTTAATCTTTATTAAGCTTTTTAGTATTTCCCTCTATATATTCTAAGCTCTAAGATTATTAATCTCTTTATTATAATCAGCTTTAAATACTGATTCTATTAAGTATATATCTAAGTCTCGGTAATATTTAAGTAATTTAGCTATTTAGCTTTTATGAATTTTAGGTAACTATAGTAGTTCTATTATAAGTTTTTTTAGTTTAATTATAATCGCAGTTACTACTATATTATAAAGTGTTATAAATTTATCTTACTCTTTGTTTCTATTTATATCTAGTTGATTAGGCTAGAATATATTATAGAAATCGTTGAGCTTCTTACTACCTCTCGAAGATAATTAAGTAATAATTATTCTAATAAATATATTAACGATTTTCCTATTATATCTTGAGTAAAGTCGTTTCTGTTACTTAGTATTGTATATTGAGATTTGATTTAGTTGATAGGAAAAAAGACTAATATCTTGATTATTTAGTCTTCTATTTACTCTTCTAGCTAGGACTTCGATCGCGAATCTTAGTCTCTTAAATAGATAACTCTCTTTATCTAATAAGTTAGTTAATTAAGAGATTTCTATTTATATTAGAGTAGTTTCAATCTCTTTCTATTTATACTACCGAATACTGTCGTATAGAGTATATATAAGATTATATAGAGCGTCTTTAATCTATAGAGGTATAGACTTAACGATATCTTCTTTTGAACTTTCTTTGTATTTTTTATAGAGTATATCGATAGTATTAGTATAATTATAATCTATTTTACTTTTAAGTTTATTGATCTTTTCAGTTATTAATAAAGTAGGTAATATAGACTTACTAGGTATTTTATATTCTATCTATCTTCCTTCTTAATCTTACTTGTTACTAGTAGGAATATTAATCTCTATACTTTGAGCTTAGTTAGTTGCAGTTTTAGTTCTAATATCAGTTTGATCTTCAAGTTGATTTTATAAATACTATATATTTAGACTACTACTATTCCTATCTGGATACAGGCTGTTATCCGAAGGTTGTGAACTACTAGGAGGACTCTGTTTGTTATTACTAGACTTCTTTACTTCCGAGATCTCCTTGTAGTATTCTTAGTTATTAATATTTTATAGAGCGATCTCTCTAATAGTTATATTAAAATCACTTGTATTATCACTCTCTAATATTGATCTGTCCGGGTTTTCAGTGATCCTAAGATCAAGGGTTCGAATAATTTTATTTAAATACTCTTTTAAAAGTATTTCCTAGTTTTTATTAACTTTAGAGTAAATAATATTTTCGTTAAACTAGATATTATAAGTGATAATAATTCTATTAAGCTTTGATACCTATATTCGATAGATTAGTAATCTAGATATATAACCTACTAAGTACTCTAAATAGGCTTGAGGATTAACTTTATATTATTGTTTATTAGTATCAATTTCTCGTTCCTTATCTAAAGGATAAGCTTGACAGTTATAATAGTATATACTATTCTAGTTTAAGTATAGATTAGTAATAACTGATATTATTAGTACTAGGTTATACTATCGGAAATATTATTTGAACTACGAATCTAGGATTTTATTTAGTATCCTAAAGCTTCTTTATTATAATAGACTTATATTGTATAGGTAAATTACTACTTGTATAATTTCGGGCTACAGTTTTGATAGGAGATTCGCTTAAGTTTATATTTTTATTATTTTAGTAATAACCTTCTAACCTACACACTCTGTTGTACTATTTGATTTATAAGTATAAACTGATAATAATTCAATCTCAATTCCTTCTATAGATATCTATTATTCAAACTCTGTATATCTATTAATACTGATTACTGATCTATCGTTGTCTTATTTGATAATATAAATAGATAAGTGATATTATCACTTTATTTATACTTTAAAATTAGTGATTATCCGGAATACTTCGTAGTAAGTTTTATTAACAAATAGAATTCCAAAGATCTTACTATTATATAACTCCTTGATTAGTAATAACTATAAGTATCTATTGAACGATATTAGGAAGTCGAAAAGATCTTATATAACTTTATAAAATAGTTATAATAGTTACCGATCTTCTAGACAGTAGTTGATAACCTATTTAGTATATACTCTTGTATAATACTTATAATCAACCTTTAGGATCCCTTTAATTTTTATACTTTTTACTTTATCTACTAAATATTTAAGAGCTTTCTATCCGAGATACCTAGCCTTATTATACTATATTTATATAATATCCTCTCTATTAAGTAAAAGATTGTGTGATCGTCTGAAAGGCTTACTGATCTTATAATAGATAGCTAAGTATATTATTATAGTTTTATTTATAAGAATATTATTTAGATTAGTTAGGTAATAAGAAATAACCTTTTTAAATTCTAAAAAGACTAAGTTATACTTTTATATAAGTAATATAACGATCGTGCTTTTCTTATATATATTGTATTTTAATATATAGTCGAGACTACAAAACTACAGATTTGCTTTTACTAATTAAGATTTAGAGACTATATTAATATAAAAACCAAGAATAAGAGTAATATTTATTAAGATAAGATTCTTTATATTAGGTCTTTTAGGACTATTGAAAATATTCTTAATAGTATAGGTACTTTGTCCGACGATCGGTAGTGATGATATACTAACTTCGATAATATTATTATTATTAGAATAAGTAATCTTTCTATTATCAAGTAAGGAGATATTATTGATTAAGTGTATTATACTATAGTTATCTAGAAGAGTAGAGTTTACTAAATAATATTTATTAGTAATAACCGGTATAGAGTATATATTAGGATTACTAATATCTACTAGAGAGGGGTTAATAATCGTTATTACAACTTTTCTAAAGAAAAGTAATAGGGAGGTAGTTAAATTAGCTATTGATTATAATAGTCCTTTCTTAGTTATTATTTTCTTTAGATTATTCTATTAAGATAATTTGAATCTCTTTTTAATTTATCTAATTTCGGTACTACTAAATCTTTCTTTAGTTAGTTTGTTCTTTAGTACTTCTCTTAACTAGCTATAATCTTCTAGTTTCTATATATATCTATTCTTTAGGTTAGAGAACTAACTCTTTAAGTAATATAGATAATTCTTGTTTTTTTTTTTAATTAGTTTGTTTTTATTTTTTTGAGACTTAGGCTTGGGTTTGTCTTTCTCGTTTAAGATAGTCTCTGATCTTGTAATATCTCTTATAGAGATCGCTATTATAAAAATACCTTTTTCTTTAGGTTCACGAGATTTATTAACTAATTGAGTAGCGAGAACGATATTTACTTAGTCTAGGATTAGGATAGGTAGACTTAGCTATTAGTTTATAATAATATATCTCAGTTCCTTGTCTGCTTAAGTTGGTTTAATCTTGATTTTTACTATCTCTAGGAAAGTAGTTATAGCGATTATCCCTTTTATTTTATTTAGCTAATATATATAAGTCTTATTATAAACTATATTCTACTTCTTGTATTAATTACTTAGAGATACCTAATTATATTATACCTAGTCGAGTATATTAATATATTCTCTCTGAATATCAGTTAAGACTATTAATTTATAAAGTACAAGACAAGTCTTGAGAGAATAGATAATACTATATAGGGTGATATTATTAAAGTTAGTACTATACAGACTGTAATCGATAAGGAAATTAGTGTTTATAGTTACAGTGATCTATATATAGATGTTTTTAAAAGCTTTATAGTAAATATTGTACTTGGTCTTCTTGTTTTGAAATTACTTCTATAAAATTGTAAAATCCTCGCGAATATCTTAGATCGATAGATATTTCGGCTTTAGATAATCCTTTGTATTTATATTCTTTTTATCAGTTCTGCCTATCTTAATATTGTGGTTAGCGAGCAACTAAGTATATAGCTTGTCTCTTAGTTAGTATATAGAAAGTAGTTCTAGTAGAGACCGAGTAAGCTAATCTTCGCTAATCGAATTATTAAACTAGATATTAGCTAGTGATCTAGTTAGTCCTTCGTAGATATCGGGATTAACTAGATACTATATTCTTTTAACTTAGTATTATTATCTAAACTCTAAGAACTATATTGCTTATTGTTATTAGGTAGATAGTCTAGTACTACCAATTATTCCGAGTTGAGATATAATAATCGCTGAGATTGGAAGAACGAGGAAAGGTAATCGGTAGATATAAGAAAGTGTTTAAAAGGTGGCTTTTCAAATAAACTAGCGGATAGTTTTTCTGTATAGTAAAGTAAGTGTCAGACCGGGCTTATAACTATTACGGTTTAAATAATAACCAGGTATATAATAGTAATTAAAGATGTAATTGATTGATCCCCCCCTTCTTCTTAAGATTCTCAGTCTTATTTATAAAGATTAGTAAGAATCTCAAGTTGAGGAGAGTAGTTCTATCTGATTCTACAATTTGTAAAGGAAANAGTCTTATTTATAAAGATCAGTGAGAATCTCAAGTTGAGGAGAGTAGTTCTATCTGATTCTACAATTTGTAAAGGAAATATAGATAAGGGTCGTGATATATTAATAAGGGTCTTGAGTAGTATACTAAGATCATCGATCTTTAGTAATATCACGATACGGATCGTGAGCCTCGGCTCCACAGCTTTAAAGATCAGTTTGTAAGAGCTGACTGTATATACACTCGATTAGGTGATCAGTTCCACTTCATGATTATACGTACTATATAGATCTTTCCGTGACAATTATATAGATAAGGATTATAATTGTAGATAGCTAACTAATATAATATTATATATTAAAAAAGTATTAATACTAAGAGTTGATAATAATAGTAAGGTAATAGCAGAGTCTAGGAAAAGTAAGCGGTAGCGAGCTAATATTATAGAGCAGGTACAGGGTAAATAGGATTAGTATATAGATTAGTAAAGAGATAAATTAAAAGTATTGAGTTGTGGACTATGTCTATTAGCGAATAGCCTTATATTAGGGCGTCGACTACGTCTATTAGCCAATAAACTAGTTCATACGCCAATCCAGTCTATTGGTCAATGGACTACGTCCATTGGCGAATCAACAAATTGGCGTATGGACCGGAACATATGTATATGAAACCTGGGCCCCCAAAGACTTCAAATCTTTCTATTTTGGGTTTATTGTTTGCATTTCATTTTTCATTGGTGCTGAAAAGCCCGAGTGAGGCAGAATATCTTCCCTTGATAGAATTAGCTTCTTATTATAAGTATTATGCAACCACATGATACATTCGATGATGGCTCAGATACTGATCTCAGCCTTTTATGACCTATGGTCTTCCCCTTCTTAAATTATTCATCTCTCATTTTCCCATGATTCTCTCTCAGTTGAACTGCATAGCACCTAACTTAATAAACGTATAATACGATTAAGAGCAACAATTCTTGGATTTATCACCTAAATTAAAAGCCTACTTCCGACTTGGTCACAATGCTGAGAATTCATAAATTTGTTCCCATCACCATGGGATGCAGTCTCCTACTCGGCGTTTTGTTTGCTGTGGGACACCACCAATTCTACCACTTCCTCAACGAGCGAATTGTTGGCAGCGATGATCAACAACAATGGTTCCTTCGGATCGGTGCAGGCTTTGCATTCATAGTCAAAACCACACTTACGGCTGCAGTCCAGCTCGCATATACTCAGATTCTGTGGCGGGTTTTGAGCTCACGCCTGATCAGTATTAAAGGCATAGACTCCTTCTTCAGTATTGTCAATGATGCCTGGCATTTTAGAAACGGTGAAATATATAGGAAAGGTCCAGCGCTAGCTCTTGTCGCGCTCATCATGTGGTATGTTTTGAAAAGATATTTTTTTCTCGTTTTATGCATAGCATTTCAGCCTTTGCAGCGATATAAACAGGAACCCTAATATCGATTTTCTGTAAAGTTGATATGAATTTTATGCAGATCGGCTGAATCTAGCAAGGACACTCCCGCTGATTGCAGTTATCACTCCTGCAACCTTGACTGTTCAACAGGCACCACAACCTCGAGAAGAGACAAGATATTTGTCAATTCCTACTATCAATTACAACACGTCGCACAATGCAAGGTGGGCGCTGAATACTCTCAATATTCAACCCTCTTACCGTACCCAACGAATAGCGCAATCTGTAGCATCCCAAGGTTCTATACTGAGTATGACTGCCCCATATCCCAATTGCTCATATATTGTCGAGTTTTATGGCCCGTCCCTTTCATGTGGGTCTCAGGAAACTATGGACTCTTACATTCTAGCCAACGCTCTCAACCAGATCACATTTAGAACAGATATTTGCTACGTCGCATGGGTCCCTGAGCGAAACTTCTATTATGGTAATGAAACATTGGCATCGTGGACATTGACAGGTCTCAATAAAACACTGAATCCGGTATGTGGGTCCAATTCATCAGGTTTCTACGACCAGCTCAGCAACGATCGTATGCGACTCTTTATATACACCCGAGGCTGCACCCCCAAAATCAGCGAGTGTGGGCTTTATAATACCTCATACACCGTCAATTTTACATTTAGCAATAGCGAACAGAAGATTAGAGTAGTGAATAAGACGCTACTTAACGGCGTCGAAAGAACAACCAATTTGTCAACTGATCTGGATCTATATTTGCAGAACGATGCAATCTCAAAACCTTATATATCACTCATGATTAGTCTGAATCAGCTGCTGCTTGGTTTCAGTTCAATGACAAATGGTGAGGTAGTTTCTTCGACGACGCAGATGCCTTCGACAGTTCTTTCAGAGACCTCAGAACTGCAATCGATCATGAGGAGGACAGCAAATGTGTCCAACGATCTAGTATCAACATCTGGCCCATTGACAATAGCCAATATGACGATGATAGCTGCTGTTGAGGAACTCTTTTTGAACATGACGCTCAGCCTATTTAGCGATTCATACTTTCTGTGAGTTTGAAGAATCTACTATTGTCGGCAGTTACCCAACTCCAATGAATGTGGAATTTTGATATTCATCAATTAGACCTCAGTCGCCTCACAAAGCGGGAAATCAGGTGTGACAACTTAATGCTTTTTATTCAAGTCGAATAAAGGAGATTAATTCCACTATGCTTAGCGCACTCCCCTTTATATAGTATATCATGTAACTTCTTTTCTATGTTTTTTCTTTAAATGACAATACAATTCCCCAATCCTAAAGTTAGGAAGCAATAATCCCCTGATCTCAACTTCTCAAATTCTTACTAACACAAACCCACATCACAGGAAAAAACCAACCTATCTAACACCAGTCACTGTCTACACCTCTCAGAACATGTACGTCTATGATTCATCACATCTCCTCATGACCTACGGGATTGGTGTATGTGTATGTAGCATCATTGTCGTCATCGGGTTTCTCAGCATATGGAATTCAACTTATACATTTGGATCCTCCTTCTCGGCTATTCTTCGAACGACCCGGAATCGAGAGATTGATGATATTGTGAAAGCGGAGGATACAGTCAATACCGATAGATTGTCGGAGAGCCTGGGGGGAAGAAAACTAATTTTGAAGCGGGAGGGGGAGCAGGATGATGGCGGTAATAGGAATGGGAAGGGGAAGGCCGAGAAGAGAGTTTATTTTGCTGTTTCTTGAAATGAGAATCGGGATAGGACGGAAAGGGGTGGGATTAACGAGGTTATTTGATGTGACTGAATGATGAGAATATTATCCAAGGAAGCTGTCTTTACTATAAGACTAGTATAACGTTAAGCTCGTCGAATTGATCATGGAGAGATTGTGATTTGCGACTTGGGTCGCGCCATTCTGGTTGCCTGTCATCAAAATTGCGGTTGTCTCTGCCCTTCGCATCTTCCCTCGTAACCTCCTCGAGCATCTCTCGCAGCATTCTAGTTATGATCCCCTCGGCCACCATCTCTGTTTTAGTCATTAGAGTGCTTTAAATTTCGACCATCATCTCTGTTGCGGTTGTCTTGTCCTCTACCAAAGCAATAAGAAACTAATATATTAGTAATTAGAAATGTAAAGTCAATCGATGAATGAGTATATCTACTTGTAATTGATTTTCAGTAGTAGTGTAGTATCCTTCGAATTCAGAGTAAAATACCAAACACTTTGTACCTCTTTTTCAACTGAAATCGTTCGGACTAAGCGATTCCTTCCAAGGACCTTGGGCTGCCACTTCAACCTGCTGAATCCGCGCGACAGTCCCCGTTCCGATGTGAAAGAGATTCAAATCAAAAACATCTCCCTCGCTTGTCCCATCCCTTTACTTACAATCTCTCCATCCATAATCCCATGAATATAGCACTCCCCCATATACGCATAGACATCCCTCTCTTCCTCACCCACAACCTCACCCTCTCCCAGGACCTTCATCCTCCCCATCCCTCTAACCACAACTGGTACCCTACCCCCTTCCAGCACCACTACCTCATCTCCAATATTCGTCATAAGGCTCAGTAAGCCTATCCAACCTCCTTCTAACCTCACAACCTTCCTCTCCAGCACCGCGGCTCTGACTGCCGCATCCGCCTGCTCCCACAATATCCTCTCTTCGCCCTTCACCTCCTCGGGCAATGTCGCCATTGTTTCACCACTCCCAATTTTTAGTTTCCCTAACCATTTCCTCCATAGCATGATCTTCTCCTCATCTTCGTCTTCTGCGCGCCGGAAATTCGCCTCAAGATGTCTATCTGTAGCAGTACTTGTAGGAAAAGAGTCAGCGCAGAGAGTGCGCCATAGAGCATTATATTCGGATCCGCCACCTCTGTAACGCGACATATGTACAAAAAGTGTCGCATACTAAAATGCGACACTCTCGCTTACTACACTAAAGTGTCGTATACTAAAACATAAGGATTAGATTTCAATGACGGAGAGATGTCGACAGTAAAACGAATAAGTGAACAATATAAATAAATAATATTTTATTTTGATTGATAAAACGATTTAGATAATTTCAAACCAGATGAACCTGCACATCCTTTTCAAGAATATCTTGTAGGTCGGCTGTATCTGACCCTGACAATACACATTGTGCAACCTTAACACTCCTCAGCAGTGCAACTAGAACATAAAGTTGCTCCGCCTCGGTGAGCTCCTCGTCGGTCAGGAAATCCATCACGTTGGCCGCAAGACCCTGGATATCCTGCAGCCCGCCTTCTTTGGCAGATAGATCAATATTTTCAAAGTCGTCCTCAAACTCCTCCATCAGTAGTTGGACGAGCGCGGGCGCCTGATGCAGAAGACGGTGCGGGCCCTCGGATATCTCGTCTAGCCGGCCGACGTAAGAAAGCCAGCTGTCTATACACATCAGCTCGACGTTCTGTTCCTCGACCTCTGTCTGGTCACGCTTGATATCGGCAACCTGCCAGTTGTAGGAGTGAGCCAATTCCAGTACGGGCATCACGCGCGAGGAAAACGAGCTGATGCGACAGCCTATGTAACAGCCACTGGCGATGAAACCTCCTTGTGCGTTGTGCGCATAAGCTGGATAGCTATAGTTGTAGCTATCCTCATCTTCACTAAAACTTTGCCTGCACATGCAGGTGGCTGTGGCATAGAAGCTTCGGCTTCGGTAGACGATATATTCGGAACCCAGAAATCCCAGGAGTGCCTCGAGCACCACCGTCACGCAGCCCGACAGCGCCGAGTAGACTGGCGTTGTATGGGGTTTGTGCCACGACGTTGCCCAGTACCCGCGCATCACGTCCATCTGGCTCATCCAGTACAAGTCAACTTTGTCGAGCCGCAAGCTTCGCTGACGCGCTTGGTTTCTCCTTTCCCGTTCATTATCGCGCTGCATTCTGTCCTGATTCCGTTTTGACTGCCGCTCTTGTGCCTCTTGCTCTTCCTTTGTTGGCTTATCTCCCCCTTCATCTTTGTTTTCTTCATCCTCCTTCGAGGCGTCTTTCTCGTTGCGTGTGTAGTTGGTCAGCAGGAGCTGAGTTCTCTGCTCCGCTGGTTCGTCATGCGGCGAGTGTATCACTCCGCGTTTGACCGACTTCTCGACTATGTCCTTATCGTGCTGGATCTGGCGGAGCTTCTCGGCTCGAGTGGCTTGGAGTTTCTTGGCGGTTTGGACGCGCTCCGACAGCTCCTTGTCGTCTCTCACGTCGGTGCGTTCAAGGCGTTCTTCTTCAGCTGAACTTACTACTGTTTCTTTCGCTTCTATAGATCTGGTCACACTTTCGACGGCGACTTGGTGACTGATAATTGGCGGTGTCGGAGTTGTCTTCTCTAATCGTTCTTTGAAGTCAGGTTTGGCTACGGCCTCTGTGCCCAATGGAAGGTTTCGCGCCTCGGGCATAGGGCCGTTTGATGGAAATTCACCTTCGTGATCTGAGGCATCTTCGACGGTCGCCCGTCGTGTTGGCCTTGGTGGTCGTAACCTGTCCTCCGGCGTGGCGTCTTCTTGCGATAGTGAACTAGGAGGCCCTGGCGCAGTGTGCGCTGCGTCATGTGTCTTTGGCTCTTTGTTAGTGGAAACATTGGCTCCCTGTCTCAATTTTTTCGCATGACCCTGCTGATTGACGGCTGAGCGGGGTACTTGTTCTGTCGGCGGTGGGGGGAGAATTATCCAATTGCCATCTTGGGGTCGCCGTTCAGGTATAGCCCTGCTAATCTTGATAACTTCTTTACCCCGCCTATTGGTTTCCTCGCCCTCCGCAGCCGGATTCTTGCTCTGCTGGCTACCAGCTTGCTTCTCTCCTCTGTATCGCCCGACGCTGCCTCCCATCCAGCCATTCTTGGCACGTCTATAGGAAGCATATTTTCTGTTGCGGGATCGCGGTGCTCCATCGCCTTTGCTACCATCGTGAGGATTCCACGTGGAGTCCTCTTGATCTCTGATCCAGCGGTCATCTAGACGGCGCACGGTGCGCCTAGACTTCCAGTTGAAATAGCGACGCGCCACACTGCAGACGCCCCATGTCCGCACGAGCCAGTAGCCGTCAACAAACCCGCGCCTATGGCCGAAGTTGCATCCAAAGACTGAAACCTGATCCTCGTCGGTGTTCCTCGGCGTGAAGTGCAGGATCGGGCCCAGCACTGCGTGATTTGAGGTGGTGATAGTTCCGACAGCGCCCTGCATAGAGACCGACTTTTCCTTAAAAGACGCGCTGGTGATCCCCATGCCCGCCATTAGTCCCATGATGATAATGTCTCGCATGGATACTTGCATCGGCGCCGAGACCAGGTCCGAGGGACATCTGTCTGCATCGTACTGGACATAATCGAACCGCACAGAATTGCCGCATGACATCTCGATGGCACGGCAGAAAGACACCCATGAGGCTTCGCCAACTCGGCGGCTGTCGACTGTTTCGGTAGCTGATCTTGCGCTGGATGATGTAACTGTGCTTACGATAGATGATGATGTGAAGCTCGTACGAGCTTTTCTACCGGTAACAAGGCTTGACCACCACGAGGCGGAGAACAGCTTTCGCCTGAAGAAACGCGTCCACCTTGACCAGAAGAACAGTTTCCTCTTGAAGAGCCTTTTCAACCGCGAACCAGAGAAGCGCCCGCGCTGGAAAAATCGTCGTCGTTTTGTAAGCGGTACCACTTCAGGGTGCCCAACAATGACCTGCATATGGCCATAATCCTCCTCTTCAACAGAAGGCTCACGCCGCCAAGGTGTTACTCTCATGGGAAACGCCCGCGCCTGTGTCTTCCACTTCCTCCACCTTTCCATTTCCACAAGCGATCTTGGATCATCGTGAACGTCGCCGTCGCCGCCCGCCAGCCGCGGAAGCGGATGTCTACCAATAGCGTACGACTTGACCAACCCGCTATCGGACGGCCACAAGCCCGCTCTCAGGCTGATCTGCGGGATGGAATAGAGCACGCGGAAGCGGAACTGCGACAGCTGCCATACGCGCCTGCCCTGGCCTGGCATAGGCCCGAAGACGACGCTGTCGCAGATGCGGATAAGCTGGCCGGTGATGAAGTACTGTTGCACGGCCTGGGCGAGGGCGATGATCAAAGCCAGGACGGCAACGATGAGGGCCGTGACCGAGGCGATTGTGGAGGGGTCCCAGCCGGTCATTTTCAAGCTATTGCTTTCCTTCGAATGTATACGTAATTTGCGATCAAAGTTGATGGGCTTACTAATCGAACAGGTACATAGGAGTAAGGATAACTTTCGAAAATCTGATACAGCGACGACCGTCATGATATTTGTAACCTCAGCCCCTCAATTACAGAATATTTGGTGGCTTGGCTTACTTTTGCATATTAGAAAAGCTGAGTTCATGTAGGGCGTTTATTTATAAGCTTCTGTACTTGAAATAAATCCCTCATTTTGTGAAAGGGTAACAATGAAGGGCTGAGATTTAAAAGATTAATCACTTGAGGATATAGAGAAGTAGAAATGTCGGGATTATCGGAACATCAATTGTACAATCCCTAAAACGCGATATACATTGATTAATGCAGATAGCATCAATCCAGATAGGTACTTCGCAGTCCATAGTGCAAAGGCGCCGAGAGCTTTTTTGAGATTTCTCGTCAATGGAAAAGACTGGCCATTGAGAAGAATAGGGGTAACATCTTTAGGATCTCCCCAAGTGTACGAAAGTGCTTTATACACTGGTTTCACATCTAGTGTAGTTATGAAAAGCTGGAATTTTATCTCTTCGTCTGATGTGTTCTGAGGTGATATTCTAACTAGACGTATTTCTCTCTTGGTGTGGTCAAGCTTTGTGTAGATTTTTCCATGTACATCATCAATGATCATATTCTTTCCTTCCTGCGAAGCTGACGGCAATCTCAGAGATTCAATGAGCTCAGTGTCGTCATCATCTTCGGTGTCGTCGTCATCTTCAGTATCGTCGTCATCTTGGTCCAGAAGTTTGCCCATCAACGAAAGAACACTTTTGCTAAGGCTTTCGAACACATCGTATGGAACTGGTCTAGCAGGCGAATGCGATACGCTGTATCTTAGCAGTTGATCAATATCACTAGTGATATTCCGTGCGTGACCATGAATCCCATTCGCGGTTTGGCCCACTGTAGGCCACTTATTGTCTTCGTCTGCCATATTTGACCTTCTCAAATATGATGTCCAAGTGAAAAATCACAGAATATTGAAGTAAACAGCCTGCCGAAGTTATGACCGTCACATATGAATCTCCTTCTACTCTGCTCAAATCGTGAGGGGGGCGCGGGGGTAAGAAGTAATTCACAGCTGGACGCCTTTTCCGACGTCAGCATTCATCATGTCCAACCAAAAGTGTACAAGGGTTGTTACCCCAGGTTCGAGAATCGACAATCACTGTATACTGTAACTTTGTAAGCATCTATCCAATAGCATTAATAGCTCGACTTCGATTAGCCTCATTCTGGTCTACCGGGCGAGCCCTTACTAAACGGACAAGGTCGGTCTATTGCGAAAGACTAGAGCAGTGTAAGCAGAGTACCATTTACTCATATCCTAAATTTGGCAGCTTTTGCATGAGAGCTCCCAGTGGCCTGCGTTAGCTATGGAGCATAGCTTCCCTATCCGGAGGATGAAATGATATCCGTTCTTGGGCGCTTTTGCCTGAATACAAACGAATATTGCTGTCGAGGACTGCGTTAATCCGATGAGGCAAGATCACGTCAGTTATGGTATATGTCACAATCCTCTACCAACCATTGAGATCTTTCGAGGCCACTCACTCAATGCTAGACAACTTTAGTGGGTGAATTTGTAGGACGAAAGAAACATTTTCATCGATGAAATTTTGAGGTTCCAAGTCGATTTCACGCCCTGCGTTCCACAAAACTACAAAAACCGCCGACCGTAGCCCTAATCATTTCACAAACGCAAATGAAAAGTTTCAATCACCAAAGGTGAATGCTGTTAAGTCTCTTTAATGTTCTTATGCAAAATGAGATAAAAGTGGAAAAGGGGCCTGTCTAGTCATTAGACAAAAGCAAAATAAATGTCCTCAGGAGTTAGAACTCCCTCGGGTGGGCTCGAACCACCAACCTCTCGATTAACAGTCGAACGCGCTAGCCAATTGCGCCACGAGGGACGAAGCGAATGCTTGTTTGCTGTTGAAGAAAATCGTCCTTAATATAGTATATACATTATTAGTCTGGAGTAAAAAAAAAAAAAAAAAAAAAAGGATGTACACCGAGGGAAAACTCAGATCGAAGTATATAAATTTTGACCCCTAAGGCGATCGAATCAACGAACGAACATCTACCGGTTCTTAAAGACGACTTGTAGAACTCGTTCTTTCACGGCTTCAGCAGAGATATATCGTACAAAGAATGTATTTTGCTGGAAACACACGAGAAGGTTTCACTTCACGTGGTTTTGTATATTGGACGGCGACTCTTCGATAATACCAAATTGGAGCAGAGCATCAACATAATCTTGTACGACATTGAAAAGCAAACTTCACGGACACATAATATAACAAACTTTAAGAAACAAATATAAACACTGAGTAAAAGAGCGATAGAGTTCCGAATATATCTACAAGAAAAAATATATACAGTTTGAAAGATGAGAAAGAAAGATCGTCGCAATTTGTGCGGCAGCAATGCCCAACTTGTCTTCTTCGGAAGGAAGTTATTTGCTCACCGACGACGATCATTAAAAATCATCAACTATTTCTAATCGCAGTAAATCTAAAGTCCCTATTTAATTAACAATCTACAGAGAGCAAGAAACCCCACCAGATGAAGGGACGTTCAAGCAAGATGAAGAGGTCTTTCCGCCGGTGACGGAGACACCAGTCCAGGTCCACTGTATTATCGAAGTCAGCTCTGGTCATTCTAGATCAGAATCCTGTATGAAAACTTACGTCTGTGCAGCTACCACTTCCACACTCAATTGCGATGTTGGTAGCACCGGACTCAACGGTTCCAGTAACATTTTGAAGGATGAATTTACTAATGGTCACACCGTTTGTTGGTTTACCGCCGTTTCCATTGTATGATTGGTTGACGACGATACCGTAGTCGGTGATACCGGAGAGGGTAATGTCTTTGTAGGTAATGCCGGAGACGGTTCCTGTGTCGCCGGAGATAGTCTTGATGCGGACACCTAGGGATGTTTTAGCATTTAAGCACTTTGATGACTGGGGGAGTCGAACCATTCTGGGAATTCTTAATCTCACTGTTGTAGAAAAGGACAGTCTCAACTGTGTTATCGCTTCTACCTCCAACGGATCCAATGGAGAGACCATGGCCACCTGAGCAAACACCGTTCTCGAATGTGATGCTCTGGGAACGAATCGTTAGCATTGATCTTGACTGAAATGGCGCAGTAAGCTTACAGTTCCAGAGTTGATAGCTACACAATCATCTTGGTTGTAGACATTGGCACCAGTGATCGTGATACCAGAGCTAGATCCGATATCAAAGCCATCGGTATTGTGACCAAGGGCATCACCAGCTTCTGCATTGATAGTGACTCCGCTGATGGTCAAATTGGTAGCGGAGCTGATACTGAAAACCTGAACAGGCGGGTTGTAGATGTAAAGGTTCTCAATCTTTGACGAGATCATGCCGTGAGCGTAGAAAAACTTTGGCTTCGTCTTTCCTCCGTTCGAACCTTCTCCATCCCAGTACTTGCCTCCTAGACCATCGAGGTAGGCGCCAGTGGTTTGTGTAACAGTGATGTCCGTTCCGGACACAGACACCAAGGGACCGGCCCACTCTTCGTAACCGAAGCTAGTGTTGCCCTCGAAGATGACCTAGTCAAATGCTTAGTATTCATTCGTAGGTGATAGTTCTTTATTCATGATAATCGGCATTAGACAAAGCTGGTTCCTACTGAACCAAGCAACCCCTGAAATTTTGGCTATTCCAACTTACTGTGGTTCCTTTATTGAGACCAGTTAAGTCAAGGGTAGTACCAGAGGGGACAGCCCTAAGAGCGGTGATTAGCGATAAGTTCCAGTGGGAGAAGGTTGGATAGGAATTGGGTGTTTGGTTATGTTAGAGACAAGGGGTATGCCGAGACCAGTGAATAGGAAGACTTCGGAGACTTGAGAGAGCTTACAGTGCCGACAAAATGATAGTAGAGCAAGAAGTCTTCGACTTGCTAGCGGAGGAAGCCCCTCCAGAGCCTGAGAAGGTACAAGTAGTAGCTCTCTCCTCAAGGTTAGGAGCCGCAGTGGGAGCTGGTGCTGGTGCGGGAGCAGCCGCGACTAGCGAGGACAGAGCACCCAAAAGAAGGAGGGCAGAAAGCTTAGCCATTATTACGAAGGCTGAAAACAAGTAAAAAGATGAACAGATGAATGCTGTGTAATGTCTTGGCTATGAAGGCGCCGACTTGACATCTTAATATAGTTTCTTGACTGCTGCTCGGCAGTGACATCGCCCCTTTCGGAGACACTCTAAGTGCTGGAAGAATATTGATTGTGAATGATGGTTCCAATTTGGTAGGGGTATCAGAAAGACGGAAGATTTCTAGATTGTTCAAGGTAGGTGTCCGTGAAATGTGAGGGTCGTATTACCACACTTTCCCCATTTCACTCGGAGAGTTTCTAGATTGTTGGCAGCATGGTCCACTGCCCACATCAACAGCCCACATCAACAGCCCAAATCAACAGCCCAAATCAACAGCCCGAATCAACGGCCTTCCGCAAATAGATCGCGCTCCCCGAGTAGAATAGGAGACACGGTGAACAGTAAGAGGAGAACAATTCTTCCGTATCATATCTCGTGAACATATTCACGTTCCTCTCCCATGTCGATGCGAGACCCACTTTCTCGTATCACAATCAGCGCATGTAAAAGTGACGCCATTCCTAGAGAAGTGACAATGTGGACTTATATTTGGGTTTACAGCGCAAGTACGTGTTATAGGTCAATTCGAGGTCGGTACTTTGAAGGTTCCCCGGATTTCTGGAAGACTAAGTAGATGAACGCGTAACGATACCCCCCTCATTTCCTTCTTGGCGTTTATAGTCTAAGTAACAACGACCTCTTTGATTGGATTTCCCCACAGCACTAAGTATACAGTACGGTGCCGGTTGCAACTTCGGGAATTTTCAGGTACCCAGAAGTTTGCATGTCAATATCTCTTGTTCATGCTTGGCACAGTAGATCTAAACCGTGAAGTTTGTAGTTCCCGTCCAATGGTCGCCTTGGCTTCGCTTGGCTTGCTATATATATGTCTAGAAGATTGAGTATAATGCTACCACCGGCTTTATCGTCCAAATTGAAAATATTGCGCGAAATCGTCAATGGGACATACAGCAGATGTGAGGAAGAACTAGCCATGGTATTCTCGAATGTACCGAAGTTGGTGGATGTGGATCCGTCTGTCGCAGGGATAACATTTCCTCCAAGCAGCAGCGAGGATTTCGGTCCCATTGTTTAATACCCTGCAACCTAAACCATACTCCTAGGTTAAGATCGTTTCATGGCACAATCTAGAACGTGAATAAATACCGCATTCGGGGATGTGCCTGGAATGCGGAAGTCGTGTGTATAGTCGTACATGGTGATACAATAGAACCATTTACCGGGTATCACTTTGTTTTTCTTGGGTCGACTTTTTCTTGCAAACCATGTGTCGTTCGATGCAGCAAGAGCAAGCCTCATTCGTCAGTGGCTCTGTCTTTGCATCAGCTGTCTTCTCGAAAGTAAATCATGAGGTGATGAGGTACCTCCTGCCGCTCTACTCTCCCCTCCCATGAACAAAGGTTAAATTTTTGTGCGTCTTGCCGCCTAAAAATTTAACCTTTGTTCATGGGAGGGGATAGTAGGACATGAATAATTCAAGGACAGCATCTTTCCACCAGTCGGTCTGTTGCACTTGCCTGCTCCAGCAAACTCGATCGAAGGACTTTTACGGGACCAGATTACTGGGGGGCGGCAATCTGGTCGCGTAAAAGTGTGTCCCCCCACCTAAAGTACTTACCTACTCCCCCTTTGTTAGTTAGCTGTAAGTAGAAGGAAGTCCAGTCTGCCTCCACGGCAGTGGCCCTCGGAGAGCCAGCGGAGCGTCATCCACTTTTCTTCCATATATCTATCTGTATATATGTATATATAACGCTCTACTAGCTCTCCGAGAGCTACTACCGTGAGAGCAGACTATTCTCACTGTGCCTGGAAAAGGGTAAGGGGTCAGTCACATGAGGCTATAACAATCACATGATCATCCATCATCCTTCTAAGAAACAGGAAACCTATAGGATTTTCTTGTACAGACAGAATAACCTCACTTGTATCAAGGTCTATATATTTAACATCAAGCTTCTACATACAAAAAGAATAAAATTAAACCTCCAAGCACACAAGCATATTAAACTTTCTTATCAAGATAGATAGAACATCAATGTAACGGACAACTTCATGAATAGGAAGGCAGCCTGATCATGAGAAGGAAGTTAAGTTCTACAGAGTAGGAACCACAGCCCTGATAACAATGTCGAGCAGGTAATCGGACACTCAAATGATTACGGTACCCTAGACTGGACCCTCTAGGACAGCCATCTACAGCTAGGTTTTTTTCCATGTTGAGTAGGAAAATTAGGAGAGGTACATTTTCTCGGGTTTGATTCTATCTCTGAATAGGAAAGGGAACTTGTAGTCAGGAAAAGGCACGAGACTATCAGGCTCGGAAAGCACATCACCCGCAAGCTACCTGCTAGTGAACAGCTGAACTCCGAATTTGAACCCTCAAAATAAGATGCGAATCATTTAGATTGCTGAGTGGAAAGCTGTCTAATCTATGTACTTATCATTTAACCATAAACCATGCAAAGAAAAGTTCAGGAATATCAACTGCGCAAATCTATTTAGCCACACCATTCCCCTTCACCACCGCCACCTCACCCACCCCCTCTCCCTTCCCATCCACCACAACACCATTAACTTTCTCTAACGCTCCCTTCCCATCCCTAACCTCCTCCGTAGTTCTAATCAAAATTTCAAAAGCCTTCTTCAAAAACCTCTCCTCCGTCTTTGGATTCGCACTCACAACCCGAATTGCATACGTCCCATTAACCACACCACTTGTAAGATATATCTCGCCCCTCTTATTAATCAACTCATAAACCTCCTTCGTCAGTGCATTCTGCTGTTCCTTGCCCTCCCCCTCCCTCGGAACAAGATTGAACACCGTAAGCGCGAAATTCGGCCCGGTGATTATATTAAACAGATCTTTCCTCGATTTAATCAAATCAGCAAAATACTCGCCAAGTTTTACATGACGACGAATGTGTTCTTGTAAGCCTTCGACGCCGTAGCTGCGGAAGACGAACCAGATTTTCAGACTGCGGAAACGGCGGCCGAGCGGGATTTGCCAGTCGCGGTAATCGGTTACGAGGCCGCTTTCGGAGAATTCGTTGCGCAGGTAGCTGGGGGTTATAGAGAGGGCATCAATGAGGTCTTTGCGTTTTTTAACATACAGACATGAAGCGTCGAAGTTGGTGAGAAGCCATTTGTGCATGTTCATGTCGAAGGAGTGGAAGTGCTGGAAGTGAGAGGTCAGGTGGTGGTATTCGGGACAGACGAGAGCCGCGCCGGCATAGGCTGCGTCGACATGCACCCAGACTTCGCCGGGGTGATCTGGTGGTGCAAATTTTGAGAGGACGTCGGCGATGGAACCGAAATCATCGACAGCGCATGTAGCGGTGGTTCCTAGGGTGGTAGTGAGGTAGAATGGTTCAAGACCTTGAGCTTTGCATTCTTCTAGGACTTTTTGCAACTCCTCGCCTGTCATGGCAAAGTCATCTTCGGCTCGGACGGGAACAGATCGGAATCTGACGCCGGCGATCTGTGCAGCTTTTTGAGTTGAGCTATGTGCCAGTACACTTCCTAGTGCGACAAGCTTGCTGCGTTTGTAAGCGATGGCGTCTTCGAGCGCATTGCCTGATAAGCTGGATGTGGTTTCGCGAAGGTACTTGTCTCGTGCTGCAACCATGACGGTTACGATTGCTTCGGAGGCTGATCCCTGAATGACACCCCCACCATGAGTGGTAGACAGAAAACACTCTGGGAGATTTAATAGTTTGGCCAGCCAATCTGTGACAACTGTTTCTAACTCTGTTACTGCTGGTGAACAGATCCAGTTGAATGCAGGAGCTGTGAAGGCCGCTGAGTACATCTCACCAAGCATACCAACAAAGGTGGAGGATGCTGGGAAATAGGCCATGAAATTTGGTGATTGCCTATGTAGATCAGCACTTGAATATCAGATGGTGATACGAAAGGCTTACCAATGTGTCAGTCCGGGCATAATTTTCTCCTCGATGTCTTTTTGGATATCTGCCCATGGCTCGCCCTTTTGAGGGGGTCCGTCTGGAAGGAGTTTTTTCAGGTATCCGGGCTCAACATTAGAGACCACTCGACGATCTTCTATGTTTTCGTAGTAATTGATGACTACAACAGTTAGCCTGTAAGGTGATAGAAGGAACTTTTGAGAACTGACTCTCATCGATGGCAGATGTTGCCGCTTCTTTGAATTGTTTCGAGTCCATGATTGTTGATTGAGGGAAATGAATGAATGTGCTGTAGTATGTACAATTGTGAAAGTAGAAACCAAGTGACCTTATATACAGTCTATCGACACCTCAAAATATTGTCGTCTCTTCAGGACAGCTTGTCGTCTCCTACTGACAATGATCCCCTTGCATGGATGTTTTCACAGGGCGTACGATATCATGTACATGTCGTCTGTCTCAAAAAATTACGATTCAAAATGGGTAATAGTAATTAGTGTACAGGTTTAGTGGCGGGGTCCTGCGGAATGCGGTCCGCTTTTCGTCCAAAGTTTTCTTGCGCCGGAATCTTCCAACAGCAAGCGGCTCAAATAGAAAGCGTCGGAATATCTGTCATGGCCAATTGGCTCACGTGTGAATTTCCTCCTCCCATATTGTTCGGTGCCGAGCGCAATTATTCCTCAGACAAGTGCGGAATCCAGCGCTTAGGCGGATATTGGGGAGATGGAGGAGTTGAGTTAATACAATTGTAAACTCGTGCTACCGTAGAAACCCGCAGAACCGGTGCGAGTATGGCTGAATTGACGATTTGAAGAGAGAATGAGGGCAGACATTCCACATGTATAGTTTTCAACGAAAGGGATACAATGATTCAAGGCATGCCGCTTTGCGCCTCGAGTTGTAACATATACTCGACGTCGATGAGAGTAAGAAAAGAGAAGACGGCGGGTTATTTCTTATGCAAAGACTATTGTGGCTGACACGAGCCACACGAGCTACACGAGCCACAGTGCCACAAAACCCTTACCTTCTGATTTGGGGACGTCGGTCTGACTAAGACGGCAGAGCGAAAGAAGCTTTCCATATCCAGACCTGGAATGATACCTCTGCTCGTACCCGTAAGAATTACCCTTTCTGGTACGCGATATAAGGTGTCACGAACACAGCCACTCCGTCTCACTGAAACGTTTCTGGGGTTATACCTGGTTCTCATTTCGTTTCTTTCGAAGGATTCTGCATTCTAGATTACCCATTCGTGCATAGCGTCTGCCTATGGTGATGATGATGATAGCGCTGACGGTTGCCATGAGTTCATCCGTTCCCGTTTGACCCGCTACAGCACATAGCAATTAAGAGTTCCCCCCATGATAATGATTGGTATGGGTATTTCACAGCCTACCTACCGAGACGCCGACCGGTTCGATGGAGGGATGTACACGCGTATTACCAATATGCCTTGATGTATGACTTCAAGGGATATGCCTCTGTCTATGCTCTGAGACGGAGTGTCGACCGATATATAATGTGCGAAGAGTTGCTTCTTCTTTGTTGATTCAGCTCCATCGTCGTCCTGTCTTGCGCCCAATATTATTTCCCCTGATTCTGTCACAATGAAACGCAAAGTATCTGGTGCTACTCTTCTTGCACTCAGCTCTCTGTTGACTTCCGCAGATTCGTGGAAGGTTGGTCAGTCAGTCCAGACAACCAGTGGCCTAGTATATGGCCATGCCGCCTCTAACACCTCAGTTTCTGAGTATCTCGGGATTCCCTATGCTCAGCCTCCTATTGGAGCCTTGAGATTTGAGATTCCCCAGGAGTATACCTCTAATTCTACAATCAATGGCACCAACTTTGTAAGTTTAAAAAATAACATACAGCAAAGTCACTACTAACTCCGAATCAGGGCTTCTCTTGTCCAGTCGCCTCAACGTACTCAGCGACCTTATCTCCAGAACAGCATCCTCTCAACTTTACGGTTGGGGGGACTGAAGTTTTGAATTCTATTGCTCAAGTCGATGAAAAGTTTTCGGAAGACTGCTTAACTCTCAATATCTGGACCAAGCCACAAACGGGAGAGAAAGGGAAAGCCGTTATGATATGGATTCCCGGCGGTGGATTTGTTGGTGGATCTCCAGCGTCATTCGCATACAATGGTCAGTACTTTGCTGATCAGGAAGACGTGATAATTGTTTCTGTGAGGTAAGTGCAGGAGCCATATCTTCGCCGTTCTTTAAACTAACAATGATTTAGCTACCGGTTGAATATTTTCGGATTCCCTGGAAACCCACTTGGAAGGAACAATCTTGGCCTTCTCGACCAACGCATGGCGGTTCAATGGGTTCATGATAATATTGCCGCTTTTGGTGGTGACCCGTCTCGCATAACCCTCTTTGGAGAAAGTGCAGGCGGCGCATCCGTGGATCTCTATAGCTATGGTTTCGTCGAGGATCCATTAGTCACAGGCTTTATCGCACAATCCGGTACCACTCAGCTCGAGCCCGCTCTCACAGCCTCTGCGAGTGCCAACCTATGGTTCACAGTGGCCTCTGCAGTTGGCTGTGGAAATAGCACCTCGGATAGCCAAGCTGTACTCGCATGTATGCGAAATGTTTCCACAGAGAAAATCACTCAAGCTACTGGCGCCGACGCTAGCTTCATACCAACAGCTGACGAAACCATCGTATTCTCAAACTACACAGCTCGTTCTCTAGCAGGTAATTTCACCAAAAAGCCTATGCTAGTTGGCCATACCGATGCTGAAGCCAACACGTTTGCCCTGATCGCAGAGATGGCCGGGGAAACCGTTCCAGCCGCATACTGGGCTAGCTACGAGACTAGCCTGTTTTTCTGTCCAACATCTTTTCGTGCAAACGTATCTGTATACAACGACGTGCCGATCTGGCGCTACAGATATTTTGGAGACTATCCAAATATGCAATTACAAGAGAACGTTGACGCCGGTGCATATCATGGCTCTGAAGTCTTCCCACTGTTTGGTAATACACCTATTGGAGCCGGGATTCCGGCGGTGACTGTTGCGGAGAAAGGTACTGGAGATTATATGAGAAAAGCTTGGGCTACTTTTGCAAAGGATCCGGAAAATGGTCTTAGTGGGTTGGGATGGCCGGTATTTGATCCTGAGAAGGACACCTTGATTCGTTTAGGGTATGGAAACTCCACTGGGTTGAATCTTGCATCGTCTGCTAGCTATGATGCGGGATGCCCTTCCACTTTTCCTGTTTAATTTGGCGGTGGGTTAGCTGAGGCCGATATTATCGCATTCTTTTCTATCGTAAAGGACGTCCTTGGCTGAAGTATAATTATCTTCTGTTTAAATATATAATTCTTGTATTCCTTCTAGCACAGACTTTTATTGTGTACCAAAACATTCACTTCAATCTTCATAATACAATCATCCCAAACATTCATCTTCCCCATCTCATCTCGCACGTGAACCAAATTCATCCAAACCCCCGCACTAAGCCCAGAACAGCCACACGCGGGGAAACCATCTTGATTTAGAATCTACCCCTCATCGTCATCATCGATTACCAATCCCTAAAACCTAAACCTTCCTTTCTATCATCATATTACATCAATCCCCCTCTCCCCAAGCATTACATATGCAAATAAGAAAACTCAACCTCGAAGAACGAAAAGCCCGTTTCGCAAACGAAAATACAGAGACAGAGACAGAGAATATGCCTGCGATCAAAGGAAAAGCCACTGCGAGTGTAAGTGGTCGTACGATTGCTGAGACGGATGAGTGGGAGGTTGTCGAGGGGAATGTATATGTATGTTTTTGCATCTCTCTCATATATCATTCAACGTGATGAATTTAACTGGCTTGTGGGATTGAGGCTGATATTCTGTACATAGTTTCCACCATCGTGAGTTTCCTCGGCACCTACTGGATCTGGATGCTTTAGATTGATGATGTACTGATACGTGGGGGGGCATAGTTCTGTAAACCAATCTATGCTCTCGAAGACGGATCATAGCACGCATTGTCCGTGGAAGGGAGATGCGTCGTATTATACGATTAATTTGGATAGTATGTTCCTTCGCCAATCTTTACTACCTCTACCTTAAACTGGGATGTGACCTTCGGATACGTGTATGAGATGAAGTGGGATGAATGATGTACTGATCTGCGGCCAATGTGTAGAAACCGAACTGAAGAATGCCGCGTGGTATTACCCTGATCCAAAGGAGAAGGCTTTGAATATTAAGGACTATGTCGCTTTTTGTAAGTTGCATTCTTTTCTGAAATGCGGTGTAGAAGAGGAAGCTGATGAGGATTAGACAAGAATTTGGTGGATGTCAAGGCTGAGGCTGAGGAGTAGATATGACAGATATCATGAGTGGAACTAAAAGGACATGAATTTATGCAAATAAATGAATGAGAAAGTCGCTAATAGGCAAATTACATTGACGGTGGTATGAAATAACGACGTTGCTATGCACAATTGAAATTCTCTACTCTGTAGATAATGAAGTTGTTTGTGTAGAGTTTCGAGCGAATAGTATTGTCAAAGTGCCAAAGTTGTGTCTAACTTGCTCTCCTTTATCACTCGTTACGACGGGTATAGTTTAGTGAGAACACAGGGTGTCTGCAAACAGAATCCATCTAGATACCTCATCGAAGGACTAGCATCAATAATAGGTTTCGATTCTGCACGATGTCTCCAACTAATGCCATAACCCACGAGAATTCCTAGCATCCTTGCAACCTGAATATTGTGTATCTCGACATCATTGAGACTGCCCACAATGTCCTCGAATGTCTGCCAAAACAGCTTTCTCAACTCATCACTTTCTGCGTAATAATGCCATCCTGAGTCATCGATATAACCAAGGATGTTTTCCAAGCCCCATAAAGCAAAGCCGAACGGCTCAATCGATGGGTCTGTCCAGTCAATTATCCCAGTGATACGTCCAGTGTCTGGATGGATAAGTATGTTCATCTTGCAAGGGTCATCGTGCGTGAGGACCAAAGGATACGAGGAATCAAACAAGACGTGCATGTTTCTACGAACCATCTTTAGGAGTTCAGTAAAGCGTGACGGCATATGATTGATGAGCACATCCAGTTTGTGCTCACGATCTCGACGAATTTCACGCACAAGATGCTCCGGCCTCTCTTGCTTGTGCTTCCATGATTGAGCAAAGAATCTATCGGGGTCAGTAGGATTTCGATTTTTATGCTACCTCTTATTGTCACATATCCTTCTGGATATGTGACGTTCTACAGTACGCACCTAGCAAGGTCTCGAATAGTGTTCAATCGCCATGACAAAACGTCATTTGGATTTTCCTCCAAATCTTCCTTCTCCAAATATGTGATACCAGGAAGCCGCTGGATCACATATACGAAAATAGATGATCCGCTGCCTATGGTTCCATAGAGTTCGCAATCAGCCACAAATTCCCCATGGATGCTTCGAGCAAGCTCCATATTCTCCATATCAAGCTTCGAGCTTTGAGGCCGGAACTGTATAATCTTGTCCTCCTTCGGACCACCTGTTACTGTGTAGCTTACGCCTCCTTGAATAGCTACAGGTGTAACTGGTCCTCCAACAAGCGATGTAGCTAATTCGTCACATTCTGCTCTCGTCACTGTTATATAGGACTTAAAGAAGCTATCGATTGTATTATCGACATTGTAGCTGGACTCCATCTTGAAAATAGATAGTTACAAGTGGAAACTCGTGGATAAAAAAACATTTCGTCTTTCCTTGTCTCATCTTTACATATGCCAGATTGAAGCCCAATCTGCAAATAAACGCACTCCGGTAAGATTACAAAATACCCTGTACAGAAATAATTTAGGCTTGATGGAACACTAGAAATGTGGAAAACACGCTAAAAATTATCGCGGCCACAAACGCGTCTCCCCGCACCTCCAGATTTCGCACCACGAACCACAGTCAGAGGAACGATTCAACGACGTCGCCATGTCGTCGGAAGAACCAGAGAAACAGTACGATGATAGTAATCGTGCGTTTGTACAGGCCCTCATGGCCCGGGGGACCTTAACAATAGAAGAAGGGAAAACTCTCCTCGCGCACATTTTCACAGCACGAGATAATGGCAAGTCAATTCTAGAACCAATATAGAATTACTTATTTAACAGAACTACAGATGGGCGTGTCACCTCCTCTGATGAAGTATCTCATGAGGATTTTGTATCATACATATCCGCTGCGGCCGACCATCTATCACCGTTCGACTACGAGATCAGAAGTATGAAGCATCAACAATCGAACGAGCAGATCTGGGCACTAGTCAACAGTACCAGCGACGCTCTCACCCAGCTCGCGACGTCCTTTTCAACCGAAGAAATGTTCTACATAAAAAGAGTCCTCGATGCGATGTTCGAGACATTCAACACAAAAGGCAGAGAAGTTATGGCCATCACCAGTCAGCAAGCTATACATTCATCCATAATCAAAGGCGCGGGCCGTCAAAGCATGGGTGGCGATGACATGCAAACGGTAGACAATGGTGTCACGAGAGAAGGAGCGGAAAGAGTCCTCTCAAACCTAGTATCACAGGGCTGGTTCGAGCGAAGCCGGAAAGGGTACTATTCCCTATCACCGCGAGCACTTCTCGAGCTGCGAGGCTGGCTGGTGGATATGTATAATGACCCCGACGAACCGGAGGAATGGCAGCCGATCAAGAATTGCGAGGCTTGTAAGGGGATTATCACGGTGGGGGAGAGGTGTCCGAGACGAGAGTGCAATATCCGGCTTCATAGTACTTGTCAGACGGCGTATTGGAATTCGAGGAGGAATAAAAAATGTCCAAAGTGTGAGACGGAGTGGGATGGGAGGCATTTTGTTGGGGAGAGGGTGGTTACACAGACAGAGGATAATTTGAGGGAAAAGAGGAGGAGTGGCGTTGCTGCTGGTGCGAGTGCGGGTGCGGGTGCGAGTTCTTCGAAAAAGAGGAGAGTAGAGCCGGATGAAGATGAAGCGCAAGCGCAGGAGGACGATAATGCCGAATGATGAATTATGATTAGTATCAAAGTTTCATGCACAGGGTCGTGTTCTTTGTCGATTGGGTATTATGCGTTGCGCA
Source organism: Clarireedia homoeocarpa (assembly GCA_001465935.1). NCBI lineage: Eukaryota > Fungi > Ascomycota > Leotiomycetes > Helotiales > Rutstroemiaceae > Clarireedia > Clarireedia homoeocarpa. Next base: position 378,147 of record LNKV01000020.1, read on the forward strand.
TAGGCGCGCTCCTCTTAATGTAATCACAAAAAGTTGAATATCGAAGTATTGGAGTCGGTCGATGAATTAGTACATCTACTACTAAAACTCGATCGTAATAACTCTGATTCTCGACTTCTTCACTTTTCAGGGAGTATAAACTATGGCTGATCAATCCGGTGCTGAAATCTCCGCCGGAGGAATATCTCAGCTTGAGCAGTCTTTTCAATACTCACCACTTGATCCATCGGTCGATGGTATACGGGTACGTTCTCAATCATTGCCTTGGAAGAATCTAGGAATTCATCATGTTGACCATCACCCTGTAGCTTCTCATCTTGGAGCCTGGAGCAAAAGGGGAAATCCCAACATGTACTCTCAGACATGTGACATTCAGACAACGTCCAAAATACGAAGCACTTTCATATACTTGGGGTGATGAAACGCAACGGCAGAATATCCTTCTTGAGGGACACAGCGTCTCCGTCACAAAGAATCTATACAATGCTCTTTGCGGTCTGCGGCGCACATCTGAACCTCGTCAGTTGTGGGCTGATGCGATTTGTATCAATCAGGAGGATATTCCGGAACGGAATCGCCAGCTTCCACTCATGCCTTTTGTTTACGAGAGAGCTCAGATTGTTTTGATTTGGCTGGGGTTGTGTGAGATGGAGTCGGCGCGGGACTCGGAGAGAGCGTCTTCTGTCGACGAGAAAGCACAGTCTTTACTAGATTGGTTAAGATTGAGTTCTAACAGTGAGCTGACGAAGGTGATTTGTTATAATCCTTACTGGGATAGGCTCTGGATCATTCAGGAGATCGCTAAAGCCAGGAGGCTTGAATCTAGCTACATTGCCTGCTTCGGTAGCAGCCCTACTACTTCCAGGAGTTACAGAAGTCCTCTTGGCAGGGTTAGAGTTACTATTCATCGAATACTGCTAATATGTCAAGGGGCAAACGGTCATCTCCTTTATCTCTAATACGCTTTGGGTTTCCCTGATGATTTACAATTTCGAGATGAAAGAGGAAGGGTGTGCTGGCTCTGATCGCGAACAGGGGATACAAGGTTCCGAAGTCTATCTATCAACTACAAGCGAGGGTGACGAAAAAGGGCGGAAAGTCTATAGGTTTTCCTTAGATAATTCTCCTCCTAAGAGAATTCTCATATGACCTCAGAGATCTTGGGAGAACGCTCTTAAGAATATAGATATTGTAGAAGAATTCTTGTAGGAGCCTTAGAATCTTAGGAGGAATCGCTTAGGAAATTTCTCTGAGAATTTCTCTCCACGACTAGCAAACGATTTTATGTCACGTGCACGCTACGCTTAGTATATTTAGCTGACATTGCTCTCGCTTTATACTTCTCTACCAAGACGTACATTATATCATAACTATACTCATCCAAACCTCAATTTCGTCTGCGCAACTTTCACGACTTGTGCGTAACAGGTCGACGCCGTGACCGTCGAGTCCTCCTATGACCTCCTGTATCTGAGTTGTTAACACCCTCATACAACCCAATTAGAGGCGAGACGTTTTCTGACGAATAAAGAGGAGTGCTGTACGTTGGAGCGTCAAGGGGATCATAGTTCTGAGAGTATGAGGTATCGGGATTGTATCCACTATCTGTAGTCAAAATCTGTGTACTATTAGTCAGATTATATCCCCATGTCGTATCGGCTGGATCATCCGAAGTCAGGGGTTGCAGAGTCTTAGTTGGAATATCCTCATATTCTGAAGAAAGGGGCTGCTGGGCGGGTACGTTGTATCCATCTTGATCGCTAAAACTTGTATAATATACTGTTTCTGAGACTAATTGACTATTGGGGTCGTCCTCTTCGTAGCTTTGGTAATGCGATGATTGGGAATCCTGGATAGCGTCTGGGGAGTGATTGGAGGTATTTTCCCTGCGCGAGTCTTTACGTTTGTGGCCCCTGCTGCTTGCGGAATCATCCGAAGGTGAAGGGCGGGACTTGGCGTGCTGAGAGGCAGTCTCCCTATTCTTCTCAAGAAGTATATCCAATGAGTCTCGAATCTTTTGCAAGCGCTTGTCTTTTCCCCAGTCGATGATGTTCCGGACGTACTTGCGAAATTCCAAGTAATGATCAGGTCTATGAAGTAAGAAACTTTCGACATTCCGCATATAATAATTGAGCTCATCATGCTTCCACGAGATGTAGAGTCGTGCCTCTGTGCCATTCATAGCGATACTAAATACGGCACTATCAATTGGCTGAATTTTGTTGCTCTTGTACTCCCTTAGCTGGCGATTGAGGCGTTCAGCAATATTAATGCAGGATGCGGAACCGCCGAGACATTGATTTGTTGCCACCCACAAACTGCCATCCCCGGAAGGTCCGTCCCCCTTGAACTCGATGACAAAAAAGGGATATACCAGGCCCTGGCTGTTGGCTACCATCTCATTCCCCTTGGAGTTAAACTGGGTTTGTTGCCCCTCCGTAAACGTTCCTGTACGGTTGTATCCATAGAGCATATCAGGTACAGGACCGCTAATTTTAAGATTAGATCCAACCTCTGGAATAGCATGTTTAGCTATCGGAAGTCTGTCAGTTCGTTTTAGACTGTCTGAAGGTTCAGGGTCAGGGAAAATATTAGTCTGAAAATATTTTTCTACTCTGGGTTCGGCGCTGCCCATCCAGAGCTCATTTAATCTAGCGTCGTGCCTTACTTGATCTAGTGACGGGCCTGGAGAATCGCGATCCCTGCCTACATGCTCAACAAGGCCGGTGATGTGATTGGGGAGTTGCTCGCGAAGGGGGCGCAAGTAGATGTTGTTTGCAGCTAAGTTTGCATCTCTATATAATGGGTTTTCGACAAGGCTCCTTCCTGATCGGCTTGAACCACCTGTAGAGCTAGCGGCATCAAACGTCCCGACAGATCGCGCTGGTGTCAGCGGCACAGCATATCCATCGGCATCATGTTTGTTTGCCATGTTCGGCGTCGACTTTGTAAGTCTCCTGGAGATAGGGTCACCGTCTGAGTGAGTAAAAAGGCTATCTGACCGGCAGTGTGGTTTTCGGTAGGATTCTGATCCTGAAATCGACTCGACCCAATGGGTGACAAAAGCGTTAACAGCGTCAGGGCGGTATTTTTTCGAAGCAGGACTCGAAGGGTTATGGTCGACTGATTCTCCAAGGAATGAGGCGTATGGACGCTTTAGAGGGAGGGGCTTCGGCTGTTGTACAGACACGAACTTTTCCATTAGTCGTTGACTTGTATGAGGGAACACTGCTATACCTTGACAACCTGCTCTGCTTCCTCGTCTTCAATTCTAGGCCGTTGAGAGTTGGTCCGCGTCAGGTGAACTCTCTTTACGGGAAGTGGAACAGTTTCAGTTGTAGCGTCGATGCGTCTTTTCCTCGCATTGGCTGGTGGCAGGATTTGAGCAGAAGAGCTCTGCTTTCTGGATGGATGAAGTTGTTCTACTTTGTCATATCAGCATACTACTTATTGAACAACCAGACCTAAAGCAACCTTCAAATTGTTCTTTCGAAGGTCCTGGTACCGTCGCTTCGACTGGATCGGAAGTTGACAGACTTGCGTACGAGGTAGCTCCAACGGGCTCCAAGGCCTTGGGTTTTGTTAGTCGTTGTTTGAAGTGGCCTTGAGGCTCGTGGTAGATTCCGAGCTGCTTTGATTGCAAACGGGAACTTCGTCGTTGCGGCAGTTCTAGAGTACGTCAACAACGCAGAATCACAAGGTGTGTTATGACCTACCTGGGAAGATTCGCTGTGGATTCGACTGCTGTCGTGGAGGAGCGCGACGTTTGGAAATGCGAGTAGGCCGATCCATGAGGGATAGAATTTATGATGGTGCTGGTGTTTGGTGTTTGGTGTTTGATGAGGAGCTTGCGAAGAACATCAAGTTTGAGATAAGCGTATCGCGTATCGCTTGGAGTTCGGCGATTTGATTTGCTAGCGTTCGATTTGTACATGCGGTCCGCTAAGGACGATTTTATTACGCATGCTGTGAACCAGTCAATTAATCGAATGCAAGGGCAAAATGGAAACTTGGCCAAAGCGAACTATGAGTCACAGGCTGCCAACGTTGCATGGCGCTCGGGAGGTATTGTAGGCCAAATACAAACAACAGCTTAAGACGGCGTGATTCGAGCGCCGACGTTCAATGTATGAAGAAAAGACCTGGCCGGACCCATTGGGGGTATCGATATGCAAGCCCATGCAAAACGCCAAATACAAGTAAAGAATGCCATCTCTCCCTCATCCATGGCGAATACTCGGGAAGACTTAAGACTTCTTGAGAGATTTTTATGATTGATTGAAGTTTGAGGTAGTCACGTTCTGTATCTGACATTCCCTTGTGCGCAATATAAAATAAATATTTCTAGAGATAGATATAACACTATCTCTAGTTAGACTATATTGGTTACTAGTCATACTATATAAGAAGCCCAATTAGAACGACGATTACCGCAATGAATGCAACAATAATTATCTCCCACCAAAGGTAGCACAGCCTCCCATTGTTTTGAACAATTAGGACATCGATATTTAACTTGACTTGATGTTTTACTCTGCCTTTGGCACATGGCTAGAGTTTGAGTTACATCAGGAGCGAATCCTTCAGTTCCTTCAAGGACGTCGCGAAACTCTTGCTTCGATAATAGTTGGTCGATATGTTTGCAGGCAGCATCAACTACTACCTTTCGGAGGCCTTGATCGACTGACGGAGTAGAGTTATAAACTTCAGTGATAGCATGTGGGAAATCATCCATATCCCAGCATGTATCTACTGTCGTTTCAAACTTTTGCTTCGCGTGTGACTTCAACGATAGAACCTCGTATTTATCTGCGATGCTGTACACTTTGGCATTGAATACCATAGGTGAAGAGCTGCTCTTAGCACCGCCACTAGCATTGTAGTCAAAGGTGTACATGAATTGAAGCATTGCTTCTACAGCGAATACATCATCCCCCTGTAGATGTATACGTCCATCTTTCGACTCCTGATAATATGAGGTCAGTAAATACTAAGAATAGGTCTCGCAGGTCTTTCATGTACTGTACCTTCCAATCTCCTTGGAATGCTTTCAAGAAATAGTTTGATTGGGTACATAAAACAAGCTTGTGAATCTTGAACTCCTTATCCTCACATTCGATAATACCATCTGACAAGCTCGGGGAATTGAGATAGCTAAATACGTTAGCTTTAAGATATCATAGGGAGTCTGTATAACGTTACTCTGGGAGACTGCGAAGTAAAGGCTGGAAAGTATGCTCCATATGTATTATGTACAGTATTAGAAACCCGAAGAGGATGCAAGAAATTTCAAATAAAGAGTATCTATGCAGCAACTTTGCAGCTATTTATAACTAACGAGTATTCATGTGATGTCTACTCTCAACCCCGATTCGACGCATTCTCGTTGCCACTTTTAGTGTTAGGCACTTCCTCAGTCGTCATAAGGCATTTCTCATCCAACCATATTGTAAGATATTTTGCAGTTCGGTTGAAATTCTAGGAGGGGGAGGGGTAGGGGGTAGGAAATCGACTTTACTTGATATGTTCCGGTCTGTATATAAATTTCCCTATTTTATAAATAGACTAGTCCATTGGCAAATAAACTGGATTTATGACTGGACTAGTCGATTGGTCAATGGACGTAGTCGACGTGTAAATAGGAGTCTATTCATGAATGGACTACGTCTATATATAAACACTTTTAATTTGCATCTCAACTAGTCTATATACAAGTACTATTTACCCCTCACCTCCCCAGCAGTATTAGCTCGCTGCCGTTTACTTTTCCTGGGTCCCTCAACCACCTTACTATCGCTATTTTCCTTCGATACTAGTACTTTCTTAGTATATAATGCTATACTAGCTAGTTATCCACAGTTATAATCCTTATTAGTATAACAGTAAACTGAGTATTTACATTCGTTTTTCTAGCAGTTGTACCTCTTAGTAGTATATAATCCTTTACATTTATATAATATCACTACCCTTTCGGATATTGATACCTTCTTTGCAATTGTACATAAAAGTACTTCTGTTTTAGGCCCTTGGATATCCAACCCCCTTATAACTGAATCAGATAGTCGGTTTAGCACAAGGTCATCTGGGGGGGGGGGGGGTGCCGGCGAGGTCATAATCAAGTAGTATAGTATAGAAGAAAGAAGGATTATCAACTATTAGAACTATGTATTTGTAGAGTGGATACTACCCACTTTAGAGTATTAACAAATGAACTAAGTCCATTTATGAATTGCCTCAATTTACACGTCGACTATATCCATTGACCAATCGACTAGTCCAGTCATAAATCCAGTCTATTTGCCAATGGACGTAGTCCATTCATGAATCAACAAATTTACGTATGGACCGGAACAGATGTGATAAGGACCTAGTTCTACTATACTTACACTAAGACTGATATGAATATCCTCCACTATCCACAGAATACCCACTTAACTCTATGCAGCCTAGCCTCCCCGGACCCCTAGGCTTATCAACATTTATTTTCTTCCCCGACAACAAATCTCACCTCCTCCCATCACAAACACACTCGCAAATTCACGCAAAATGCCTATCTCCAAGAAAGACAGAGTAAGGCTCTCCGCATTCTATTGTTCCATCTCTCACAAACCACCACTAATCTCTCCACCACTCAGATCCACCGTGAGCACAAAAAGGCCGAAAAGGCAGGCACCCGCGCCCCAGTCAAAGCGAACGGTCTACCGGTCAAGGCCGCGAAGCCTATGTCGAAAGTACGTTTTTGACGTTCCTTTCCTCCATTCCACGTCTTTGCATATCATCCAATCTAACCGGGTATGCGCATAACTGACATTATTTTCCTCACCGTAGTGCAAGTTCTGCTTCAAAGAACTCGACAAGACGAACATTAGTATCCTTAGGACCCACGCCGAGACCCACGCCGACAAAGGATGGACTCCAGCGAAGTGCTGGCCCGATGAGATTTCTGAATGAGTTATTAGCGTTGCGCAGCATATCCAGATACGAGATGCGAGATACGAGAATCGTTGGCGTTCGAGCGGGAGTGAAGGATAAAGTTTGGATGAGACGGTTATGAGTTCAGCGATTGCAGTAATCAGGCGAAATTGAAATTGTCTTTCTAAGGACGGAGTTGCATATATTAACATACCATCAATGACCGAGAGCGAGGGAGGCAGGGGTCGGTAGACTCGGGGCCCCGTTTCCACTTAACTGCGTTTCCTAAGAGCGATGGAACTACAATACTGCATTTAACTTCATATTCATATCTTTTTGGTAATCATCATCAGAGAGGTAAGAACTTTTCTTCATTCTTGCATTATTTTATCGCGGCTCCATATTCATGGATTTATCACTGGAAGTTTCTGGGACGGTCTCGAGCTCGGATAGTCTTTTTGTCGCTGGTGCAAGCACTTAAGTATAGCATGACTAAATCGAAGTTTCGGTTCCATTTACCTCTTATTACATGGTTTTCCCTAGAGGTCCGCCCCATATATCTATGATCTCATATCATACAAATCTATCTTGCAATCATTCCCAAACAACGCTATTGCTTGACGTTCATCCATGCTGGATAGCTTCAAGCAAGTCCACAGCAAAACGCCTAAGTACAGAACACCGCGTCACGCTATTGTGACGATATCCACCATATGTCCGCAGTAGTAAAGCCATCACCATTTCCCTTCCATCTGATTTTTCCCCAACCAAAAACGCCAATCAGAAATTCCAACTCACTATCCAACATCCTCTACGCATCCGTCATCACCCATCCACCACCTATTCGCGTCACCTATCTCCAAACCCTGGAAAGGACTCATAAATCAGAACCATGAACTTCTTCCCCTACCTCTCATCTCTCGCCGCTGAAGGATGGACATAAAACTCCCGAATCGATTTTTTGGCCTCGACCGCCTTGGTTTCTTCTCGCGAGTGCTTTAGCAGCGCTATTTACCATGTTCGTTTTCTTATTCAGAGATGTTTAAGGAGTTAGATAGAGAGGGGAAGCTGTACCTCGATATGCTTTATCTAAGTGTTTGGCGGTGTTACGCACGAAATCTGTGTAGGGTTCGACCCTCTGGAGATGGTGGTAGCTGAAGTGCGGAAGTACAATGGATGGTAGTTTTAGAAAGAGGGGAAGGGCGCTTTTTGGGGTGGGGGACTGGTTCATCGACCTACTTGGAAATTTCAATGTTCAGAGATATATATGCTCTTGAGACGTGAATTCCGGCAAGTGCATGTATGATTTCTCAATATCCAAGTTCCCCTCAAACAACAAGCAATCAAAAATTTCACAACCAGAAATTCAAAGTCGGTCGACATGTTAGTGTACCCACCCACGCCAACATCAACCCAACAAAGCCACCTATTCTCAATTGCTCTCTTCCCCCTCTGAATCCTCATCATCATCAAAATCAAAGACCTCGCTTCCCTCTTCTTCTCCGTACACCTCGTCTCGGGATTCATTCCACGAAATCACCGGCACCGGCACCATACCCACTCTATACATTTCCTCGACCAACTGCACGATCTTCCAACTCAGCGCATACATGAGCGGTTCGGGCGGGTAATGTGTGGATCTGGCATTCCAGTCGTGTGCGATATAGCCGAGTGATACGTTGCACTCGCAGGTGAGACGGGGGATACGCTCTGCTTCGTTGGGGACGGGGATGGGGACGACGTAGAGGGAGATGGTTTCATAGGGGGTAGTGGGGATGCCGTAGAGGGGGAGGTGGTGTGGGTGGGAAAGGGGGGAAGGGGGGAAGGGGGGAAGGGGGGAGGGAGAGAACTTACTGACTGTCTAGCCGAGGGATACTGCTTTCTCTTCGGTACGAAGTGGAGGGCCTAGAAGTGAATTTCGTTAGCTCTTATGTGCGATCTGGCGGATAAGAATAATGATTACCTTGTCTCGACCTTGAGGAGAGGAGAAGAGAAAGCGATGCGCTGGTTTGAGCGTTGTCCTTAATTTGCTGGCCGACACTACCCCATGGCGGAAGTGGTCGTTAGCTGAACAGCAGCTAGAACCCGATGGTTATTGATTGGATCCTGCAAGTGCCTTACCTAGCACTTTTCTAAAGCTGAGTGAAGGGTAGCTAGCTTGAAGTGCCTACTGTACCTTGACGCGATAGACATGTGACTAGAGAATCCATATGAGGGGACCGGAGGATATACTTTCGCAGATACAATCAATTCTACTTGTTTCAACTAAATAGATCCTGTGAAATGATTTTTTAGAGGGCGGTGTACGAGTAATGCGAAGTGTAAAATTCGTTGTTCTTAATATTCGCACAAAGATGATGAAGATGAAGTGACCGCGTGTAAAAATAGCGGGTAACAATTAGGTGAAATCTCCGCTCGTTAACTCGAAGTTTAGAGGCGCGCAGGGCTGATGGCACGTGTGTCGCGTCAATGGAACGGCTTAGCGTTTTCGTTGGATTCTAGCCACCGCCCATGATAGACCACCTATATCAACTCAAAAGGATAAAGAAAGGTATATTGTCACATCATCAAACACTGAATCTGTTCTAAACCTTAAAGGCTATCGACGACCGAAAAGTTCCCGCATTGCAAAATTATCCGCAATCAAGAACAAGAATTCCGCTGTTCAGATGAATATTGAGCAACGAAAGGTATTTGAACAGCACTTTCCGTCATTTTGTCGGTGGTCTAATTCCAGATATAGGAACAAGTTCTCCCAGGCAATACATCTCGTAGAAGCTTGCGCCGTCGAATTGTCGAGCCTGTCAAGGCACCCTCCGTTATCCAGCAGTCGAAACAACGAAAACGTATTCGAGAAGAAGATGAAACCTCTTATTCTGCTAAACGAGCACGCGGACCTGCGGTTCTAGTCAACAGTCCAGTTCTGCCCGAAGGAGTTGAGTTCCAGCGGGATTACATTAGGCATTGGGCTAAAGAACAGACTTGGCCAAGAGATTACTTTAAAGACGACGGAATGAACCATCTTCTGGCGAGGAAAGGGTCGTCTCTTGGTCGAAAACGATCAAACCCAAGTCTTGCCAGTGCAAGCGATGAAATGTCACGCGAGGAGAAAAGTGCTCCATATCGAAATCCAAGCTATCCTACATTTCTTTCTGACAATCTTACCAACTACAAAAGCTATATAAAGGATCACAGATCTGGTATCTCAGAAGCCAGTAAGAGGCTTTTGAATATTTTACGTCATACAAAACAGAGTGTTCCCAGAGATACTCTTTTTGATGATAAGGTCTTCAGCAGATATCTTGAAAAATTGAAAGGGAAGAACGAATCAAGGGTTATTCAAGACCTTTCCCAACTTCTTGTTCCCTCTGCCGAAATCCTCGCCACTTTTGATCATACACTCGACCCAAATATGGAAAAGGCCATCTATGATCTATACCCAAACCTCTTTCCTTGTCCGGAAGCTGTTGCTACCTTTAGCGCCAATCATATCGATAGAATTGCCGAGAGTGTAAATGAGGGCTGGAATAATTGTTTCACTATTACAAAGCCTCGTCCACAGCCAGACAGCTCCTTCGGTTACAGGGTATCCGCCTTCGAAGATCATCAGCTCGACAAGCTTCGACCCACTCTCGGAGACGCTTCATTCTCTTCATTCTTTAAAGCCACCTATTACATGCACTTTCCATTTCTGACAAAGGAGGTCAAAACTGGCGCTATGGGGCTTGATATCGCAGATAATCAAAATCTCCACAGTATAACAATCGCTGTCAGAGCAATTGTAGAGCTGTTTAAGCTCGTCGGCCGTGAGAAGGAACTACACCGAGAAATACTCGGTTTGACTATCTCCCACGATGATAAGTCTGAACGGATTTATGCGCATTATCCATACATTGAAGGCGATAAAGTTACTATTTGGCGTCACACAGTCGATCAATTCTACCTCGACCACAACTCAAAATGGAGATCTTACATATTCACAAAAAATGTCTATGATATATTCTCTCTTGTAAATCTTAGGCGGATTTGTTCGGCTATTGATGACATCTCTCCTGGTTTGAATTCCTCTCGACAATCAGAAACCCAGAGCTCAGAATCTCTACGGCCGGCTAATAATGGCAATGCCTCGACTACAGTAGCCTCAGGTTTATCTCAGCAATTTCAGGGTCAACATTTAAATGCGGAGTCACAGTCCGAGACGAAATCCAATCAGGTTACTCCAAACACATCAATTCAGGATAGACCTAAGAGCCCTGAACGAAAGAAGAAAAAGAGGAAGGATGACTATAGAGAATCAAGCCATTAACACTATGATTTCCGAGCTTCAAAAACCGAAATACTGGGGCATATGGCCTGAAAGGTGTTCAGATGCACATGTCGACGGTCGCAGTATCTGGAGATGAGATATATTTGAACGCTGCTGCACAGTAAGTCAGTCTTCCAATCTATTGGTAGGCTGCACAGAAATAAACCGTATCCGCGGATATCCGTTAACCGCTCCGCAGATTTACGGATTATCCACGGATTAGCAGATATCCGCCGGATATCCGCGGATTAACCATAGTAGTACCATCCGAGAATCGCTGCTAGCCGCTCCGCAACGGTCTAATCCGCAGATTGTCTTGGCAATACCATAGGACTCTCACGGTTAACCGTTTACGCAGCCCATCTACTGGCATTGTGATATCTCGTGGACATAGCTATCGGCGCAGCCGCTTTCGCCTTGGTCGCAAAGATTGCAAAACTTAACAGACTGGAAGGAGAAAACTCTGTATTTGAAGATCCCTCTGTACAATCTCGAGGGATATCGATGTGGAATACACATCCCAAAACGGTCTCTTTCTAAGGAAGGTGAACAGTTCTCTTCGACAGCTACCGATGGCAGTTAGAATTTCGAATGTCAAGTTGATATTTGCTGCATCAGGAGTCTCGTATAAATCAACGAAGTACAAGTAGTTGTCTTTTGGGCCATATGAGTACGGCAGCGGTTTTGAAGAATTGTAGATGGTAATTTCAGATTGATGGTTTGGGTATACTGCATATGGGTGGCACTGATCTGTGCATTCGATGGTTAGGCCATCAAAATCGAACTGCATATTGTGAGAAGGATAAAGAAATTGATAGACTAGAAAGAGGTCAGTTGAATAGTTCATGCTTGTGGTTCATATTATGCGAGAAAACACACCTGCCATTCACCTCATGATGAGTATTAGCTAGTATAGTCAGATGCCTGAGGGTCCTAGAATTGGCCTCCTTCGCTGGCGGATTGCTTTCTAAGAGGGACTCTCCTTCAGCTCAAAACTCATTTTTTAGCAAACGCGTATTTTTTGTCAAATTATAGTCGTATTTTGCCTGTGAAGTCATTTATACCGGATTAACGCGTAATAGACGCGTTAATTCGGGGTAATGGCACCTGGATGGTCACAAGTGAACAATGGCCCGGAACACATCAACGAGCACGCCGCATACCTCAAAGAAGCATGCAATCAACTACGGGCCGTAGATAGAGGCAGGCATAATCAAGTGCCATGGAACATAGTGCGATCTTATATTGCATCTACAGTTGGGCTAATCGGTAGGGTGTTGCGACGGCCGGCGATGAGTGACATCCTCCAATACATCCATGATGCTGCAAAGTGCACCCAGAACATCCAGAAAGATATCACAGACATAAAGAAGTCGGTGGAAACAAGCACTGCCCCAATCACCGCAGCGAAAGTTAGCGGAACTAGAAAAGCTGCACCATAATGGGCGCAAGTAGCAGCCCAATCTATAGGTCATCCTCTCCCACCTCCCCCAGTGCCCCAAAGCCGCACTGAGGAGGGACAGCCCAGAATAACATCGTATAAAGAACGAATAGTGATAGTGAAACTCAGGGGTCATGTGATATCCCGAAGATACCAGGCACTAAACACGTACGAATAGTAGCACCATACCAACTTCGGAGCCGAGACTTACAGATCACCACAAGCGACACTCCAGAAAGTATACTATTAAGAGAAAACAAAGAATGGATCAAGGGCTTAGGGGAACGGGGTGAGATAGCAGAACTCAGTTTCGGGGTCATCGCCAACGGCACCGCCACCAACCCTGTTAATGTCAAGAATCAGGAAGCGACGATCAAGCAAAATTATTGCAGACAACTATACGATAATTCCCAGAGCAGTGATCACATACGTGGGATGGCTTACCAAGGGATCTCCTCTCAAACAAGCTTCATCGATTGTAGTGGAATATGCAGACCCAGTAATGGCTAATGCCGTTATCTACGCGGGAATGGCCTGGGACGGCCAGATACATCAGTGTGAACTCTATGACGGTGCCTGTAGAACCATGGAATGCTTTCGATACTACCATTATGAATACTTTGCCACTCAATGCAACGCATCCCAATCATGTAGCTATTGCGCGGAGCAGCACGAGACTGAGCGCTGCGAGCTAAAGATGCTCCAAGGATCCATCCCCAAATGTACAGTGTGCAAGGGTGACCACACTGCATGGGGCAATGCCTGTCCAGCAAGGAAGAAGGAAATAGAAAGAGTGCGTCTGGTGAAACGGAATCGCAGGATATACTGGCACGTCCCAGCCAAGACTAGCCTTGTGCAAACTGGCACGCGCAACAAAGTCGACATCGTCACTGAAACCAACATCGACACAGACTCGGACTCGGACTCGGACTCGGACTCGAGCTCGGACTCGGACGCCAACCAGGAAATTCGAACGCAGGTAGCCCCGGAAACAGCGCTACCTCAATCTTTGTCGGACAGTCAAGCATTCCCAATCAACGACATAGAAACAGCATGGTTGCCTAATGCTCCAGCAGGTGTAAGAGACGTGGAGAGCCTATCAGAGCAGGATAACGAAGAAGCGGGGAACCCAATAATTGACCCGCAACTTCAAGAAGGGGCACAGCTTGTCACTTCAAATCAAGCAGCAACGGAAGATCAATCTCAACTAGTAGAATACCCGCTGGAAGGACTGGATGAGGAGATGACAACCCGGGTCGCAAGCAACTGGCTCGACAACCTGTGGACGAGAGAAGACGAAGAGTCAGGCCAGCCAGCAGCACTATCACCATCAGCTCCCACTTCAACAGATCCAGAGGGTCGTGCGTCTTCAACCAGAATATAGAAAGGATACAATTGCCCCCCACACCAAGAGATATATGATACCTGGCCAACACATAACGCCAATCTGACGATCGCAAGATGTATGAGCGTATGTGTATACTGTGGCAGAGAATGTGGAAGCAACAGCATTACGTAAACACTTGAAAAGAGGGAGAGAATACGCTCGACGAAATCTAGTAGTGCGCCAGGAGCTTAAGGGCGAAGGCAGATTCTACACTCCAGCCTGGACTCCCAGGCGTCGATTAACGCAGGACGAACGAGCGGAGTCTGAATAGACAGCCCAGACAGAAACCAGGACATCTCGGAGCTAGGTAAACACAAATAGTGCTAATGAAACCCCACTCCTATGATAGTGCGACAAACACTACGCATCTTAGAGTATAACGTTCACAAATCAAGGAACATCGTTCTCGCTAGCCTCTTTCGTGATCGGATAGTCTTGCAATACGACATTCTAGCGATTCAAGAGCCCTGGCGCAACCCATTTATCAACACGTCCTATCATCCCTTAAAACAACACTTCTCACTAAGCTACTTTGAAGATGATAGAACAAGAGTATGGTTCTACATCAGTAAACGAATAGACCCGAGTACATGGACGGTATCGTACATCTCTAAGGATATGGCGGTGCTTGAGATTACTACCGCCGAAACTGTGAACAAACTTCACATCATTAATGTCTACAATGAGGTCTTCACAGACACCCTGGCTAAACTGGAAGAAACCGTGAGAGATTTAGACCCAAGCGATGAGCTACTCCTGTTGGGGGACTTCAACCTACATCATTCCTTCTGGTCAGATAAACCTAGACATGCCTGCGACAGAGTTCAAGCATCTGAGCCTTTGGTAAAACTTATGGGGAACTTCCACCTCCAACTTCTTACAGTACCAGGCACTGAGACTTTCAGGTGGTCGTCTGGGAAGTCCACAATCGACTTGGCTTTCGCAACAAAAGAAAATGCAGTCTGAGTAATTTCATGTAAAGTCGAATATAGCCTAGGTCATGACTCCGACCATCTCCCAGTGGCCACCAACATCGACTGGGACAGGACTCGAGCTAACCCAGTGAAGAAACGGCTGTGGAGGAAAAAGAATATACCAGTACTCCAGAAAAGGGTTGTAGATCAATTTCCCTTCATAAAAGACGATGGCGGACAACTCAAAGACAAACGCAGTATTGATAAATACGTCAATTCTATCATCAGCGCCCTCGTTGATGGCATTAATGCATCAACGCCATGGTCTAATCCGTCACCACGCTCAATTCCAGGGTTCACTCAGGAATGCAAGGACATATGCACAGAGGTACAGCAACTCCGACGAAAATGGCAACAAACGGGACACGATGAGGACTACAAAACCGACCGGAAAGCTAGCAACAGGAAAGGACGTCTTATCGACAAGACCCTCCGCACCGAATACAGACAAAAGGTAGATGAGATGTCAAACACCAGCGGCGGTCTGTGGAAGCTGGTCATATGGGCCAAGTACAGGCATAATACGGCACTTGCAGGCACGCCTGCGCTGGCAAAGCAAGATGGCGAACCAGCACTCACGGCGATGGAAAAGGCAGAAACCATCCTGAAGCCGATCTCTTCGACATTATTGGGTATGACTACCCCCAGCTGATCGAGTGCCCAGATCCTACCCTACTAGAAATCGAGAGGGCCATACGCAGTGCCGGTCCCAACAAAGCTCCCGGCAATCGAGGGAAGTCAAATTGTATCACGTGATATGAAGTATTACTTCTCTATTTGTCAGAGATTGAGACATCTGCTAGATCCAATGTACATGTATAGGGGGGTACAAAGCAACATGCATGCAAGTAACAACATCGTATACATATGAAATCCAAGCGACTACGTCAATCAGCATCCAAAAACGTACAAATCAGAAAGACAACTCCATTCCCAGACGGATCAATTTTTTAACCTTATGACACAATCTGCTCGGATGCTTGCACAAACGAGAAACTCAATCATCTCGCAGGCACCACAACTGCGACTCCTTTTCCTTAGGCTAAAGATTTCGAAAGTAGATAATCATCATCATCATGCAAGTGATCTCTATCATGATAACATTCCAACAACCAATAGTAAATCAGAAGGTCGCTGGTTCTCGTCGTCCAATGCCTTGAAGCAACGTGGTTCTGCACCAAAACGCAGATCAAACATCAACGTGGACCCACTACCCCAGTTTGCCAGCAGCGACGGACTTAGGCGGGGTGAGGGAATTCACATTTCGAATATCTTGGGGTCTTTTGTCCTTGCTTGCTCTTTTCTTCGATTTCAATAAAACGTCTGTGACGATTTTAATAAACGGTTGTGAGATTTTCTATACGAGTTTTTGTCAGGTTTACAAAATATGAGTACCAGAAGATCATCATTTCAAGCGATGCCGTCGTCGCACGAGCAATTGTGGACGAAAGGAGAGGAAGAGAAGGAGCAGTTTAGACGGATGATGGCAAGCCGGTTTGCAATTCACAGCAGGCCTGTTGCTTCTGAGCCAAGGGGATTCAGTGAGCTTCAAAGGTGCTGAAATATTGAAAGCATTTGCTGACTTAGAGTACAGGAAATGAATCCATTAGAGATTGGGAGGCTGATCAATATTGCAACGGGCTTCCGCTACAGGAAGATTATGAGGGTAAGCAAGTTCCACGTCATTGAAACTGTTGGAGTTGTTACTGATGTTTTGCAAGGGGAGGACTCGCGGTATCAATTGTATGCAGGAAGAAACCAACAAGGACCAGTTGGGCTACCAATACCTCAGCGACCACACACAAGACATTCTTCACGTAAAACGCCTGCTCCGGAAGACCGCTCCAGGCAGCCACCCCGCTTGACAAACAATGCAATTCAATACGACTTACAGAGACGTCCTGCCACAGCAAACTCGCACCGCGCCGAACGACCAGCCCTTATACGTGCCACAACAGGAAGCTACCACGGGAGCCGGACTCCCAGTGTTGCCAGCGTCCAACAATCCAGCCAAGAACTACGCCGAAGATCTTCGCCAGCAGATTACCGTCGATACGAGCTGGAGCAAAAGAAGAGTAGCCAGCCACGCCCTCGACCATTATCTCTCTATGCTGTACCAGATCCTCCACAAATTCAATTCCACAAATATCTCCCGAAGCCAGACAGCATGAACCATTACAATGATAAATCGACCCCTCCCATGGCCCTCTCATCAAGTATGGACGCAGGACGTCACTACTTTCGAGACCAAGAACCCGAAGTGAGAAGTCACCGAGTCAGCCAGAATCAATCAAAGTTCTCTCAGTCGCTCCGGATGGATTGGTGGGCTGAAGCAAGCGCCAAGCGGGATTTCGACATGGAGAGGGATGACGACACCGACTCCATCAGCTCCATTGATCCCATGGTTCCAGATTGCCAGTTGGAGAACCCAGGACCTCCACGATGGATTTGAGGAATCGGACCCGGCCTTACTAATTGACAGTAATCTTACCTTTCTATAATGTTTTCCTGCGGCGTTACTGGAAAGATATGCCAATTCGCAGGCGATGGATCTTTCTCGTTGCGGATCGCTGCTCTCATAATCCCAAAATACTGCTCTTTTTCAGGGGGGAAAAATAGATTCTCTGCTTGATCGTACGTTACTGCTCAGGTGTAACAGGCACCTTCTTTGGTGGGGGGAAATTGGAATTCTAAGGAGCAAAAAGGAGTAATGAGTAATGCAATTCAATGTTTTCATGCCAGCATCGCAGCGTCACTAGTATCCTGTATCCTGCTCTGTGATGATGATACGACGAGCACAAATGTCTCATGATGTGACTGTAGAATTCACGTGTGAAATAATGGCATCTTCTTCATCACTGAGCAAAGTTGGGTGAACGAAGGGGAAGTGTAATTTAGCTTGTAAGCTGTGCTTTGCTGAGGTGGTTGCGGGCCGATGGTTAATCCGGGTGGGTACTGGGTTCGTGGCGCCGTGCGTGGTGGCTTTAGATTGTGGGGAGCAGGATTAGTTCGTCAAGGTTATTGGCAGATGTTCCACTCTGATACAAGTATCCATGCTCTACTCGAATCATGTCAGTAGTTCCTTAAGTTCTGTTCCAACGTATGGGCCAAAACAGTTGAAGACTATGTGCAGCTACTAAGATTCAGATAAGTAATTATGCAGTAATGATTGCTTCGGGGTTAAATCACGGACAAGCTTCATGGAAAGATAGCTGGATTACAGCACAGCAAGGATGTGTGGCTTCCATTTAACCGTGTCCAAGGGAAAACACACAAATCAAACAGATAGGATATGTAGCATGGCAGCATATAGAATGCTTCTCAGATCGATATGTCCTGATGATTCCAGAGATTTTTTGAATACAATGTTGTTTCAAATGGTCTAACGTAATTGACTTTCCGGATAGGAAGTTGAAGTTCGTCGGCAACGAAGACGTGCTACGCCCGCCCTTCAGATGGAGTGATGAGGATCTTTACATGCCCCTATATCCACCACTAGATGTTGCAACGTTATGCATGCCATGTGGCTTGCCTCTGCACCTTCGCGCATCGAATAGAGAGTCCAGCACAAAGGCAACCCCCGGTCTCCCCCATCTCCCCCACGTAAAGCCATGACCTGGCACATTCGCATACCAATAATCGCAGGTATGGTGGGGTGTAATTGTTTGTATGAAACAGAGAGCTTATGACTTTGCTTCCTCTGTACTCTTCTCTTCAACTTTTCCCTTCGCTCCTGGGTTTGCCTTTTCGTAAATCCAATCATTAAGTCCTAAGCGATTTCTAGAGCACTCTTAGAAAACGAATGATAAACGATGAAACAAAGACCCATCCTTACCTCGCAATCTCGATGGCGTAAAACTGCATTCGAGGTACTATTCAAGACACATTGTCAGCCATCAACCACCCCAAGTCATGCGGCGCGCAATACACACCGAAGATTGTCTCATCCTGACCATATTCCCATGTTGGATTTGACCTCAGCATCGTACCAAAGTTGAAATCATCAACTCTATCTTTATATTGCATCATGAAGTTCCTCCATCTTTCCTTGCCTGTCTTGCTCTTCATTTCATCCTCGTCTATCGTGGCTGCAGGATCGAACTCTGGGAAATCTTTCTTGAGGTGCTCAAATATCTCTTCATCGATCTTAGTAAGTCGTAGAGTGGAGGCTCGGACCTTTTCGAGGATTGCCCAATAGGTGGACATGTGCTGGACGACTGACTGCGGGGTTAATGGGGAGGTGGACAAGGGCTATGCGGATTTGCGAACCTTTGACTGCAAACTGTTTCTCGATCTTTTCAAATGTCAGAAATCTCATGGTTTGGTAATGCGACTGGGTATGCCCGCAGAAAGAAGTCTTAAGATCTTACATCTTCTAAGTTGCCTGCATCTTCAGCATCGAAGTTGGAGGGTGCCGGCGCGCTACTCATTTTGACAGATTTCCTAGGTTGCTTCAGAGATGGTGCAAATTATTCTCTTAGTTGGATGTATTGATACTTGTAGAGAAGATATAAACTGCGCAATTATATTGCGGAAAAAGTTGTCGTTTGCTTGGCCACCGCAGATAGCCTTGGAAGAAAAAAGAAGTTCATGACGAAGGCGGGGTAGTTCTATGGAAGAACCTTTATCCGAGTGCCGCCTCCCTTCGAGGACTAGACCTCACAAACATTTTTGGGAAGTTATGCGCCTACCTACTACAGCTGTACCCATCATACCCATCACACATCGTATGGCTCGGTCAGCCGACAACACTGTTACATTGATGTGTGTATACCACGTATTCCAATAGAAACCAATGATCGACCAGAGAGCTTTACACTGCGAGTGCGTCTGTGAAAGATAACGCACCGTTCGAGTTCGATGGGGTGTAAAGGTCTTCTGTTGGCTGCGGGCTGGATTTATAAATATCTTTCCGTCCTTGGGATACTTAGCGGCTGACCGGTGGGAGGTTCAAGGTGGCTTTCTACATGCATGAGTATGAGAGATGATACAGCTGGTTGGCTGTGGTAACGCAACGTATGTGTGATGGTGCAAATGTGCGCGCTCATTGGAATTCTCGTGACTAGAAAATCACATGTGGTGTGAGGTGCACTGCATCCAACACAACATAAGCCCTTGAACCCGAGTCGAGAGCTTGAGGTTTTTACATAACGAGATGTTTTGGGGGGAGCATAAGCAAATCGACAACGATATTTCTGCCATTATGTCTTTCCTCAGATATGGAAGTTGCATGATAGGTCCCTCTTTCCGTAGCGGAACATATATAAGAATTTGGCTCATCTTGCCTTTCTTAATTTCGGATGATTGAGACTGGTGGTAGGACGAGGATTTTTACTCGGATTTTTACTCGGATTTCTAACCATTCACAAATTCGCGGCTTGAAGTGCCGTGTTCGTCGCCATGCGCTTTCAACCATGTTGTGACTATTCCTTGGACTGATTTCGACAAAGCTCATGAACATTCTCTGAAAGGGATCGAGGTAACTTTACCTGCTATTCATTCGCTTCTATCTGCTTCGCAACGCTGCGTTTAGCTTCGGCTCATTTCCAATGCTGTAAGAGGTTCCATGCATGCGAGCTATTGAACCTGCAATTTTACCTCTATTCACTGCTCAATAAATTTGCACCTACTGTAGCATGAGCGAGCTTTTCCTTCTCATATATGCACAGGAAGTCGATTTCATGCAATCAATATGGACAATGACAACAAAAAACGTCTGAGTATGCTCCTTTACATGATAACACGAACTGACAGTAACTAGTATTACTGTGCCGATCTATCATTGGGTCACTCCGCAGATCAGCATCTCCATTTTCAGATAATTTCACTTGCGCGATCGATCCTACAAACAATCACGACTCAGTGCAATCAGCTCGGAAGTTATCGCACGGGAAACGACCCAACCGATTGCTATTGACTCGAGCGGCTTCCACGGCTGGCATGTATACCAGCGCCATAATAGAACATTCAACTTCAGAGCAACCAACTCTTAAGCCTGAAGGGAACTCACATATGCAACGCCAGTCTATTGTATCCTTCACAGTTCCATCACCTGTTGCTTTAGATAGCCCCCCACAAAACGATAGCCTTCTGACCATTCGACCTCCTTCGAGCAATGGCAGGAACAGTCCATTATTCAATAACTGGATCTTTCGAACTCCCTCTACCAAGAGTCGGACAACCCCCAATTCTCGCGTTGAGTCGCCACATCCAACATCACGTAATGGTCGAGAAGCGCCATTCTCACAACGGCAATATGATAGGATGGACAAGAAGGAAGTCGAAGAACACTGTCTACCAATAAATCCACCTTTCGAAAGAAGTGTAGACATCCTTGCTACGGGTGACGAAGTAACTGCGAATTCCGACACTGTTTTCGAGCAAGTTCTACCACTACGACGAGGGGTGACGTGCTCGAAAATATTTCAGCTACCAGTTTGTCTTCGGCGCAGAATATACTTCTACTGTTTTCCCAGGGAAGATAGAAAAATAAGTTTATCCCCACGATTTGCGACCAAAGATTGCTTCTTCACAGATTACTTCGCGTCACCTTGGGATGTTCTGGACGCAGTTCAAGGAGCACTTGCATCTTCGAGCACCATGAGAAATGAACTGATGACATTTTTCTGGACTGAATATCATTTCCATGTTACTTTAAGTCCGTTCAGTGGGCCTTTCTTCTCCCCGTTGTCCCATGTCTGGCTACCACTTTACCTCGACCGAATCCAGTACCTTACAATCGAGGTAGACTTCACGAGATTTGGATGTAGTGCCCTAAGAAATGCTAGGAAGTTTGGCTACAATATGGAGAAAATGGAAAATATGTTAATGAGCATTGTCAATGGCTTGCTGAAGCGTAGTGGCCGCTCTACTATGGCCGAACTCCACTTGATGTGTAGACGATTCAAGGGAAATCGCCCGAGGGACGAGAGAGATCCATGGGACTGGAAGTATGGAGATAAATTGGGTAACTATCCTGCACTGTGCCATGAACCGTTAAATGAATCATTTGCTAATCATCATTCTAGAATATTGTCCAGAAGAATGTATGTTGGTATGCGATGCGGTAATCAATCTTCGTGGCGTTCTAAAGAAGGCACGTTTGTCTGGATTTCGAATGGATTATACTGAGACTCTACTACAATCTATATTCGGCGAAGGAGGCAATTCTCCTAGATGGAATTTTCCTATCGCTTCTGCTTGGCCGCCCCTACCCCCACAACAAACCACTTTCCAAAATCAAATTGCTACTCCACTTTCAGTATCACCAGTTGGTACATGCTATAGTTCCAACGCCAGTTCTGAGACTTTACGCAGCAGACTAACCCACGAGCCGTCTTTTTACTCACATCACAGAGCTAATTGTTCTGAGGAACTCTCGCCGTTTACGCCTGCACAAAGTCGACCTGGAACATCACAATCTTCCTTAGTTACAGAATATGTAAGAAAATACCATGATACTTTGCCTCTACTTACTTCATCTGATGCTTCAGGAGATACCAACCAAAATGAGCGAGATTCAATCGAGACGCCGAAGCGCACCTCTACCATGGATAACAATGAGGAAAAGATGGTTTCAAGGGACGGAGATTCCTTCATGGACAAAAACCAAGATCCTCAAGAGATAGGACATTATATTCGCAGTCTCACATCACGTCAATCAAGCATAAAAAAGGTTTCGAAGTCGAGACTACCTAGAAGAATCGAAGCTCAAGATCAGAACATCACAGCGACCAACTCATCTTTGACAGATAGTCGCCCTCAGCTGACTCCACTTAAGATACCCAAATCGTCGAGCAACACCAGCTCACCAAGCGACAAGCGCCGCACTCCAACGACTATTCCGGATCGTAAACTCCTCACACCATCGCCAAGCGCACAACTTCCGTCGATATGTAAGACGTCCCCTAATACCCAAAATCATCTCAATGAACAGGATCCTGCATACCTTCGGAGTCTTGAAGCTCTTCGTTTAGCGTCGGTTTCGGTAGCTGGTGGAACAACATTTCCAACTCTTGTGGCTCAGAATTCTACCGAATTTGTCGGAAATCGGCCAAGTGCGAGGACACATTGGTTAAATATGAACATAGAAATTTTGAAAGAGCAAGACAGGAGCTTTACAAGTATGAGCACGAGAACTGGAGCGGGTCAGAGGATGGAAATGGGTAGAGAACGAGAGAGAGATGATGTCGCAGGCGTAGGCAGAAGATACTTAAGGTTTATTGATAGGCTGAGGGGTAAGAGGGAGTGACTGGCGATGAAGGCCTTGATATTTGAGAGCTATTTGTGAGCGGGGCTTGGTGCTGAGGTGGTTATAGGAATTCGCAGGAGCTATGGCTTTGCAGGAGTTATGGGTGTCCGCCGAATGGTGGTACAAAAGACTTCGGGCCAATTATGTGCAAAGAAGTAGACATTAGTGAAGCTAGCACATGTTTGTCTCTTTACTTCCACCAGCTCGGGTAAGTTGAGTCTGCGAGTTTGAAAGGGGAAGGAATCACAAAAATGTATAGTACAAAGAAAACAGATACAAAATGAAGGGTCACGAGAATCAGCATCTATACCAAAGAGCACAATCCGATTCTTACTTCATTTTATCACGGGCTGATGAATTTGTAGAAATACATGAGCATTTCCGTTCTGTTGAAATGGCCTTGCTGTCGCTATCAGCTCGATTTGCATTTCCGCGGGATTGTTGCGAGTTCGGAAGTCCCTTGACCTGGGGTAGTACCTGCTGCTTTAACGGAAGGACTCTGCATGAGAACAGTTTTACATTGTTATCGTGTGAAGTGGGAGTAAAAGCGGCAGTATCTGTCGTACAGATATGTGTTAGTCATTCAGCTGCACTGGACCCCGCTAATATGGAGGGGCAAGTAAAATTTCTTATCGGTCCCGCGATGGCGTTACAGTATCGCGCGTGAGTGAATGAAATTTGACAGAATAGTAATACACAAACCAAAATACCGAGATAGATGCGGCGGGATTCGGTGGAGGGAGATATTTAGTTTGGTTTGTTAAACCAATTGAATAATCGTCGACTCCTGTCTTTCTCTTCTGTTGTCTCATGTCTTCATATATGCTCCATCTCATTCATTAACTAACTCACGGTCATTGCTCTTTGTTCTCCTCCACGGCGACGAGTCTGCCAAGCTAACCATGACTCCCATTTCTCTTCTTACAGCTGTGGACGCTACGTCCCATGTTCATCTTATAGTCGGATCGAATCCATTGGCAGGGGCCCGATGTTCGAAGTCACTTGAAGTTGGAGCGAAGCCATTACTTATTGCTCCTGAGAATGCAGAATTACATTACACATTACAAAAAAGGATCGACAATGGCGAAGTGGAATGGCTGAAGAAGTCTTTCGAGGATGAAGATGTTATGCGACTGGGCAGAGAAGAAATAGGAGGAGTAGTTGATGCAGTATTCGTCACTTCTGGGTCGAGAGATCCTATAAGTATGAACGTCCTCCCTTTTCTTCATCCAGCGACTAACCAAGTCCAGGCGCACACATCTCACAACTGTGCAGACGAAATCGCATACCAGTAAATGTGGCAGACTCTCCTAGTCTTTGCACATTTTCCTTACTCTCGACACATACCGATGGTCCTCTACAAATTGGTGTGACAACCAATGGCAAAGGATGTAAACTCTCCTCTCGAATACGGCGCGAAATCGCCTCCTCACTACCTACGAATCTAGGAAGCGCATGTCTCCGACTCGGTACAATTCGTCGGCGCATACAAGAAGAAGATCATTTGTCGCATATGGCGCTGAGCGGAGATCTCAATAATGAGGAAGAAATCGACCAGACAGCGACCTTCAATAAACTCATCACAGAAGCGGATCTTGATGCGGCAAAAAATAGACGTATGCGATGGCTGTCACAGATATGTGAATATTGGCCACTGAGACGACTTGCATCGATCACGGATTCTGATGTCGATTCTGTCCTCAAATCATATGCGACAAATCCAGCGACTTCAACGCCCCTTGATACCTCCTCACTCGATTCTCGCGCCGAAAAGAAAGCACAAATAATACTTGCCGGTTCCGGTCCAGGTCATCCTGATCTCCTCACACGCGCCACCCACAAAGCCATCCTATCCGCCGACATAATCCTCGCCGACAAACTCGTTCCCTCCGGCGTACTCGACCTCATCCCCCGCCGCACGCCCATCCACATCGCACGAAAATTTCCCGGAAACGCAGAACTAGCCCAAGAAGAGCTATTATCCCTCGGACTCGCTGGTCTCAAAGCCGGTAAAACAGTTCTCCGACTGAAACAAGGTGATCCATACATATACGGCAGAGGAGGCGAAGAGTTAGAATTCTTTAGAAAAGAAGGCTTCGCGGATAGAGTGGTTGTCCTACCGGGGATAACGAGCGCTCTCAGCGCACCGCTATTTGCGGGGATTCCAGCTACACAAAGAGCGGTTGCCGATCAGGTTCTTATATGTACTGGAACGGGAAGGAAAGGTAAACCTACCGTTCCGCCGGAATTCGTAAGCTCGCAAACAGTTGTTTTCTTAATGGCGTTACATCGGATCAAAGGTCTAGTAGCAGATCTCACAACACATGACTCGGAAGACGCGAAGGTGGTAGATGAGGAGACGGGGGAGGTAGTTAGGACGAGGAGGTTGTGGCCGAGGGATACGCCGTGTGCGGTGGTGGAGAGGGCGTCGTGTCCGGATCAGAGGGTTTTGAGGACGAAGCTGGAATATATGGTGGAGGCGGTGGAGGAGGCGGGGAGTAGGCCGCCGGGGTTGTTGGTTCTGGGTAGGGCGTGCGAGGTGTTGTTTAAGGGGGGCGAGGCGGGGAGGAAGTGGGTTGTGGAGGAGGGGTTTAGGGGGTTGGAGGGGCTGGGGTTGGGTGGGGAAGGGTTGGTTTGGGATGAGAGGGAGGAGAGGGAGAGGCCGGAGGGGCTGGTTAGGGGGGATAGTTATGGAAGGGAATTAAAGGTTTAAAAAGTGTATTATTGGTTGGGTTGCAGCACTGCCAGAGGGCTCTGGAATAAATTATACCATTTTCTTTTTTGAATATCTTTTCACTTTAATATAATCTACCTGACTTGTCATCTTATTCGATCTAAATCTGGGAATATGTGAATCACAACGCGGGACGCTAAGTTATCAGATTATTTCTGCCATCATGTGCTAGGTCTCTTCAGCGTCCGTTCGTCCCCTGTCGCATGTATCGTCGAGTTCTACTTGAACATCATTCGTGGATGACGGATGCTCGTATGAACCATATATATCCAAAGTTCGATGATCCTTCCTTGAATTGCCTTCGAGATTGCTTTTCGTTCTCTGGACGTATCCGCTTCAACATGTGTATCTCCTTTCCAACATTTCATTTATCCTCTTCTCTTCCTTTCTTGGGTCCTTCTCCATTCTCCATTCATTCATCCCGCCCTCCTCTCTTCTCCACCCACCTATGCCCCTGCCACGCTTCCCCCATTCCAACCATCATATTCCCCGGTCAAACCATCATATTCAAAATTTTCATTCAAAACCCCCCATCCCCGGCGCAATACTCTTCCTCAACTGCCTCTGCCGCTGCTGACTCTGCAACCCTAATCTCTCCACCGCATACCCCAATCTCTCCTTCTTCTGTCTCAGCACCTTCAACCGCATCGCTTTCTCTTCTTGTCCTTCTCTTGCCCCCGTTGCTTTTCCTCCCCCTAACCCTTTGTTCCCTCCCCCTCCCACAAAGTTCCCCTTCCCTTCCCTCCCTCCCATCCCCGCAGATTTTCCCTTGCCATTATTCCCCCCAAGCCGCCCCTCCAGTAAATCCCCCCTAGCAATCAGCTGTTCCTCGCAGCGCTGCAAACGCGAAATATGCGCTTCGGTGCGGGAGAGGAGGGTCGCGATGGCGGGGGAGAGCTCGTCGGACAGTGATTTTTGCGCGGCGAGGAGGTGGGATTGAGGGGTTAGTTCGAAGTGCTGTGTGGGATTAGCTTCGGATTTGGTGGTTGTCTTTTGGTTTTGGGGGTGGATGAGGAGGAGGATGGAAGGGATTGGAGGGGAGGGAATTGAATGTGAAAAGGGAATAAAGCATAGGCAGGAGTGGAAGTATAATAAGACAAAATAGACATACACGAGTAGACGATAAAACGGTCTTCAAACGCGGAAAATCAGAGATACCGGCGTCAAGTATCGAAATACTGTTATCGAGTGTAGTGAGGGAGGAGCGGAGGGAGGCGACGGAGGAGGAGAGGAGTTGCGAGGGGGTTTGTGTTGACATTTGTTTTCTGTTATTGTTTTTCTGAGGTCCGCTTTGTGTCTTTTTATATTATGGCGTACAGAGCGGTGGAGACGAGGCGATAGAGAGTGAGGAGATTGAAGAGTGGCTTGGTTTGAGGAGGTGTGCGAGATGTGGTGGTTGTGGGCGAGGATGAGGGTATAGTTTTGATATTGATGGTTGCGACATGGGAGACGCGATGCGATGATATCGGCGTTGCCAGGGCCAAGTGCAGGGATGCGTTTGGTGGGGTAAAAGCTTGTGTTCAGGCTCGGGTCTTCAGCGCTGCTAACCTACACCTACCAACATGAGCCTATTTGGTAGTTATACACTCCAAATCATTGTGATTCTTATTTCAAATCATGTGCTATATAATCCTTCTTCATTGCTGTGCATAAAATGCAAGTTACCCCCCAATAATCTCAATTTACCATAGCAGGGTGATAAGTTCTCAGGTCCTGTGACGAAGACCGTATCTTACCATTGACTCGGGGCTGGATATGAAGTGTTGATGTCTCATGCGAGGATAGATTTTAATGGAGTTACTGCGGGACTGGCACAGCGCTGGTTTGCCTGGCAAGAGAAGGATTGGGTTAGAATGTCATTATGGTTGGGGTGAAGACTCCCAATACTGCATGGTGATATACAGGTTACGAGATTTCCAGCATAAGTAGAACATGACATCTCATCCTGAAGCTCTGCACTAGTGTGGCCCGAGAAGAGAATCTGCAGCTGAGCACGCACATGAGTCTCAGAATGTTCAACTACACATAGTCTTGTAGGTGAAAGGAGTGTAGGATTTGGGGTCTCAGTATGTAAGAACACATAACTCAAATACAAAAACCTATTGACAGGCCTATATACAAAACTATCATGACCAAGTAAGCGCACTTCAAAAACTCATCTTCCGAATCCAGGTATCTCTTCCCCTTCTCTCCCTAATAGGTGTATCCCTGCTCCCCTCATCATCACGCGAATCCAAATCCACATCCCCCTCAGCTCCCTCCTCCCCCTCGCCAATCAGCTCCCTAAACCTCCCACCCCTCCGTCCCCTCAACTCCTCAAACCTACCCACCTCCACCACCTCCCCCTTCTCCATAACCACCACCCTCTCCGCCATCCTCATCATCTCCACCGTATGAGTAACCACCACCGTAGCCAATCCCTCCACTCTCCTCAACTTCCCCACCGTCTCTCTTATCGTCTCCGCACTGCCTCCATCTAGTCCGCTCGTCGCTTCGTCTAGAATCAGTAATTTCGGTTTCCGCACTAACGCTCTTGCTATTACGATTCGCTGCGCTTGACCAGGTGAGATTCCTTGTCCTCCTTCGCCTATTAGGGTAGAGTAGCCGAAGGGGAGGGAGATGATGAATTCGTGGATATTGGCTGATTTTGCGGCAGAGGTGACAGAGGAGTGTGAGCATAAGGGGGAGGATTCAGGGATGCCGTAGAGGATGTTTTGGCGGATGGTGGTGGGAAATAAGAGAGGTTGTTGAGGGACTACAGATATGTGGGAGCGTAGGGAAGGGATGTGGCATTTTTGGATAGGGATACCGGCGAACGTGAGCGCATCTTTGGGCTCGGGATCAGGTGGGTAGAGACCGATGAGTAGTGCTGTTAGAGTCGATTTTCCACAGCCTGATGATCCAACGAGCGCGGTTGTTGTGTTAGGATGAAAAGACAAGGTAATGGAGCTTAGGGTTGGGTTCTCGGGACGTGCCGCGTAAGTGAAGGAGAGATTGTGAAGACGGATGGGGAAGAGTGTGGTGAGACGGTGGGATCCGAGATTTTCGTGGGATTGCGAAGGGGAGAGATTCGCAAGGTGAAGCATATGTGTTGCAGTTGTGCGGGACGAATTGATTTGCGGTATCATGGTTAGCATGTTGGTACTGTTAGCAATACCGAAAAGGAGAAGATTAATGGTCTGAAGAGCGATAGAGAGGCCAAGGGATCTTTGGGTTATGAGAACTGTTGCATAGTAGAAGATTGTAGCGGTGATGAAAAATGTTAAAGCATCGGATAACCCAAATAGTAGTCCAGAATATCTTGCCCGTGATCGTCCAACCTGGAAGGTGTCAACCGCGGCGTTTGAGTGCTTGTCTTTGAAATAATCCTCTAGCGTGAAGGCTCGCACAACCTTGATATTCGAGAACGTCTCCGAGAATATACTAGAGGTGACTTCGGTTGCATAATTGCATCGATGCTCCCACTTTCCACTCACGCCATGAAAGAGTCTTGTGATGCCAATGATCACAGGTGTGCATGCGACAAGTACCAGGGTGAGTTTCCAACTGTTCACAAAAGCCCATATAACAGATATAAAAAGCATAATCGAAGCCGTAAACACCACCCCAGCAAATCGACCAATGATATTTCTCATCTCCTCAGCATTTCGATCCAGAACTTCATTCAATCGTCCAGGCGAGTTTCTTGATTCTTCAAACCAGGATTTCGGTTGATCCAGAATTCGTTTCAGCGCTTCTACTCGGAGGGCGTTGACCCATGCTTGGCCTGCGTGCTCGAGCGCATAGTGAGAGCAAAAACATGCACTTCCGTCGATGATGGCCACACCTAGAAGTGCAAGGGACCATTTTTGAGCTTCGGCTGGTCGGTTGGTGGAGTTGTAGAATGTGTCGAGGAGACGAGCAAATATGATTGAAAATGCAGGTGTGGCTGCTGCAATGATAAATGCTGAAAAAAAACCACCCAGGAGGATAATACGATTTTTGTTGTTGAGTATAGGCCAGACTGTGCCAAGGATATGTTTTAAGGAGGCTGGTTCAATCTTGTATTGGTCATTGCTTAAAAGATTTCCATCTGTCTTTGATTCTTCATCTTTTTCTATGCCTGGGTCTATTGCCGAAGACTCAGCAATCGGAAAGTCTGTCTTGATGGTAGTGAGTTGTTTGGTTTTTCGGAACTCTTCAGGTGATGTCTCGGGAAGTATCTCATACGCGTCAGAAAACACGTTCTCAGCTGGCAAAAACTTTTCGTCATGATGTCTTCGAGGCGGCGAAGGATATCTCGCAGGGCTACATTTTTTCGCCTTTTGGCCCCTTGACTTGGAGCGAGGTTGTTGAAACTTATCAAATCTTGGACGTGGAGTTTCAGTTGGAGTCCTCCATATTTCTTCCGCTCTCAGGTCGTTGGCAAAAGCTATTGGATAATAACTACTGAGAGACATTCTTTTGGTCGAGAAGTCTAATGATTGACGAGACCGGGGTGTGGATAAGATCGGCGGTTCGAGCAACGTTGGTGCATCTGAAAAGCGATGGTTGACATCAAATGTGTCAAAAGTCGTGGACGTTGGCGTAATTGGTTCAGACTTCCTTCGCTTGCAAGCAACTGCGTGTTGATGAACGTCAAATTTCTGCAAGGTTTCATGTTCTGGTGAAAAGGTTGCAAATGTACCATTCTCCTTGGCGGATAGCTTGTTTCGATATCCTTGTTGCACCACACATGTCTTATCCATAACGTAAACATAATCATCATCGAGGATCTGAGAAATGTCATGCGTTATGATGATTGTCGTCTTTCCCTTCCTCCATTTTCGAATATTATTCATAACTGTGGCTCCGCACGTATGATCGAGAGCACTTGTACCTTCATCAAGAATGAGGATCGGTGCGTCTCTCAATCTTGCTCTCGCTAGAGCAACCCTCTGTGTCTGTCCACCACTAAGTTGCCTCTCACGAGATCCCACAACGGTATCCAGTCCGTTGGGAAGTCCGGCAACAACTTCATCTAAGTTACTCTCTTGACAAGCATTGATGATATCGCGTTCGGACGTTTCTCCTTCCTTTCCAAACTCAACATTTTTTCGGATCGTTTCATTGAAGACCACACTTTGTTGCAACACCAATGTTATATTTTTCCGGAGCCAGTCCGTATCTAGATGCTGTATGAGATGACCATCAATCAATATATTTCCTTCATCCGGGTGGTAGAATTTGAGCAACAGGTTGCCCAGCGTACTTTTTCCCGAACCACTTTTACCAACCACGAAAGTCGTTTCGCCTGCAGGGAAGAAGAAAGTGGTTCGAGTAAGAACGTTTTGTTGTCGATTGGAAGGATATGCGAAAGTAACCTAGAAATGTTAGCATCGTTAGAATAATCCGATCACAGGGAATTTACTTCGTTGATCTCGATATCTCCACTGCATGAGACTGGTTTGATAGATCCCTCGACCCTACACACATTTTTTCCTCGGTCGACCTGATCCATGATAGACTTGAGCGTTGCTCCTGCAGACATACCCTTCGCCAAAACCAACCATTGAGGTAGAATAATCTCGATAGCCTGCATGCCCATCATACAAGCATAGAATGTCGTAAGCACACGACCAGCACTCAGTCCATGATCAACGAGCGATATGCCATACCAAAAGCCTTGTACGAAGATTGCTACCATAATGAATTTCGTAATTCCAAATTGTAAGGCACTCGCCCTAGCCTGCACCATGTAGTATGCGGTGGATCGTTTGATTGCAGAAAGATACTGCCACACCTCCTGGTCCTGGCCATTGAAAGCTTTGACGGTATCGATCGCTGTAACAGCTGTGTTTGCGAGTTTTGAAGCTTCAGTGAGTTCTCGTTTCTGCGCTTCGATTGCCGGAGTAAGTTTTCGGGAGATCAGATAGAGAATGCCGCCAGCGATAGGAAAAGTCGCAATAATTACGAGTGCCAAATTCCAAGAGAAGTATAGAGCGGTTGCAAGGGCAGCTATTGCAGAGACGATTTCAAAGAGAAGAAATCCAAGTGGCTGAGAGACGGATAGTTGTAGTTCCCGGATTTGACTGTCCAGTAATTAGTGTGATTGACATCACCGTGGAAAAAATACTCACGTCTCAATTCGAATTAACAACGAGCCAATGCCATCTTTTCGAAGATCATACCACTGTATATCCTTGCTCAACAAGCCCACGAACATCTTCTCGCGTACGCTTTTTGCTTGAAGCTCTCCAAACACCATCCATGAGCATAGAAATAAGCCTTCAGAAAGCCAGGTCGCTATACCCAGAGCTGTAATAGCTACACACCATATGGAGATTTTGTGTAAAGCTTCGTGGGCTGTAAGAACACCAGCTCCATATTTCGTGAGGGCATCGAAGATGTTTCCATAAAATATTGATGATATTGGTTTCAGCGCTCCACTAATTATTCCAGAAATTACGCAGCAAACCAAATCGAATGTGTGATTTTTCGTTGTGAATGCAAACAACGAACGGAAAGATGGTTTGATATCCTTTTCATGGTAGTGACTGTCAAGATCTTGCATCTCAATAGAAGAATTCTGACTCCCATCATTTGCAAGTGGCGTTTTTGAGCCGGATTGACTCTTTCTGGAGTACTCTTTCCAATCCTTGCGCAAGTTGATTGTCATGATGCAACGCAGAAAATTGTATGTGCCACGAAAAGTGTGTAACTATTTCGTGAAAAGTGCATGAACCTAGAAGAAAGAAATATACAGCTTGATAACTACATTTGGAGGCTTGGGTATGATAATAGCAAGTCGCTACGATATAATGGTACTTGAGAGGTGATTGTCACTTCCCCTTAGTATTGTTCTCTTAGCGAAGAATGTAAGAATGAAGAACAATACGAACGGTCGACGACATACTAATTAAAATTCAGTTCTTCAACCGAAAGGCTTTTCTTTGATGATAAAAAAATGAATTCCGAAACTATTCGCCATCTTGTTGAGTCTGTCCTCAAATTGCCTAGCAATTGTATGAGGGGTCATGCCCAAAGGAATCTTTCGTCCGAAGTCGACCGAATGCACAAAAGCTTTGATTAGAGTCTGCATGAATAGAATGACGGGCACAAATATTCACCCGAGCCGCTAATACAGCTATGCGAACTGATACAGATTACAAAGAATCAGGCCTTGCGGAATCGGATGTTACTGTGCAAGTAAGATCAAGATTTCCTGTATGGCTCACAAAATCCGGGTGCTCAACTCCCGCATATTGCTTCTTTACCTTGCCAACCTCTAACGATATCAATGATAACAGACCATTTGAACAATGAAGGAGACTAAGAAGATAATGTGGTTTCCCAAAATTCCAACATTGTCGATCATCCGTGGTACCTGCATATGCAACTCAACGGAAAGGTACCAGTCGCATGGCTCCCCTGGACATGTCATGCTCAGACAACTGGACTGAGACCTAAGTATCCAATGGTGGATCGAATCCAAAGCCGTGGTGAAATTAGAAACGTATAAGGCGGATGCATCCTCAAACCTTGCCTCATGGGGCTACCAGCCCTGACTTATATTTGGATCCAGGAGGATGGCAAAACGTGTCTAAACCATGTCATGCTACTGCTACCTGCAGAACTGGGAGCCATTTGTCTTCCTTCAAGTGGTGGGCGCGAGTCGTAATTTTGGGCCATTGCTTGTGTTTGGTCAATCCCGCTCTGAAATAACAACGCCCCCATATTCCTGTATCGCAGTCAGCCACCTTGCTGGACTTTGTCGCTCTCGCGCGCTTCGATGTCATTAAGTTCTACTTAATATGGACAAGAATGGGTAATCGACAATCCGCCGCCAACCACCACTTTTCGCGGTGCAGTCGAAATATAGTTGATGTAGCTTATGAGAGTGGGGAGAAATACAAATTCAACAGCTTATTTCCTAAACTTAGTTTTCCCTGCAGTATATCACGTGCGACAAGCAATTGCCGAACATTACCGACAGGCTCAAAAAATAAGCTTGACCATGCAAGTGTGCCTTGATGTGCAACTCATCCTTCACCCGCAGTTAATCTCATCTCATCCCACCCCATCTCATCTCATCCCATCCCATCTCATCCCTTCAGAATCTGGATTCGGTTCCCTTGTGCCTGGTTGTTCCCTTGTGCCTGGTTGTTCCTCTGCTCCTCGCTTTCTTCATCCTCTCTTACTCTTGCTTCTCTCACTCCCTTACTTTTCTCCTTCCGCTTGCACGCTCGGCACCATGCAGGTCTTAGTTGTACTGTACATGCGGTCTACTCAGCTGCTGTGTTCCTGAGACTTTCTCCCGCTACCTATGGTGGTACCATGAGGTCTAGCCCCAACAAGTGATTGGACTGAAGAGAAGAAAGTGATCGGACTGAAAGAAGGAAGGAGCAAAGGGTCGAGCATCTGCATAAATATTCATAACTTATTCACAATCGCCAGGTTTCCCCTTCTTTCATTGGCTGGCTGAAGAATAAGGATTCCCAATGCAGGACATAGTTCGAAGCGAAATTAATACGGTACAGGTTCCATCGGCTGGTTTCTTGCTTCTACTATCCCCCCCCTGAACAAAGGTTAATTGTTTCCCTGTCTTACCACCTCAAAATTTAACCTTTGTTCATGGGGGGAGATAGTAACACGCACTTTTCACACCGTCCTCGACTGTCCCGTCTAAGGGTCTTCCCGCATTACCTCGAAAGGTATCTAGACTCTCGGATAATGCTTTGATTCGTGCAAGTGGCGAACTGTGGTCTAGAAAGCAGTACTCTTAACCCTCATTGGTTCAAAAGCCGATCACTGCTATGTTAAGTTCTTATGTTTGACCAATTATCTGCCGAGGCTACTTCATGCATTGCACATACAACAATGAGGTCTCATTACTTTCCCACGTGTATATTTCCTGCAACAATCGGGGTTCATTCAATGTTCTTATGTACATAGGTACTTCCGATATATCAAGTGATGTTATCATTGGACGACGATCTTTCTGAACACAAGTTGAAAGTAGCGCTTGTGATTTGTTCCTGGTAGTTTTTTTAAACTGTTGAATTTCCTAGGTTACTCGTTACTCACGTATGTAACCCAAGAATTAGAAGGAGCTGGGCACGTTCCTGCTCCCATGTGATTCATTTGATTCCGAGGTTGGCCTTATAATTCGGATATGACCTCACATTTGACTATTAGACCCTGCCAAAGTAGATCAAATCATCAGTGCATCTTACTTTTGAGCTGGCCGATCCATGTCCTGTCACCCACACACGCGCCCCCCTCTCCAGATCCACCTACCTTACCATTCATTCCCTATTAGAGAAGCCAATGCGAGGCTATCGATATGGTCCCTTAAGGCTGTGTGGAGCGACTCAATCATAAAACTGAGCCCTAGGACGTCCACCTTCTCTCTCCATCGGTCCAGTTGGTTTTCATTTCTAGACCATGAGACAAGTTCAAATCCTTTCAATACTCACCACAGTTGTGACGGTGGTTGAAGCCCAATCTGATTATACACAATATGTAAATGTATTGTAAGTAGATTGTAACTCCACTTCCAAGAGGCCAATCCCTAACCAATATCAGTACCGGTTCACAAAATGGAGGTAACGACTTTCCCGGTGTTGCTAGACCATGGGGGATGGTCAAGCTTGGGCCAGATCTTCTCGTCTCTGGAACCGATTCATACTCAGGCTACCTTCCTAATGGCAACTTTTCTGGGTTCAGTATGATGCATGAACAAGGAACTGGTGGCGCACCAAAGTATGGGACAGTTGCTCAGTTACCTCTAGTTGGCCAGATATTAAATCCCCTCTCGAATATTACTGTTGGTCGAGCGGTCGCTGATCAAGCTTCTGTGGGTTATTACCATGCACAAACAAGTGACAATGTCATAGTGGAGCTTGCTGCTACCTCACATGCTGGCATGTATCAGTATACTTTTCCATCTGGAAGCGCGGGAAACAACATTCTAGTCGATGTCGGTCATGTAGTACCCTCATTTAGAGGTCAAGGGCTGAGTCAAGGCTATGCTGGAGGTAGTTTTGAGATTAAGTCGGATGGTCATTACGAAGCTTCCGGGATATACAATAATGGATGGAACAGATCTCCAGATTGGACAATCTATTCATGTAAGTGCTTTAACGTCGTCCAAATTGGACTCCTCACTGACCCTTTCAGGTGGCTATTTCAACGTTACTCCTTCAGTTGCCAATGTCTACAACAATACAAATGCTGCTGGAAGTGTTGTACAACCAAGCGGCTCAGCAACTGCGGAAGACGGCAACACAGACGTTGGCGGTCTCTTTACCTTTGACACTAATGCAGTCTCCTCACGGGTTGGAATATCATGGATCTCTATCGAAAAGGCATGTCAAAATGTCAATGACGAGATTCCCGATGACACTGCATTCTCAGCAGTCGTTTCTGCCACGAAATCCGTATGGAATGACGAAGTTCTCTCTAAAATCACAACCACTTCCACCGATACCACAAACTTAGGATTACTTTACACCTCGTTATACTTCATGAGTTTGATTCCAACAAACCAGACTGGTGAGAACCCAGGTTGGTCATCAACGGAACCATATTATCATGATATCTTCACGCTTTGGGATCTCTTCCGTTGTGGAACGGCTTTATTCCACGTTCTTCAACCTACAGTCTATGAAGAATATATCCGCTCTCTCATCGATATCTGGCGCCATGATGGCTATATGCCAGATGCCCGTTCCTCCAATTACAATGGCCGCACCCAGGGAGGATCCAACGCAGATAACGTCCTCGCCGATGCTTACGTCAAGGGTGTCCGCGGCAAGATCAATTGGGATGATGGCTACGCCGCGATGGTAACCGATGCCGAAGTTCCACCACCAAACACCTCACCACCCGATCCTATGGCACCGGATTCGTCAACTAAAGAGGGACGAGGAGCGCTACCAGACTGGAAAAAATATGGTTTCATCACACCCACCTACTCACGTGCCGGATCCCGAGCTGTCGACTATGCCTACAATGACTTTGCACTCTACCAAGTAGCCAACGGATTAGGCAAAAAAGCCGACGCTGCCAAATATCTTTCACGATCACGAAACTGGAGGAATCATTGGAACGCAAATTTAACATCGATTGGATATTCTGGTTTCATCGTACCAAGAACAACGTCTGGTTTTATTGAAGTTGATCCTCTAACAAATTCTGGTTACTGGGGTGACCCATTCTATGAAGGCAGTTCGTGGCAATATTCCTGGGGAGACATCCATGATATGGCTACACTTGTGGAGTTTATGGGTGGTGATGAGAGGTTTTACGATAGGTTGGAGACGATGTTTACCGTTGGCGCGAACCCAAACAATCCGTCCGGTATCATCTTTGACGACACTAACGAGGTGTATGTATATCCTGTCACAAATTTCTTCTCTTTGTTGGTTCCAAGATTTGTAAAACTGACATTTCATCTCCAGGACATTCAATGTACCCTACCTCTACAACTTCATTAACAAGCAATCACGCTCCTCGTACCAATCGCGCAATATTGCGAATAATTACAATCTTTCACCATCCGGTCTCCCAGGTAATTCTGACGCCGGTGCAATGCAGACCTGGCTTCTCGTAAGTTCCTTCTTCTCTTTCTAACCCTATTTTCCCCCTCGCTGTTAAATCTCCATTCCCAGTAGATTATTAGGCTGACTCAACTCTTCCAGTGGAACATGATCGGTCTCTACCCCGTAACCTCTACGCCTAACTTCCTCATCTCTTCCACTCCTTGGTTCTCCTCTCTAACAATTTCCCTCTCCAACTCCAAAACCCTTCAAATCACCACAAAGACCTCTTCAAACTCCACGTCCTCACCGGAAGCAATCTACATCCAATCCCTAAAAATCAACTCCAAACCCTGGAACAAGAATTGGGTGACATGGAGCGACATATTCGAGAACGGGGGCACGATGGAATATGTGTTGGGCACCGAGCCGAGTGACTGGGATAAAGATGGCGAGAGGCCACCAAGTTTGGGGGTTGTGGGTGGTGGTGGAGAGAGGAAGGAGAAGAGAAGTAGGAGAAGGTCAAGGTGAAGGTTAGGGATTCGTTTTTGGGTGGCGTTTGGGGTAGGTGTAGCAATCGGAATAGTCGGGATGGGCTTTGGGTGGCGCAAGTGGGGTAGAGCGTTATATACAGGAAACGGCAGGAAGGACAACGATAATACGACATAGCATGGCGGAATTTAGATACACGTTTGATGTATAATGATTGGATTTAGATGGTACATATTCGCTTTAGTTGGGACACGTTCCTAAGTACATATCGTAGCATAACGCTGGGTTGGGACTGGATTTATGATAGGATGAGATAGATCAGGACTCTGGTCTTCAATTCTCATATACAATGAAATGAAATATTAATTCATAATCACTCCACGATTGAATATACGAAATATCCAACCAAACTTCAGATTTCTGATTGTTGAAGTAAAATTTAGATTTTGAGAACTTATGACAGACCATCACTGCAACCAGCGGAAAAAACAGCGCCGGTGCTGAGAAGAGCGGAAATTGAACTGCCCCTCCTAAACTCAACAACCTAGCATAATGAACGACGTTATGCCGCGCCTCGTCTTTCTCATCACTGAATTTCAAGTCTGTTAAGGAATGGGTATAGAGTTCTGGGCCGATACTCACTGGGAAGATTATATATGTGATGGTGGAGATTTCGGACACGTGAAAGATGTGAAGAACAATGGTCTATAAAAGGAGATAAAAAATAAAAATAAAACATGCTGTAAGCCTGGAACAGATTTTACGGCGTGAATCGGTTAAGGAGCTAAAATGCAAACACTGTCTTTTCGACGTATCTGTGTGCATGAATGTCCATTTTGGTGCTGCCAATCCAAAATTTAGTATTAGTTTCGTCACATTCCTCGAGAACATGGTTCTGGGTGATTACCAGTTAATATAATGCGGAAATCCACCTGAACTCTGGTTTTGCCGCATCTATGTATATTATTTTCCTAGTTCTAAGCTTTAGAAGGGGAGCTGAAGACATAGTAGGTGGCATCGTCTTAGAAGGGGAGCTGAAGACATAGTAGGTGGCATCGTCTTCGAACACATGATTCTCGACACAGGTAGGATTGGGAGGTGAGGTTGCCATGAAGTTGCTACATGTGTATCAGACATTGAGGTGGAATCGGGAAGTGAGGAGCTAGCTAGCCGTCATATGCATAGGCTTCTCCTCGCGGTGAGAAAATCTGGATTCTGGTATTCTCAATCAATAATCACAAGTTTCGTAACGGCTGTGAACTATATCGCTCATGTTTTTTTTATATAGATAACATTGTTTTAGGGGATAGTCAAAAATTGGAATATAATTGCAAAAATGACAGAAAACTAACAGACGTAAATAAATATCCACCCTGTAAGATAGACCTCCATACTAATTCTCATATGAAAAATGACCCCAGATTATCCTAACAGCAGTCTTTCACGCGTAGCTTGTTCTGACATATTTAAATCCTCGAAAATATCAAATTCGTTCCATTGCAGAGTGGACATAGAACCAGGTATGTCAACGAAATCAGGTAGATAGTCGTTCGGAAGGGGGTTGGTGTCGACTATTGTAGTATCAGGATTTTTTTCCCTTTCTTGATTTGAAGTTTTCGCAGAACCAGACAGGTTCGGGTCGTTGTCTGTAGCCGTTTGGCACTTCTCAGTAACCTCAGATTCATCCCATTGCGGAGTCGCCATCGAACCAGGTATGTCATGGAAATCAGCTAGATAGTCGGTTGGAACGGGGTCGGAGCCGAGCATTAGATCATTATTCCTTTCTTGGTTCAGAGTTATCGTAGAATCAGTCAGGCTCGAGTCATTCTCTGCAGCGATTTGATGATTCTCGGTAATCTCATATTGCATAGCTTCCTCCCCCAAAGTTTTCAAGCAGTTAGAGTGGATGGGAATGTTGTAGATATTCTGAGAATCGTGGTTCGTCGAGAGATCTTTCTCTTCGAATTCTGGCATTCCATTAATGTTCAGGCCACGGATAAGTAAGCTAGAATTTGCAGAGCTCGTTATTGGAACGCCAGTTTCTGACCACTTGTTGTCGTCTTCTGAATATTCAGATCCCCTGTCAAGCTCGGCAAAAGTGCCGTAGTCGAAACAAGTGCCTAGTCTCTCGATTCCTTCACAATGTAGTCTGCCGAATTTATCCTTTTGATGTTCTGAAATCACCTCCGATAGAGCAATATGTCCTCTATTCAAGGCGAGTCTACTTGCTCGGCATAGTTGATGCTCAAAGTCGACTCCTTCAACATCATTGGCTAGATGAAGTAAATATAAGACCATATCCAAGTGTCCGCGTTCAGCTGCACCTTCTATGGCTGTACGGCCATAACGCTTGCCTTTGGGTGCGAGCACATCTGCACCAGCATCCAAAAGGAGTTGAACAATTTTAAAGTTTCCAATCATTGCCGCCAATTGTAATGCCGTCGCTCCGCCTTCGACTGCGGGGTCAGCATTTATAAATGCGCCCTTGTGTATGAGAATCTCAACAATATCGTCTCTATTTCGTTCGACAGCTGCTTGGAGTGCTGTTCTGCCAAATTTCCCAACTGCCGGCGAGTTGATATCTGCTCCTATAGAGAGCAAGTAGTTAACAACGCTTAAGCAACAGCCATTCCTAATTGCCTTTTGGAGGATAGTCGAAGCCTGGTCTTTAAGATATGGGCAATAAGAATTAACCTCATGAACAGTGGGATTGATGAGCTTCAAGATTTGAAGTACGTCTTTATGTTCGCAAGGAATGGAATGCATAGCTAGTAATAATTCTGAGTTGCCGTGAAGGTTCTCTCTTAAGTTATGTGATCCTTGGCTTAGAAACATCTGCAGGAGGTTGAGATTCATCGTTTTTATAGCTGCAAGAATGGCAGACATAGATGGACTTTCGAAGAAGTTGACCCTACTCGCTACGATTATAGCCTGATGAAATATTCGTGTGGGTGGTCGCTTGAAGTCTACTCCTGCTTCTAAAAGGGTGCATACTAGCTCATATTTTCCCCTAAGAACAGCCTCACAAAGAGCGGCACAGCCATAGTCTGTAAAACCAGCTCCTTGTGACAGACGGTTCTGGCTTAATAGCTTTCTATTCTGGTCTAGCAGGAGATTCACAATTCCGAGATCAGCCTTGCGAACTGCCGTCCAGATAGAACCAGAATCCTCAGGGTTAGCTCCACGTCTAAGGAGTTGTACCGTCATATTGTAATCGAGGAATTCGATACAGGTCTGCAGTGGACTCGGCGCTTCATGTTCTGCAGGAGGATTGTTAACATCAGCACCATGATCCAGCAAGTATGATATAAGTTGAATATCACGGCTATGCAAAGCACCTGTTAATGCCGTAAAACCGCACTTGAAAGGTTGCGCCAACCATTTTCCTGGTGGTGAATTAATATTGGCGTTATGGGACAACAGCAGCATAACGATATCAATTGATCCTTGGTAGCTTGCAAGTTGCAGCGGCGTTGCACATGGCTCATTAATCCAAACATCGGCTACTGCACCTACTTTAAGTATCTCCTCTACTACTGCGACATTCCCACTTCGAATAGCATCTCTCACTAGGGAATCTTGGGAACATAAGCTACCGGAAATAGCTCCCAGTTTCGCGCCATGATCAAATAGTAATTTTACTGCAGCCAGGTTTCCAGACCTTGCAGCATAGTGTAAAGGGGTTCCGCAACCCATATCAGTACTGTTCGGGTTCGCCCCGCAATCGAGCAGATATTGAACCATCGGCAAGTCATTCATATCGACAACTTGAAGGCATGACATACCCGAACTTGTTGTATCATCAATTTGGGCTCCTTGACTGAGTAACTCCTCTACAAGTTGCCGGTTCCCACTACGCGCCGCATAGGGAAGGCACTTTCGAAACCCTCCGCACCCAGCATTTTTTATTCGTTCGATATTTTGAAGTACAAGCTGGAATTTCTGCATGTTACCTGTTGAAGAGGCAAACTCAAAGCATGTCAAATATGTTGCTCTCTGTAATCCTTTTCTCCATACCCGCCCCGCTTCGTAGTTTAGCACCAGCTCAACAATTTCGGCGTCGCAATTTTCAAGGGCATAACAAAGTAAGGACACATTATAGAAGCGGTGAAATAATACGTTATCGGAGCTGGGAGGATGATAATGTTTGAGTAATTTCATGGCGACATGAGGTTGACTTGTTTCTAGCGATAGTTTCACCAGCCGTTTGGGAGGGACCTCTTCAACTTCTTCAAATGCTAGTT
Source organism: Clarireedia homoeocarpa (assembly GCA_001465935.1). Classification (NCBI taxonomy): domain Eukaryota; kingdom Fungi; phylum Ascomycota; class Leotiomycetes; order Helotiales; family Rutstroemiaceae; genus Clarireedia; species Clarireedia homoeocarpa. Next base: position 420,389 of record LNKV01000020.1, read on the forward strand.
GAGCTATTGGGCAATCCTCCCTCGCTCCCGCGCATATAAGAAGTGGTAGTAGTTTAGTTCGATTTAACTTAATGGCAGCTGATAACGCATCTTCTGAAAAAAGACCGAACAGAGCCATTGGACTAGCACCAGCCTCCAGAAGAATTTGAGTTACTATCTTATCATTTGCACGAACAGCAAACCCCAGCAATTTCTCAGCCATCGCTCGAATTGTGCATTGCTTGTCGGCGAGCAAACTTTTTAGAAATTGGAGCATGCCTCTCGGCGAGCAAACTTTTTAGAAATTGGAGCATGCCTCTAGAATGACACAACTCTATCGTCTTCATGCCGATGCTCTCCTCACCTATACCAACCCAAATGTTGTTTGAGAGTATATAAACAGCGAGCTTCAGAAATTCTAAGTGCGGTGTTTTGCTCGTCAATCCAAATGCCTGTTCCAGGTTTATTGTAGGAAGACCTCCCGGTTTAAAGAGTAACTGTGATCGAAGCTTCCGGAATATTTCCTGTTGCATTGAACGGTGGATAGCCGAAATTGGATGTTGGTTGCCTTCAGACCGAACTTTGAAGGACCGAATAATCTCCCGCCCAGTATTAAGGACACTAGCGGAGAGGTGCATAGCTATTCATATTAGCTTAAAACACAGTAATCCTGGAGAGATACTAACGCTTGTCGTTGTACTTGCTCAAGAAATTGAACCAAGGCAGATTGGCGGGAAGTCTGTGCCAGAAATTTAACTCTGGAGGTGGGGGAGTTCTGACGGCAACACACTGACTATGCACATTCGAGGAGTAATCAAGGTCTTGAGTTGGTACTTTCTTAGTTAGTGATATATTAAATATGGAAGTATGTCAGTGGCAATAAAAAAAATAGCTGTACCCCGTAGAACTACTTCTTGTGATGTTTGAACGATGTACCGTGCTCGCGCTCGCTCGATTCTCTTTGGATTCACCTGAAGACTACCGATGGTGATGGTTGAATCTTTGCCGTGGACTTTTCTGTCCTCAATAAAGCCATTGATAGTACTCCATTCCTTCGCAGAGATGTTTTTCTTGAATTTCCACTTCTTAAACATCGTTTCGTATTGTGGCTTACTAGAAGCAAGGTCAGACGGAATCGCAGAAAGTCCTGAGGAGAGAGATCACAAACCTCATGTTGAAACCATGGTTCATAGTCATGAATTCCATGGTGCTTTTCAGAGACATGCCATCTGTCAGATATAGCCTCTCTAGAAGGGATTTATGTTTTTCCCAGAGGGCATTGTGTGCGGCTCGTTTGCCTTTGGGATTTTCGATTCCAGACATCATGGGAATGTTGTTGATAAGGCCAGTGAATGAAGGTCAATAGTATAACCTTAAATTCTAGGAGGAAGAATATTTTCAATGTAGGATCTTCAGCTAAGAGAATCGAAGAATGAACTCTTCACATGCTGAGGAGTATTGTAGTTCAAGAAAGTAAAGACTTGAAGATTCCAATGCTATCAAGCGTGAGGCTATGGCTGTATGCAACAGTATGCTTGGATGTGATTCGCTGTGACAAAATCTGGATTTCGTCAACCCTGCCACCTCAGCTTATATTCTAATATATGCATACATGTAACTGTCTTTATACAATTTCATTGGCTTGGTTCAAAATCTGAAATTGCCTGATTGGACTGCAAATGGTTACACAACACCTGACAAATAGCAGCATATAAACCGTCTCTGATTGGCCGATAGCATAATCTGCATTTCGAGCTCAGTCTTATTGGCTTCTCCTGGGGCTATGGTGTGGACGCTGTAAGTGCGTTATTCAGTTGATGTACTCTGCGCATACCACAACAATATGAATCACATTTATCGTTAGCAGTGAACACGAATGTTATATGCTGGTTTCCGATAACTCGGCGTGTAATAGCGATGCATCATTGAACGTTGACAAAGCCCTTATTACGCATAGCGCAGGCCCCGTGAATTCTCGTCCTCGTAGTAGTCGATCCGCTCTTACATCGCTACCCGTGTCCATCCACCACCGCCTCATCAGTCTCTCGCTATGCTAGCTCCTCATTTACTAATCCCACTTCCTCATCTCCAATCCTCAGCACCATCACCTTCGGCTAGACTGCTAGAAATGTCGCACAAACAGATAGTTGTGTTGGTAAGAGTGTGAATTGTACTGCTACTCCCACCACTATACTACCCCATGTGGCACGACGAATGAAATAGGATCCTGACTCAACTTCGCCATATATACATGGTTGACTAGGTGGCTTAGTAGATGCGTCTGCGTTTCTAGGAAGGACTTTGCATTGATAGGATGGACATGGTTCGAAAAGTTCGAAATTGAAAGCGAATAGAGGCTCATCAAATCTGGCAAAGATATGAGAATTTATGAGTTTTGGATATGAGACCGGAATTGTGAGGTTAAGGCCTACGAGAGGTAGAGTGGCTCACATGGGTGGATGAACTGGATTAATTAGAGGATGAAGTAAAAATTCCAACCTGTCGTTACAGTACTTACTCAGATTGTAGCGAGTGGTCACATGACTTAACCTCAGGGTTTCGAACTTTTAACTCACTAATGACTAATCCATGGCCTAAGGATCCATCACCAATTGAGTCTGCCAGAACTAGTTCTAATTGAGAACCCAATTTGGCAATGGGTAGCCCATGGTGTATAGCTTGGGTCACTGAGATATGATAGCAACCAATTGGTCAACGTTCCAGCTGGTAGCCTATCTATCCATCGAGCTCCCGCCGTAGCCTATATCTACTACCCCCTTCTACTCTATCACGAATATCGATTATTAAATTTCTGTGAGCATTCAGCCTTCTGGAACCAAATCCCATTGCTCTTCGCAACTTACTATCGAAATTTCTCTATTCTACTTCTCCTATCTTCTCGACTCCAACTTCTCAGTATTATTCTCCACCACAACATCTTGCGCTGCAAAAAAGTACTTGAACCCTAAAGGTTTGATCTTGCCCACCCACTTCAACCCTGGTATTCTATCATACCCTGCTGAACCCGCATGTTCCTCCATAAACTCTCTCATCTCCCCAACGCCCATCTTAATCCTGCATTCATGATGTACAAAGTTCTCCATATGCGTTTCCTCACCACTCACCGCACGACAAAGCTCAACAGCTAGGTCCTCCGCAGGAGTCATATCAAAATGACCTTTCCACCCACTCAGTTCAGGCATTAGTTTTTTTTCATGAGCAAACCGAACAAATTCATCTAGGACAACTGGCTTTGATTCCAGTCTTGGAACTTTTGCTGGCACAAAACGATGGATATGAACCGGAATCCCCAAGTCAGATGCAGCGCGCTCGAGAATTCTTTCGCTAGCCCATCGACTTGCAACATATCCGTTTGATCCATCCCGCGCCGGGGGGTATGCAGCCGCAGAGCCTGGTTTGCTGTGGAGTAGATCCAGAGGTACTACACCAGCAGATGAAGTGTAATGAATAGGAATTTGTCTAGATGCAGCCATTTTGACCAGCTCTTTTGTTGGTGAAACGTTGCTCGGTCGGAGGACGTGATAATTGTCCCAGAAAGAACGTACTGCGCCAAGATGAATAATAACATCTACTTCTGCGCCAAGGGCAGCAAAGTCATTTTCTGAAAGTCCAAGCAACGGCTCTGCCAAGTTGCCCGCATGTTTGATGATTTTGGGAGAGGAGACCACCAGCTCGCGTGGAGTGTTAGATTCCTTGGGTCGTAACGCGACACAATGAATCTTGGAGATGTGATCATTGTCGACGAGTTGTGCTAGGATATACTTGGCCAGAAATCCACCTGCTCCTGTGACGAGCACGACTTTCTGCTCGTTGTTGATTGGTTTGGCAGAAGAAGTTGAGGCAGATGGTAGATCAGGAAGTTCAGTTTCCTTGTCCCAGTCAACCAATTCTACGGCTAGACCTTCTTCAATCTTCTGCGCCATCTCACCAAGTGTGTTACCACCCAGTAATTCAACAAGTCGAACAACAATGTTAAAAGCGTCTCGAATGCGGGATTGAAGCCGTACAATGAGAAGTGAGTTGCCTCCTACCGAGAAGAAACTAGTGGATGGAAGAATTTGAAGTCCAAGTTGTCTGTTATTCAACACATCTTCCCAGAGACGCTTAAGTTGGACCATAGTCTCCGATAATTCGACGTCATTTTCATTTTTCTTGGTACGCTGCGGAAGGGGCAAAGCTTTGATGGCTTTCCTGTCCACTTTCGAATGATTGCTAAGTGGTAAACGATCTAAAGCAATTGCCATGACGGGAATCATGTATTGTGGCATAGGTAGGTGAGCGAGTAAATTCTGGAGGTACTCTTCCTTATCTGTTACATCGTGCTGGGAACCAAATACCACGTGCGCGACCAGAAATTCGGGATCGCCTTCATGGAGCGTAACGATAGCTTCCCGAAGGATACCATTTGAGGACCGAACAATATTGCTTTCAATGTCGCCGAGTTCAATACGCAGGCCGCGGATTTTGATTTGTGTGTCGCCCGCCATGCGACTGTGGAAAACCAAGGCCCCATCGTCTCGAAGATGTCCAATATCTCCTGTACGATACATAGTGGTCCAGCCCTTGGAGATATATTTTGCCGTAGCGTAAGGATTAGGGACGAAATGACGATCATTTAGTTCCTTGTTATTCAGATATCCGAAAGAAACACCAGCTCCACCTAAGACAATCTCACCAGGCATTCTAGACGGTACAGGCTTCTGCTGATCGTCTAAGATATAAGCTACATAGTTAGGAAGAGAAAATCCGCAGGGAATACGAAACTGTGAAAGATCTTGACGATACGGAATCTCCATCTTCGTTGACGAAATGGTGATTTCAGCCGGACCATATGAATTGAAGAACCGAAGTTGTGGTAAATCAAGTGCAGCAAACTCTTCAGTCACTTTACTAGACAGTTGCTCGCCACCACCAAATGCAAAGCGCCAGCTCGATGTCTGTTTTAGATTAGAAGAACCATATTGTAACCACAAGAGATATTCTGACGGTGTAGCCTTTGTGTATGTGATGTCTTGTTCGAGGATCAATTTGGTAATTTGGAGCGGATCACCTCGTTTGCTCCACGGAACGATGTACACCATTCCGCCATTAACTAACCCGGTAAACATCTGATCGGAAGAGTGATTGAAGGTAAAGGCACTTTGCTGAAGGACTCGTTCCGCGCCGAGGTTCCATGTCTTGGTGTAGCCCTCTATCTCATTACGCAATCCCGAATGCTTGATCATAATACCTTTAGGTTTTCCAGTCGAACCACTGGTATATAGGATTGCAGCCGGGGAGTTAGGAAGTGCGCTGATAGGGACTGAGGCAGAAGGTGTTTCGGGGACAAGGGAAATGTTGATGATCTTTGCCTCTGGTACATGCAGCATGGATGCATCCGCAAAAGTAGACCCATCTGCAAGAATCGCACTGGGTTGACAATCACCAGCAATTCCTGCCAGACGTTCCAAAGGATTGCGCAGGTCGAGAGGAACATAAACGGCGCCCACGCGCATGATAGCTAGAAGAGAGCAAGGCCAATCGGAAGTCGCTTGTTGGAATACCAGGACGCGAGAGCCCGAAGTTACGCCATTACTTTGGAGAGCTTCAGCAATTGCTTCAATCCGATTGATCATATCGCGATAAGTAACTACACGACCAAGACCATCTTTTATTGCAGTGGCGTCCGGGATTATTTGAGCAATTTGATCGACACGATGGGGTAATGTCTCGGGCCAGTCGGACTCCATGTCGGGTCCTGAGAACTGGGTTAGTGGCTTTCAGTTACAATTAGGATAGAATCTCAGTACACTTACCCTTTCCAAGTCCAATTGCATGTTTCAGTTGCTCATCGCTAAAGAGCGGTGGCTCTTCCACTTGCAAAGAAACGTCATGCGAAAAAACCTCAAGCAAATGGGTATACGTCTTCATCAAGAGATCAGTCGCAGCTTGATCGTAAAGACTTGTCTGAGTGCGGAACATAACCAGTGTGCTATTAGCTGCACTATCAGTGACATCCAAGGTGATATCATAAGCCGTCCTTCCTGGATGAACCGTCATCACTTCGAATTCACAGTTTCCAAAAGGTTGCTTCTCCTGTGCGCCTTGGCGATAGTCAAAGAAGGCTTGGAAGATCGGGCTGTATGATGACGATCGTGGAACTTTCAGCTCTTTGAGTAGCACATCAAATGGAAGCCTTGAATGCTCAAGGGCACCATATGTCTTCTGTCGCGCCTCGACGATAGCGTCTGAGAATTTCTGATTCGGTTTATGTTTGAAGCGCAGAGTAAGAAGGTTGAGGAATAGACCGATAGTTCCCATCACATCATCGTCATTTCTGTTCGCATCTGCAATACCAATAGTTAAGTCATCGATGCCGGCTAGTCGGAGGAGCATCACCTTAAATGTGGCCAAGTAAAAATGGAATGTTGTGGATTGTTGAATTTTGGCTGCCTGTTTTACACGTGCTGCCAGTTCTGGGTCCAGTCTGAACTCTGTTTGATTGACCTTGAATGTCTTCATGGGTACTCGGGTACTAGTGTGCGCCATTGGTAGAAGTGGTAGAATTGGTGGAGGATCAGGGAATACTCCTTGCCAGAATTTCAGCTCATCGGCCATGTCTCCGTTCTCGAACGCTGAGCGCTGGGCTCGAGAGAATTCGGGGAATTGACGGGGTTGTGGTCCAAGAGATTGTCGCTTATACGCTTTCTCGAGATCAGATATAAAAACTTGATAACTGACACCATCCATCAAAATATGATGATAATTGAAAAGGAGGTAGTGCTCGGTTGCCGATAGAGTTAGCAGAACAGCACGCAAAAGCACACCACTCTCAATGTCGAATATGTGATTTTTCAGAGCTTTGTATTCATTGGCCACTTCTTCCACGCTTGTAATTTTCTTTCGCTCGAGTTTGATTGATGACTCTTTCAAGACACCTTGATTGGCCAAGTCTGCCTCGATATCATCGGCCACAAAGCATGTTCGTAGACCCTCATGTCTCTGACCAACCATGCGAAAAGCTCTCTCAAGATCATTAATACGCAAATCTCCTAGGACTTTGTAATAGAATGTGACATTGAACGTAGTCTGGTCTTCAAGTAGAAGTCTTAAAAACCAAAATCTGGACTGTGCAAATGAGATTTGCTCGGTTTTGATGAATGCCGGTCTTGGTTTTTCCACGATAGTTTTCTTGGTGTGTTTGGTACCTTCAGTCTGCCCCAGATCAGTGAGAGACGTTTGAGGGGCGAGTTTTATAGGAGGCGAACCTGGTGACGATGGACTTTGAGAACCCGAGCTTGCCACAGATGTAGCTGCTCGAGATGACTCACTACCAGCGACAGTACTTTCCGATATCTTGGGATCAATTTTCGTCTCAACATTCATGGCTTTTGATTTTGCGGGTTTCTCTGCGCCAAGGTTTGGCAACATCTTTGCAGGTAGCTTGTCCAAGGTTTGCTGACAGAGATTGGTGACCGAGCCACCTCCCAAAACTTTGAGGACTGGCATATCTGTTTTGAGTTCTTTTAAAAACCAGGAACGCACTTCGACGGCGACTAAAGAGTCGATGCCAAGCTCGACGAGGGGAATCTCGTAATTGACTTGATCTGCCGAGAGCTGCAGTATGACTTGAAGTTTATTCGCGAAGCACTCTGCAACGAAGTTAGCTTCCAGAATTTATTGAGACTATCACTTCTTACCTTTCAAAATATCAAGTGCTTCCTCTTTAGTTGTTGCAGTCTCAAGTTGTACGCTCACCGGAAAGACTGTCTTTTTCCCATCTTTCATTACCTCCACCTCTTTCGCTTCCACGATACAGTGAGAGAAGCGAGGATTATCATACCAAGGAACCTTGACTTCTTCGTCACTTCGTACAGCACGAATACCAGTTGTCACCTCAGGTAGTGCGTCTGTTCCCGATCGACCAGCGACAATCGTCTCCGCAAACATCTGATGGAAATCGGATTCAGAGATCGGCATGTACCCATATTTGGTTAATTGATCATGAACAACCTGACCTGCGCGTTCGACATAGCCGATTCCGACCACACGACCGATGTCAAACGCCGAACCTGCGAGACCTCGTTTTCTTCGTTGGGCAGCTAAAGATGTTAGGTAAGTGCTTGCTGCAGCATAGTTAGATTGACCCGAGTTCCCAACAACAGAGGAGAGGGAGGAAAACAAGACAAAAAAGTCCAATTCTGTGTCGTAGAATAATTCGTCAAGATAGTTGGTGCCATCAATCTTTGGTTTGAGAACCTTCTCCATCTGTTCAAGAGACATCTCCGAAAAGAGTGTGTCATGTAGAACCATGGCAGCATTCGCAACACCCGCTATCGGTGGAAGTGTGTTTTTGATCTCATCGTACACTTTCAACAAATCCTGCTTATCAGTGATGTCCCTTTCTCATGTTAGTATAAGCCCTGTAGCTGTCTGGACAAATAAAAACTTACATTGCAAAGATCTTAACGGTTGTCCCAGAAGCTTTAAATGAATCAATCCAGCGCTCATCAACATTTGGATGACGACTTGTCAAGCATATAGTTCCAGCTCCATTGCGTGCCATCCACTCGCAGATTGACTGTCCGATCTGACCGGTCAGCCCTACAAGAAGGTATGTTTTGTCGCTTCTAAACAGGCGCTCGGGGTTGAGTGGCTGCACGTGTAGGGTGACGGTTTCATCGACCGTCCAATCGACAACACTTGTTGGATGATTGGGTGCAGATGAATCTCCAATATCACTTAGCCTAATTGTTTTGTTTTGCGACTTGATGGGTGCAGTCTCCTTGGCTTGCTCAGTGGCCCCGGAAAGGGTCTGAAGAAGAGCACCCTCGTCGAAGCTGAGTATTTCTGATTGGTGCTGGAAAATGTTAGACACATTAATTTGTTTACACTTGGGTGGCAGAAGCTTCGATATCCGAGCTCCCATCTCCCGATCTGTTTCTTTCACAGAGAGATCTATGAAATGGGTATATCTCGAGAAAAGCTTTTTTTGAATGATGCGTTCGGATGCGCCAGGGTTGAGATTAACCCAGGACTCGTTTTGGATGTCTGAAGCTGCCGTGATGAAAGTAATTTTGATACCCTCCGCAGCTGCTCTGTTTGTCAAAGCGGAATCGAAATAAGCATCTGGATCTTGTTCATGTACAAGCAAAGAGCTGTTTCGAGGTACTCCAGTGAGCAAAGCTTCTGAAAGAAGCCTGGCTGCAATTTTGGAAAGTAGTTGAGGTCTGCCACCTGCCAAATCCTGTGGAGAAAGAGTTAAGGGAGCAAGAGGCACTACAACAGAGGAATTTGATTCTGACAAGCAGACCACGTCCTTTCCAGTCCTCTCAGATATACCAAGGGCGAGGAATAAGAAAGTGTCCGAGGATATTCTCAGTGCTGATAAAGTTGAATGAGTGACACGAATGCGGTCTTCTTTGTTTTCTTGAGCTTGTAAAGCATCCTCTCGCCAAACCAGTGAGTCAGAGGCACCCGAACTTCGACAAATTTCAATTTCCGATGATTTTGGATCAACAGCCTTGGTAACAGAACGTCTGGTCGAGTTTAATCTGGCATTCTGTTCTTCGTGAGGAAGAACGCGAGGTACTAGGAACTGTCCTTTTTCAAAGACGAGCTCCGGTTCCCGACTCCAAAGTAATGCTGCATCCAGGTTCGCATCCTTTTCTGCCCAGTCTTCGGCGACATGCAAACGCAGTACGCTCTCTGCAATAATTCGTGAGACGCCATCTTCGAGATCTGGGACATCGAGAAACTGCAGGCGCATATGCGGCATCTCGTGACTAATACCACGGCCAAAGCCAATGCTAGACATGTGATATGGTTCTTCGACACGAGCACCCTTGGTGACCCATAGGACATTCTTTGAAAGCTCGAAGAGTCTTTTTAGCCCGTTCATCTTTTCTATAGTCAAGTTTTTGAAAATGGGTTCTTCGAGGTCAACCAAATTCACAAATGTACTCATAGAAGCGATCAAGTCGTCATCTGTCGGCAGATCCTCGAGAACTGTAACCCCATCACAGTATTTTCCGACCAGATCAGCAACATCTTCGGCGATTCGAGAGGTCTCCAAGGATTTGTTTCCTAGTATTATCAACTCATCAATACTCGTTGATGATGATGGCGATGACAAAGGTTTCCGCAAGAAGTTCACTCGATCGTCTACGGCTTGCGAGGCAATGATAGAGAAGGGCCACGCTAGCCCATTCCTTTCCGGCGTGATGGAACTAATCCCTGAAAATCCGGTCTTGCGCAAAAGCGAATTCCAGATCGCAGGTGTCATTGTTGGTGCATATTTCCTTCCATCATCTAAACCAATCCACCACCCGCTCAGACCGCCTGTCATGTTTGCAATCCTAATAGGCCCGTTGTTCGTAATCTCCAACAGCATCAAATATCCTCCCGGTTTAAGCAGACGGCGGGTGTTCTCCATGGTCTTTTGCATTGTCTTGGTGGCATGCAGCACGTTGGATGCAATAACCATATCATACGAATGCTCGACGTAACCTTGCGCTGCAGGCGTCTTTTCGACATCGAAAGGTTTGAAAATCATCTTGTGGCTGTACGCTTTGAATAGCTCTGAAGCCTTTTCGAAGAAGCCAGTTGAAATATCGGTATAGGTATATGATGAGAATTTGTCGCCAAGCGTCTGCAACACACTCTTCGTAGCCCCACCAGTTCCCGCTCCTACGAGTCCGTCAGTGCCATCCGGCAAAGTAAGAAAGGGGTAACAAGGGGGTAACAAGAAGGTCATTCAATCTTACCAATTTCGAGGATATTCATATGCGGATAACGATGAACAACCTGCTTCACCATCTTGGCTAAGTACGAGTTATACTCAGCGAATCCGATGCCTTTCTTGTAGAGATCGTCTAGCATATTATCTTTCAACATGTGCTCCAGCATAGTAGTCTTTCCACGAACGACGTCGGGTATGTTTTCACCAACCGCAGAAATCAGTCTGATATCAATGCTCTTGGAGTACCATCTACTTATGTTAGCGGTTTATTTCAATGTTCATGCAATCCTAGAACATTACATACTTGCTTATCAACTCCTTGATTTGTCCCTCTGTGTCACTCCCCCATTCCTTTTTGACGCATGGATGTTTTCCCGCAGAAATAACTGAAATCAAATGATTTGTTGAATCTTGCAGACATCGATGATGCCACTCTCCGCTTGCCCATTCCTCATCAGTGATCTCGGCCTTCCACTTCCTCAGGTAGTAGTATGATAATCTCTCACAGAGACTGGCAAGCTCAATTTCTTCGGAAGAGGGTCGATCGTTACCTATTATTTCATTCCCATTTGGTGCGGCAACGCCCCATTCAGTATAAGAGAACAGGCGACGATCATCAGCAACTGTTGCCGGAGAAAATGGAACCAAGGTCAAGTTTTCCACCTGAATGAGCGTATTTTCACCATCTTCGCTGTACATATCAACGTTTCCACAGATAGAGATAGATTCCGATCCATGTAATGCGGCATCGATTGGAATAGTCGTTCCATGAACTGAAAGGGAATCGCACAGATGAGGATTTACTCGAACACACCGAATTGATGTGGGGACGTGCAAAGACCATAAACGTTGATCGCCAGGAGTCGATTGCGCAAGCAACGCGGCTTGGAATGCGACGTCGAGAGTGGTCGGATGAACCATCAGAGAACTTTCAGCTGTTGCGTACACGTAGGTAGATACCAATGCAGATGATTGGTTGAGTTTTCTTTTTAGCAATGACATCCCCCTGAAATAATCTGTGTATCCATAGCCAAGTTCCAGAAGAGAAGAGTAAAAGCGATCCGTATCAATTGACGACATATTCAACGTTTCCAATCTAGAAGATGAAAGGGTTGTGGGTGACGAAGTTCCAAATATCACCTTAACATTACCACTCGCCATCAATTCCATTTCGCTATTTGACGTATTAGGACATGAGTAGCAAGAAAAATCGGCCGTCTGGGTCGGTTGATCTGAGCGAGAAACTGCTGTAAGTGTAACAAAGGTCTCCACTGCAAAATTAGCATCGTCCTCGAAGGTGATGGCTTTTCCAATGACGAGATTGTGAACTTCGTAGAGCTTAACCTCTCTGCCCTGTGCTATTCTCTTTGCGGCTTCAAGTGCCATGACGACATATCCAGCGGCAGGGAAAACAGTCTGGCCTTGTAACTGGTGTCCATTTAGCCATGGAATCTCATTGGCTTTGAGCAAATTGGTCCACCTCCAGTCTCGGTCCGTTCCATCAGGAGATCTAATACCCAACACTTCATGGAAGGTATCAGATCTCTCACGGATCTTCTTCGACCTGCGAGACTCATGCCAGTGCACACGTGATCTATCCCACTGATATGTTGGAAGAGATTTAACAAGCTTTGGGGAAGAGCTCGACGGTAACACAGTGCTTTCAAATGATTCGAAATTCACCGCAGCACGGCCGAGCTGAGTCCACACGAAACCCAAGGCGTCTGAAAATGCCTCGATGTCGTTGTCACCTCGACTCAAAACACCACAATATTCAAGCTTGTCTCGAACATCAGAAATGTTTTGACTGGCCGGACCCTTGAGTGCTGGATGAGGGCCAACTTCCAGAGCAATATTCAAAGATTTTGATGAAGCACTTGTTACAGCCTCCTTGAACAAAACTGGATTGACCATATTATCTACCCAGTATGTGTCCTAGAGAGTGTCAGTGGCATCCATTGCTTTGCCACCGATTACAGAAGAGTGCCAAGTGCAGGAGGTATCGCGGTCTTTCTTGACTTGGATCTTGCAAGCTCTTAGAGACTCTACATATGCATCGCTGCATAGAAGCATGTGATGAGAGTGATATGCCGTATCAACCTTGAGCAATCTCACAAACTTCTTCTCCTCTTCGAAAACCTTCTTGGCCTGTGTAATAGCATCGGAATCCCCCGACATTGTGACACTAGCAGAAGAGTTATGTGCTGCAACGGATACGCGGCCACTAAAAAACGGAAGTTCAACCAATTCTGTGGCGTCTTCCCATGATGTGCCTACGGCTAACATGGAACCCTTTTGATACTCACGTCCCCGAGCTAGCTTCGCATACAACCCTCGATAGTATGCAATACGAATGGCATCATGTGCAGAAATGAAATCAGCGGCGTAAGCTGCCGCAATTTCACCGGAGGAATGACCCACAACGGATTCGAATGCAATACCAGCACTTCGTAGCATATCAACCAAGGCAATTTGAATGGCAGTGCAAAGTGGCTGAGAGAGCTCGGCTTCGGCAATTCTAGAAGTCGTAGCATCTTTGATCAATTCCTCTCTAATCTTCCACTGTGGACGATCCGCTTCGGGTAAAGAAGATAGAGAATCTTCAAGAAACTTTATTCTCTCACGGAAATAAATTGAAGACTCAATGAGAGATTTGCCCATCGTCGGCCATTGAGCACCTTGACCAGTAAATATTCCCAAAACTCTCGGCTTGCCAATGCTTGATCGGACGCCGATAATTGTTCCTGAATTTTGCTTGAGTGCGGCCAGCATGGCGTCAATCTTAGAAATTAGTCGGTCAACGCTCGTAGCCGAAAAGGTCGCCTTGATTGGTAGAACAGATCTGCGAGACTGTAGTGTCCATGCAAGGTCGCGTAAGTTGATTGTCGGTGTCGCCTTCAGATATTCAGAGTATGCTCGCAGAAGCGCAACCAAAGACACCTCTGAGCCCGCAGAAAATGCAAATGGGGTAAAAGGAATTTCAGCCTCCTTCGAAAGCTCATTGTTGTGTTCTGGAGACTCGAAGCTCTCTAGGATTGCGTGGGCGTTGGTTCCACCAAAACCAAAACTGTTTATACTTACACGGCGTGGGCTTCCTTTAGGCACCTTTGGCCATTTTTTTGCGGATGTTGGTACATTCAGACCATTGTAGAATGGCTCTATGGAAGGGTTCAGGCGGTCAAAGAGGAGATTGGGAGGTATGGTAGAATTTTGTAGTGCAAGTGATCCTTTCAGAAGACCTGCTAGACCAGCCGTACCCTCTGTATGTCCAATGATAGTCTTGATCGATCCGACGTAAAGAGGTTCTGCATTAGAGGCACGATCACCAAAACACTGTTGAATAGCAGAAGCCTCACGAGGATCGCCGACTTTGGTGCCAGTGCCATGAGCTTCGAAGTATTGAGGCTGATCTCGCGGATCCTTGATACTCAGTCCAGCTCTGTCGTAAGTCCTTCGGATTAAAGAAGCTTGAGCTTCTGAGCTTGGCACCGTCAACCCACCGGTACCTCTTCCATCCTGATTGATCCCTGTTTCCCGGATAATGCATTCAATGTGATCGCCATCAGCAATCGCGTCACTCAATTTCTTCATCACAATAGTGGCTACTCCGTCACCTCTAGCATATCCGTCTGCTTCGGAGTCCCACATACGTAAGCGTCCAGTGGGTGAAAGAAGGTTCATTTTGCTTTCTGCAACATAATTCTCTATATAGTACATGGTAATTAGCACGTGATTGAGGGGTAAGTTAGGGCGAGGGTTTGAAATTGTGCAAAAACGAGAGCGGGGTACGAAAGGCTGTAACGGTGTATGTATTGAAGTTAAAGGATAAGATAAATTTAATAAGACGAACCAGGTCCCAAAATCAACTCTGTACCACAGGCCATAGCCACACGCGAATCACCAGTTCGCAAAGCTTGAACTCCCTGATGTACTGCAATCATACTCGATGAACAAGCTGTGTCGATGGTCATAGATGGACCGTGCCAATCAAAGAAGTAAGAGATTCGATTTGATATGATACTTCTTGAGATTCCCGTGGCGAAATATGTTGGTAAGCTGTTCACATCACGCATAAGAATATCCTGATAATCCACGGCCATAACACCAACATAGACCGCTGTATCAGAACCTTTGAGGCTCTCAATGGTCAAACCCCCGGATTCCATTGCTTCGTACACGGTTTCCATAAGAAGTCTTTGTTGCGGATCAATTGAATCAGCTTCATTGTTGCTGAGATTGAAGAATTTTGCATCAAAGAGACGGAGGTCGTCGTCAAGCATATACGAATGCCTAACATTGGTGGTTCCATGGTGAGCACCATCGGGATGATAGTAGCCATTCAGGTTGAATCTTTCCTTGGGTATCTCTTTCAACACGTCGCGTGGATCTCGGAGAAGTTGCCAAAGGGTAGAGGGAGAATTTACACCTCCAGCAAAGCGACAAGCGCTGCCAACTACGGCAATTGGTTCAGGTTGTTGAGATACCATGTTTAATGAATGATCCGTTGAAGAATTACTTGGATCTAGAAGTTGTTCTGCTACAATAAGAACTCACTACATGCTTCCCATCGTGGTCCTTATTAATATATTACTCCATGAGTACATGGTTTCTGCAGCGAACGACTCAAAATGGCATAGCGCCTTGAGCTCCTGCGGGAGTAGTTCCGCACAGGTTGCTCGAACGATTATTGAACATCAAGGAAAGTAAGCATCATTGACATGCGAGCGAATATGAAATCAGGAAAGCATTCATCGGCGACATAGATAAGCTTTCTGCATGATCCAGTGTAGATCGTCTTACTCTCTCCTCATAATCAACCCCGTAATACTTCGTTGAGCTGCTTAAGCTTATCTTGGATATCGATTTCCAGTCTAGACACAGTCTTCAAACTAGCTTGATTCGCAACCAGAACAGAAGGATCAAGTGGATCGTCCACGTGGGCGAAATAGCCCGCTACACCTTCTTGCAGGCTATTGACAAGATGTGATATTAACTGCACAACAAGTATAAGGCGGAGTTTTGCCAGCGACGACGGTGGAGTTGATTCTATACCCGTGGCGTGAGATGCATCATGGTACAGAGCTGCTATAAGTGTGTGATAGATGTGTAACAAACGAGTATAGCAAGCCAGGATCGAATAACCTATGATAAGGTTGTGAGATTCATGTTCTGTTACGCCATCTGCTACGACCGGGTTGCCCGTTGAGGATGATTCCGATGTATCGCTAGATCCATCTCTTCTAGTATCAATTATTGTAGAACTTGATGTTGGAGTTCGAGACTGCAAGTTTGGTCGATAACCTTGTATGTGTATTGGACTTGTAGGTGTGGCTTGCAGTAGATGCACAATATTGATTAAACTGCGTGAAGCGATGAAAGTCTCGGAAATAGCGTTACATTTGTGTTTTAATGGCGTTCTTTCTTCGAGTAATGTTGTCAAGATGTGAAAGGTTGCTGCCGAAAATAACGCATCAGAGTGATTTTTCTGAGCTTCGGCGACGGAGCAACTAGCCTTATAAACAGGGTATAGACGAGCATTCATATCAGATAGTTGCCTAATGCAGATCTCAACTGAATCACTTTTTGGCGGCCAGAGACTTGGTAGGTTACTGGATTGACGAACCGTTCGCGGATTCGGATTGCTGTTAGGGAGCGGATGTGGCACTCGCGGGATACATCTGCCTTCCGAAAATTGTGGATTCGTTGGTGATGCAAGGGAGACGGACGAAAATCGGCGATTGACGCTTCCGCTATGGTATGAGTCCACTATCACATCATCATTGACAGCGGTGGAAGGTTCTGTTGGAGAGAATTGATTTGGAAAATAATCAGCCACGCCCGCCCAACTATTAGAGCCCGGGGGAGTAACCAATGGGAAATCCCAATCGAGCTGATCCCCTATTTGAAAAAGGTTTCCGCCGTCCAATGGCATCCAATTTGAAGTTGTATCGGCCAGAGTCGCAGCACTTAACTGCGATTCCGGAAAAGAAGCAGAAAGCATGGCTCGTTGTGGTAGGATATTGGCATCGCATGGAGGAGGGGTAGCTATAGTGGGGCTCGATGTTGGCTGTGATGATAAGCTGCAGCTTGCAGAACGTGGGCCATCTTGTTGCGAGGAATGTAAAAGATGGAGGGAATCAGCTTCAGCAGGACGATGGGCACTCGGCCGGCCTTTAGGAAGCGGTGTGCTGTATACACAAGGAACGCTCTTTCGCCAGCATCTCGCACAGCTATCACTATCTTTTGGCTGCAAGCCACCTTTTGAGCATCGTAATTTTTGGCTGTGGCATCGATCACAGGACTGACGCTTCAATGTTGGAGGATTGGAAGGCGTTCCCCGATGCATTTCTTTCAAGGCGGCTCTACGATGTAGGCGGGGCTCTGATGGGCCGCGAAAGCTTATAATTCGTCGAGATCAGATGTAAACTTAATAGCCGAATGGATGAAATGAGGTACTGTATAGCCCTGTAGGTACTGAAAGAAAAATCAAAATACCTACTATCGGCGTATTTTGATGTGGGACGTGTGACTGTAGGAATGCATTCGGTGGATTCGGAATGACGATGGGATGAAGGAGGGATACTTGTAGTTCGAGAACGACATGAGACTGGATGCGGGATCAGGAGAGATGCAGTCAGAGTATTGCGTGAGCCAATTAGCAAGATTGATCAGTATCAAGCTCACCCAAGTGTCATCCCACAGTTTTAGCCTTGTCACGAAATGCTGCTTAGTAATGCACTTGATAGTGTACCAAGTATTTAAGGTGGTGGGGTCACCTGCTGTTATTGTAACATCAAGATAAACGTTACAGTAATCATTATATGTCATCAACTCGATCCTATTCATCAAGCCCATAATCTCAAGCCTACCAAGGATAATAGCATCCGAAGATGCAGAAGCGAAACGCGTTTAATTCGTACAATACTTCATATTGTATATAGATGCAACCATAACTAAAAGAGATGTCGCATTTTATGTTACGTGCATAGAGTATGCCAAGAGTGAGCCCACCTCACGCCCCCTTATTCAGCAAAAGAAATTGTAATCACCAGATTGGTCTGTGGCCTTGAATCCGATGAGATATCTCCAAAAGTGGAGTGACTATTGAGCTATGAACGAAAGCAACACTATCTTCGTAACGATTACCATGACGACCTATGCAGCAAGCACTTCATCCCAATTCCGTTCCTTCAACCACGCTTCAAAAGATTTTGTTTCCACTTTTCTAGCCAGTTGCGGGGGTTCGATAATCCCATCAATGCCACTGACATAACCAAATTCCGCAACATATGCAGGAGCATCCAGAAGTTCGTAAGGAAGTCCCAATTTCTCATGCATCGTTTGGATGCTGATTGGGACAAACATAGCTTCTTTTCCACTAGCTTTCGACCATTCCGCCACGATGTCTTCAACCGTCAAGTAACTGTCATATGCTAAGAGTTTCGTACCAGGCGCCTCATCCTTAATTAACTCCTGCACAAATGGGCCCATGGACTCCCTGGCGTTGATAATCGGAAGCTTCGTATCCTTGTTCACAGGAAGAACAAACAGATACTTTCCACTGGCTGCATCAAGTCGCGGGGTGAGCATCTGGTTTACATGATAAACACCAGGGTAGATGATTGATGTTTTCTTGGCCAATTCAGGTTGCTCATTTTCGATGTACTCGACAATCCAAGATTTCGCCTCCGAGTGGAGTGAATGCGGATATTTGCCCTTTGTCATCTTGGCGATCGGGCTAAGCGCGGAATAGATGAAGCGCTCCAATGTTGGCAAACCTGCGGCAACGTCAACGACATTTTTGCCATTGGTGGTTTCATAGTCGAATGCCAATTTACTGGCTGGTACGACGTCCTTCTTCTCCGCTTCTAAAGCAGCTTTTGCCGGCTTGTATGTAGCCCAGAAATCCGTGTTGAGGAATATAGCATTCGCATCCTTGAAAGCCTCAGTGAGAGAGTCTTTATCTTGAAAGTCTCCCTTCACCACTTCAGCACCTTGAGTGGCTAGACTCGTCGAGGCGGCGGACGACGGATCACGTGTCAAACAACGAACATGCCATTCTGACAGCCCGAGGAAATGTTTAGCAACTGATGAGCCCTGGTTGCCAGTAGCTCCGGTGACCACGATGATTTTCGAGGCTGTCATTGTAGGTATAAACTATTTCCAGGATTTGAGATTGGTGTGGATAGAGTGGATTGAAAGTGGTGAGGGCTTACTCTACAGCTGTGACAGTAATTGTGATATATATTGGGTGGTGTCAGGTTTTCACAAGGCGTCGATGGGAGAAAATCGCCGAGTATATTTTTCATACACCATATGAACATTATGGTTGGTAATCCACCGAATCCATGCAGATCATAGTAGTTTAGCGACTACACATTCCATCTGAACATGTGAAAAAACATTACTTCAAAGCACGTCGCATGTTTCCACTTGCTTAAGTGTCCCAAATTCGATCTCACCAGAAGTAATGTGGGCACGCAGGTCCGGTTCGTGGTAGTATATCCAGATTTCAATCTTTACCCATATATGATTGAAAATCACCAGGCGACTATTCTCTCATTCTATAAATTATAAATTTATTCTTCGCTTGTAAAACCGACACACTCTTTTGCGGATAATTTATTTGAACTTTTGGTGAGATCTTTGTTTTGATGTGCCACTAACAACGGGACCTGTGCGGTGGGGCAATCAAGGGAGCTACAACACTAGATCCTACTGTAGTGCAGAACGTGGGTTACCAAAACCTTATTTCGGAAGTTCGAGATGTTAGTGTACAATGAGGTAACCAACAGCTTAAGCTTTTAAATTCTCCGCAGCTGCATTTCCAGGCTCCACACCCATCTTCTCCACATCCTCTCCCTTTTTCACTTTCGAGGCATTCGCTAAGCGATTTGCTTCCTCTGTTTCAAGACCCGTTTTGTAGTCCTCATGCTTCTTAGACAAGGTAGTTCTGCCAATACCAAAGCTAAACAATAAACCCAAAAAGAGCATGCACGTGTAGAAAATCCACATTTTAGACAGACTGTCAGCGAGCGCAGCACGTACTACCCCACGCTGCGAAGCGGTCAAGGATCTGATTGCGCCCGCCGAACCGGCAGACCCCGATACGACTTTGTTGATGACGGATTGAGAAATACCCGCCGCTGCGAACTTTGCTGCGTGACTTTGTACTCGGTTTTGGATGATGACACCGCCGATTACAACGCTCATCGAAGATGAAAGGTTGCGTGTGAAACCGAACGTGGCTGTCCCTACAGCAGTGTCCGAAGGAGTTACTTTCGATTGCATTGCTATAAGGGGCGCTTGAAAGTTAGGCCCCAAACCTAGAGCAGCGATAATCTGGAAGATGACGATGCGAGGCCAACTCCTGTATGCTGGTAGATCAATCAGAAGACCGAACCCAAGTGTCGCTAGAGCCAAGCCAACCCAAATCAGCTCAACGTAGATGCCTGTCTTCATGATGAAAGTTCCCGTGATGATGGATAGACTGGCGAGTACCAATGCTAGTGGCAAAAACCACACTGCCGAAAGGATAGGAGTGGCACCTAAGACGGTTTGGAAGTAGAACGGCAGAAAATATGCAACGGAGACGAAGGCAAAACCATGCGTGCTTGCAACACCCAACACAGCCAGTCTATCCCGCCGTTTGAAGAGGCGTAGAGGGATAAGAGGATACTTGGCTACCTTCCATTGAACCAAGAAAAAGATACCAAATGTAAAGACAGAGAATACCAGTAGACAGATGACGATGGCAGAGTCCCATGGATAGGATACACCTCCATACTGGAGACCGAGTAGTAGCATCAATACGGCTCCCAAAATTAAGAACGTACCGAGCCAGTCAATAGCCCGAATACCGTCCCAGAGTTTGGTGCGTGGATTATGCACTTTTAGGAAGAAGAGGAGGGCGAGGAATGCCGCACCATCACATGGTAAGTTGATGTAAAAGCACCAACGCCATGAAACCTTCTCGGCAAGCGCTCCGCCAATGGAAGGGCCAGTCGCAGAAGCGGTCGCCCAAACCATACCGATGATGCCAAGGTATTTTCCTCGCTCCCTGTGTCGAGTTAGAAGAATCAAAAGAGACGGATTAGGTAATATCTACCTCAAGCTCACTAGATCAGCAAGTGTGATGTTGACTAAAACAACCAATCCACCGCCTCCACCACCTTGAATCGCGCGACCTGCAATCAGCATTCCAACACTACTTGAACGCGCACAAACAAGACTACCAACGAAAAAGACAACGTTAGCTGCCAGTAAAATAGGTTTCCTGCCAAACACATCGCTCATCTTGGCCCACAATGGTGTGATAGATGAATAGGTGAGAAGATAGGCGGACCCAATCCACGAATATGCCGTTTGAGACGCCTTAAAATCGGCGGTGATATTTGGTAGAGCTGTAGTCACAACGGCAACATCCAGGGCGGCGAGGAAAGTAGCCATCCCCAGAGCGACTGTGATGATTGCCATAGAACCTTTCTTGCGTTCTGGTGCTGCGACATCCTTTGCGTCCTTCGGAGCGGTATCATCATGCTTCTGAGTGTCTGGAGTTGTATTGATATCTTTTGTTGGGGGTTTAGATAATGAGGCTGGAAAATCATGAGATTCACCATGTTGAGCATCATCAGGTGGGGTTTGGTTGACGAGGTGGCCCCCGTTGTCGTCAGGCATGGCTGATGATTTACGTAAGCAATAACCGCGATCCCCTATCCGTATGCTTTGGCATGAGGTGGAAAAGAAACACAGAAACAGATGATGGATGATGGGCAAGGACCGATTAGTCTATGTTTTGTTGTAGAAGGATTTTAATGAACACTGGGTAAACTGCTGCGGAGATCGATGAAGTTGCGAATCAAGAAATGAAGATGATACTTCGGCGATTTATTAAGTTAGTAATATAATTCGGTGGTTTTCGATATCTGGATCATCGGCGACTTTTATGCAACAGCACAAACCCTGATGAGTGGACCTACCTACCTTGTAATCAATGCATGGAGGAGGCAGGTCAAAGAAAGATAGCACATGAAAACTAATAGGGAACATAGTATCATGCCCAAAGAGTACTGCACAGCATATGGCTATAGAATCCTAACGATTCCTATGAAATGGATCATGAACACCTACCTTCAGGTTCTTTTAACTTTCAATAAATTAAGTTATCATGCCTTCTGCCGTAACCGATATTCCAGTTAACCAAACTGCCATTGTTGCGGTTGGACCGGGCAAGCTCGCCATCAAAGATGATGCTCCGGTGCCTCTTCTTGCCCCAGATATGGCTATCGTTAAAACAGCCGCTGTAGCAATCAACCCTGCGGATGCCAAGATGCTCGACTACAGTGCCGCGCCGGGTGCAATTCATGGATATGACTTTGCCGGTACCATCGTAGCGCTTGGGGCAGAGACCCCAGCTCATTTGTCGGTTGGCGACCGAGTAGCGGGTTTTGTACATGGGATGAACTCCCTCCAGCCCAATATAGGGGCGTTTGCGCAATATGTTGGTGCATCAGCAGACTTATTGCTGAAAATCCCAGACAGCATGCGCTTCGAAGACGCGGCTGGCCTCGGCACAGGTGTGGGGACAGCCGCGTTGGCTCTTTTCCGTGAGCTGAGAATTCCAGCGTCACTGGAACAATTTGAGAACGCTGCAGAAGCTCCGCGACCTGGAGCGCCATTTGTGCTCGCGTGCGGTGGCAGTACAGCTACAGGAACCCGTGCCATTCAAATGGTGAAGCTGTACGTATACACCTCCTCACTTTCTCATCGTACTGACACTGATCTCTGGCAGCGCTGGTCTTCGTCCTATCGCAACTTCTTCACCGCATAACTTCGATCTTGTTCGTCGCTTCGGCGCCGAAGAAGTATTCGATTATCGAAATGAAAACTGCGCAGCAGATATTAAGCAATACATTCGCAACACACTATTATATGCCCTCGACTGTGTTAGTCAAGCCGATACTACTCAGCTATGTTACGGAGCCATTGGAAGAGCTGGAGGATTTTACTGTGAATTAGAGCCATACCGTGAAAACATCACATCAACTCGGCCCACAGTCGTGCCATCATGGCTGATGGTATTGACAATCTTTGGAAAGAAAGTAGCACTTGATGGCGTTTATGGTCGTGATGCAAGCCCTGAGGATCGAGAATTTGGAGCAAAGATTTTTGCGGCTGTGCAGAAGCATTTAGATCGGGATCTATTAACCACACATCCAGTGAAAGTCATGACTGGTGGGTGGGCTGGTGTAATAGAGGGGGTGAACATCATCAGGGAGCAGGCACAATCTGGGCAGAAATTAGTATATGTTCTTTGAAAAGCGATGAGTGAGGGAATGAAAGCATTTTTGAAACTTCAAACTTAGCGTAACACATTTAACCAAGTAATTGGTTAGTAGTGCAGTAATGTTGTAGAGTTTCTAGTCGACCGCAAACCCGTCTGGCTATATCCCAACCACCACCCGGCCTTTCAACCCCTCCAACCTCTTCTTCCCCTCTCCCCACAAACTACCCCCACGAGCGAAAATAGCAGGTTCGGACGTTTGTACAAGGATTAAGGATATGACTGGCGAGTGAAGGGGAAGTAAAAAGACACCGAATAATTTGATTGATGACTCACAAAGGGAATTCCGATGAGATTTGATTCGCGTAGAGCAGGATGCAAAAGGGAAAGTTTATATAAACACTGTCACTCCCCGGCTACTGGACATTTGAAAGTTCAATTTTGACTGAGACATTTCAGCAAAACGAAA
This sequence comes from Clarireedia homoeocarpa, assembly GCA_001465935.1. Lineage (NCBI taxonomy): Eukaryota > Fungi > Ascomycota > Leotiomycetes > Helotiales > Rutstroemiaceae > Clarireedia > Clarireedia homoeocarpa. The sequence continues at coordinate 443,861 of LNKV01000020.1, forward strand.
TTATCCGCCACCTAAAATCTCCAGTCTATATCAAGTTCCTCTCTTCCAAACCCACCTTTCCAGAGTCAATATCATTTTTCAAATCCCCTCTATATACCATGCGATCATGAATATAAGCCTGACCTATATAAATCCAACCTAGGAACTCACCTTCTCGCTCGTCTATCGCTTTTCTTAGTATCATAGGTACCTGCATACCTAGCGCAAGATGCACCTCATCTCCGGCTTTAAGGTCATCAGGACCAATCCCAATGCGCCCATCACGTGTTGCAAAAAAACGACGGTTCGAGCATATACCACGACGAGTCTGGAGGTATTCTTCTTCTCGTGGGTCATTTCCTGATGGAGCGGCAGAGAATCTTCCTGCTGTGAGCGTGAGGTGGAATAATTCTTCGACCGGGACCTCATCCCCTTCGAAGCCGGATTCATCCTCTAATCCCATCCTTGTATGGACTGTTTTCCGTGCTAGGATTCTCCATCTGGGAACTACAGATTCCCATGTGATATTAGTTTTGGTTTGAGCCACGAGCTCATCCACACCTTCAAGTCGACAGTCGTCGGAGATTGTTGACTTGAAGTTACTCAGAACTTGGATGTTCAAGTTATTGAACTTCTCACCAGCATTGACTATGCTCGCCTCCGACATTGGAGAACTAGAGGCCGATGACATAAAATGAATCGACAAGTAACTCGTAGCAGAAAATTTGCTCTCCTCTGTGGGAAGACCGGTCCAAAGGGGTCGCCACTGTAGCCGATGATACACGTCGTCACTCATAAATGATGGGCACCAAGAAGGTATGTAATCTCCCGAGTTCCCGGTGCTACTCTGAGGCGTCTGCGGAGTTTTTCGAGTGCATTCGGCTAGAGCAACAACAGATAGTGTATGGGAATGATGGATATGTTGTCGAGCGAGGTCGATACAAAGGGACGATATTTGACGGCTATAATCAGGCTTGAGGAGAGTAAACCCATGATTGTCCTCAGCAAGACCCAGGAATGCAAAGACTTTATCCCGCGGTTCAGTGGCTCGCCGGGAGCGGAAATTGTATATAAGGGATAGTAAATCAGTTGCGTGGTGTAATTGATTATCTGTTGGGTCTCCAGATTTCGAATCACGTGTCTTATTGACTTTCGCATTCGAAACACTTGAAGTTCTCAATTCCCGTGCTCTTCTCAGTGATTGAAATTCGTCATAGAAGACGAGATGTTTTGGGAAAAATGAACGATTCACACTTCCGTTGACGAGAACGCAAAATTGTTCCCAACTCATCGTTCGCGTGCCACATTGAATCTGAACATTACGAGCTAGAATGAACTCCTGAACAATCCACACGCGAGTCCACCACGGTCGGCTAAGAAGGTTTGATACAACACGTGTAATGCCAAAATGAACATTTGGTTTATCACCATCCCTCCCGCGCGAGCCAATGCTCGATATACTCTGTTTGAGTCCCCACGGCTCTTCCCCGCCCAGCCAAACTACAACTCTTGCAGCATCGGAGTATATTTGGTGCATGAATAAAACTTGGGAGCTGCGCTCGGCGAGGTCGTTTTGATTCACACATAATGCGTCGATCCACAAGACCCGCGGTGTTTTCTCATCACGTAAATGCACAAGTGCCTGATATAGTAAATAGGAGACACTGAATGGCTGGTCATTTATCACGATGGACGCGCTCGTGTCAGGAGGACCCCAAACATACGAGAGCGCGTCGTAATCTTCCATATCCGGGCCGATGAGGTCAACAACACTAAGTGAGCATTTGATAGGCTGGGTCCGGTCTCCCGGGAATAAAGTCAAAAGCCGGACGAGGATGGAACGACGCTTTGGAATATCTTCCTCGACCGGTCTTATGAGTGAGAGCGAGTTGTATATAATCGAATTGGACATCATGGACTTTATTATTTCGTTATTCTTGATTTGTATATAAGCTCCGACAAAGGGACCAAGGACGGGCCCGAGGAACCAAAGCGGCATCTGTAACAGCAATAAGATAACTAAGATCATAAATTCAGTATAACTTTGCTGCAATGAACTTTCTTGGGCGACCACTCCACCGCAAGCGACGAGTATGATGATACGACTTAGGAAATTAGACACTGAATAGACAAGTGAAGCAACGTCAACGGCCCTTTCAGCAACGAAGTCAGCTGCGCGAGAATTGATGAGGGGCCAAGTATATTTCGATATTATCGACCAAGGACGCCGCAAACTCAGATAGCCCGACAAATATTGCAGCGGGTACCCGATCGCCCCAACGGCGTACCGACATGCATTCGAAATTCGACGCGCAGATAGATGACCAATACCAACCACCAGCATAAGCAGTGACTTCCACTCGCGAGCTTCCTCTGCGCGGCAGAGCCATGCAGTAGCAGAGGCAACCGCACCCAAGGGCAATGCCGCTACGAGTCCGACTATGGAGTATAACAATAAGGCTGGCATTGTCAGCAAGAACCCCGCTAGCACTAACCAAATGGCGATGATTATCATGGCGTAATCTCGCATCTTGCGAGCGAGCCATTCCAGCGGCCGGGTGATGAACGCTATCGCCCAGAGGGGGCCGGCCCTGGTCAAGCTATGCGTGATTATGATCAAGGAGTAGCTGGTAATTATTGCAGCCAGCGTTGAGAGTATGACTGGTGACGCGGCAAGCAAAGCATATGCAGGGACGTATAACAAATTCGAAAAGAACCATATCGGAGAGTTTGAAAAGCTTCTCATACTTTCGGTATCACTAGCTTGAGCTGTAGTGACGAGTGCGATTTGAATTTAGATATCTAAGTTTAAGCAGTAATTCAATTTCGACAAGGATTATTTGTAAATAATAATACAGTAAATACTCTTCTCCAGCCTAATCGTTTTTGTAATCGAATTGAAAATTGGCGGATAAACGTCTGTACTACTTCGTACTTCGCTAGACCAAAATCTTTCTTAGAAATAGGATGGATTTATGAGTATTAGCATATGTGTTCGCCCTAGATGACTAAGCACTTGTAACAATCTTACAGGCGCGGCTCGCACACAGCCATAAACGAGGAAAGAACACCGCCCAAAAACAACCGGCCTGTCTTGACATCATGCACAGCTGTCGTGGTCATCGGTAGCACGCTGGCATCAATATCCTCCAACACCTTCTTAACTTCATACCTCATCTTCCCATAACCATCACCATCTCTCACCCCCCTTACCCGAAACACCGCCGCAGGAATACCCGCATCAGGCGCACCATTCATCCCGTTGACCAGCGCCACCACGTCCGGAAATCCAGCAGCATAGATATCGCCGTTTGCATCTACGGACAGATTGTCCAACGGCATGCCGATGTCGATTTTGTTGAGCTGAGAAAATGTTCCGTTGGGGTAGAGCGCGTGAACTGTGATTTTGCCTGTGACGGATGAAGCGACGTAGTAGCGATTGTTCTTATCTTTTGCGATGCCATTGGGGAAGCGTATGCCTTTTTCGGCGCCAATGTGGCAGTCGTTGTGGGTATTACAAACGGCGATGCTGCCGCTGCCGAGGAGCATGTCGAGGGAGCGGAACTGTGCGGGCGGAGGTAAGTATGTGATTGTATGGTATAGGGGAGATTCTTGGGAAGGAACTTACAGTGCCGGTTTTGGTGCTATGGTCGTTAGTTGAGACGAACCCGCCATCGCCTGTCGCGACAATGCTGTTTGGAGTGTAGACGGCTGCACTAAGCACGGTCTTGACATAGTGGAGATCTGAAGAACCTGGCGTGTGATCAAAGACTTCAATTGTTGAGTTTGCTCCTAACTTTGTTGCATCGAGATAGTTGCCAAGGTCATCGATTGGCGGCCGATGATTGACCATCCAAAACCTCAAGAGGGAATCTGATACAAATTCTATGTCAAACCCATGTAAATCAATCGAATTATGACTGTCTGTTCCAGTGTAATCTCCAGTAATCTCGAGCTGGTGCAGACCATAAAGTCCATCGTCACCAGGCTCATCGATATTAAGGACAGATACATGGTCCTTCAATGTTCTTTTGGAGATGTTATAGCTATCTCCTCTGGTAAACAATATTCTTATAAGCCCAATGTCCCTATAGGAATAAAACAATGAGAACTCATTCAACTTACCCAGGTGACCATCCACTCCTTGAAGTTATGGTAGAACAAGCAGCATACAGTCTACGTCCTTCATGATCCAGAACCAAATCTTCACAAGATTCCAAAAGTGGATGTACAAGTCTTCGACAGGCAAAAGGGAACTCTTCTAGCTTGTTATGAACTCGTCCTACACCGAAGTTGATGTATAAAAATTGCTTGAAGACGGTCTGGTAGAATACACCAAGGGCGACAGTGACGACCCCGAGAATGATAGATTTGAAACCCATTGAGGATGATTGAGTTTCACTCTCAAAGAAACCTATATACGAATTTTGACCGGATATAATGACAATAGGTGCAACTTATATACTCAACTAGACGGTTGAAGTCGTCGTTGAGGTGTATGGTATCCTGTTTACTGTAGCTGGGCCTATCGACCCACCATGATAAGATAATCTCCATTTGGAACCTGACCCATGCATCTTTGTGTGGGGTACAGTAGATTCGACGAGCATCAACAAATCTACGTATGGACCGGAACACATCAGTCGTTAGTACTTATCCGATCTACAAAAAAATCCAAATCACAGAAAATACCTCATTATACACAAGTTTAGCTTGAATGCGCATTACCGCTTCGAGGGGTATGAATTTCTGTCAAAATGCTTGCCACCCCTGGTGCAATCGTAGCCCCCGCTTCACAGTATGTTACCCCTGCAGTAATTACGTCTTTTTCTCTGTGAAAAATTGGCGTTGGGGGAACGAGAAGAATAGGCCTAAATGGTACTATTTCTCTGGTGCGCATAGGATGTTACTTGGGAAGAGTCTGAGTCCGGGATTGACTGCATATTAGACTATAGCCATGTTATTTTTGTAAGATGCTGTATTAAGAACACAAACTTCGGCCTCGTATCTTACAGTAGTTCACCTGGGTTCTTGGTACAGTTAATACTGGCACAGCCACCAGTATCGAGGCAACCGCGGGACAACCGCAAGAATGTAAAGTATTTATATGATAGCGTAGATAGCTTAAAGGAATCAACTCTTTTCCACATTCGCATTTCAGACCTGCACGTGTCAGTTCTACTAACTTCCCAGGCTGTGCCAAAAAGAGACCAGAACGCCTAATTGTTAAAATAGAGTCCAAGAGAAAATAGTGACTTTTTCTATAAGAACTTAAGAAAAACAATTATTTCAAGACCTCAATTGCAATAATATACTCAGTACCTTTAATAATACCCAAATTGGAAACCGAATATACTAATTGAAAGCTCTTAGTCGATTCTGCTATCATTATTACCTATATATTTCCAGCTCTTGGACTAGCTACAAGAGTGCTGAGAGAAATGCGGGAGTAGGCAATGGGCATTGGCAGGTGCGAGTAGACTGCGGCGGAAGCCCACCGGGTTGGGGCCCCATTGGGTGGGCTGAGAAAATGAAAACCCGGCCCACGACCTAAAGGGTCAGTGCAGAGTAAATAAATAGGGGAAAACAGGAGTTATACAGGGGTTAATGTTATATGTTAGTCATATGACAGTCCTTGGCAACCTTGGGTACCCAGTGGGTGGGTTGAGAAGCTCGTGGGGACCCGGTGGGCGGGACAAGAAGTTGAAAACCCGGCCCATGGGGCCCCACGCCGCAGCCTAGGTGCGAAGAGCCACCGAAGCGTTGTACAAAGCGTACGAACTCCTTGAAGTCAATGGGTTCGTCAGGTTGATTTTCAAGTCTTTGGATGATTGTTTGGTTCAAGCCTGGGCGAAAAGTATAGATTTTCCTATTGTTGTTGAAACCGGGCAATGCAAATTTGGATGCGACAACAAGACGACTATCTTGCTAGCAACAGCTCGATCCTCTACACAGATATTCAATAACTAGTTATGTATTAGAGATCCTCGAGACTCTGCGATCTTCGAAGATATAATATAATATATACAGATAATATAGTAATAGAATCGTAGAAGGAAATATCGAGAGTCTCAATTTGTGTAATTTTTGAAAAATCACGTTTTTGGCTTTGATAATATACTTGGTACTATTAGCTTAGACTTTATATATTAGAATTGGTATCATTAGAATCTTACATCGATTTCGATTTGACCCTGTTGTATTTAAAATAAAATATTTAGGTTAAGTGTTAATTTCACTAACTTAAAAACTGTGAATAGCTTCAAAATTGTACTTTTTACATACAAAAAATCACTATTTTATCTCAGACGCTCCGCCAAAGAAGAGGCCGAAAAAGTGGAACCCCTAGCTAAGAACTAATAGAATCCATTGAATATCGATTGTGCCAATGAGAAGGTAAAAATGATAAGGCTGTGCTTTGGTGGAGCGTCTGAGTCACCTGAGATAAACGGCATTGTATTCCCGTCGGCAGGCCATATTTGCAACACATGCAACTTCGTGATTAACTTGACCCTCTCCTCCGAGGAGGATTTAGCCCATACAGTATCTGTAGGCTTCCAAACCCCCTAGCTCGCTACAGCTATAGTTCTGTAAGTTAAAGGTTCAGCTGTGCATGCACTGTATACTCAGCTCACAGGCCTGTAATGCCAGCCGTACATAGAAGCCCTTTTTATACCTCTGTGGTAACCGTACTACAGCCGCCGAAACACAACACAACGCAACAGCGATCAGTTTATTGTATTGCACTTCCTGTTAGAACTATCTTACAAAAACATAGATCGAAATTCGAAGCACGATGGACCATACTTTATCTTGCTATCAACCTCTTTTGCCGGGGCGGGATAGGATCCGCTTGCTTCGCCTGCTCCCTAATGAAAGCGGAAACGCACCTATTCAGTGCCAGCTCTTCAACTATACTCTAGAGGCTTCAGGCAGACGAACGCATCCTTATGACGCTTTATCCTACGTATGGGGTGATCAGTTCAACCCTGAGTATATCTCTATCGGCAGGCATCAACTACTTGTGAGGCAAAATCTACATAAGGCTCTATTATGTCTACGACATCACACTTTTGAACGAATATTATGGGTAGATGCTGTTTGTATAAATCAAAGTGATATACTGGAGAAAGAAGAACAGATTCAGTTTATGGCGAAAATCTACGCTCAAGCAAACCGTGTGGTTGTTTGGCTTGGAGAGGAGGCTGATGATAGCGACCAAGCGCTCGAAGAGATACGCGTTGCTGGACGCCGCGAAAAGTCTTTCAATTATTCAAGTCCTGGAGTGATGAATAAAGCAGCTCTTGCACTTCTTCAACGCCCGTGGTTTCGGCGTATCTGGGTAAGGGAATATTTAACAATATCTGTAAATTTTACTAATAAACTATTCTAGGTACTTCAGGAAGTTGCTGCTGCGCGACATGTCCTTATCATGTGTGGTTCTGCAGAGATTGACGGATACGCCTTTTGCTTAGGCGTAGGTTCATTGAATTTCTATAACGCTGATCTAGAGTTGCAGAGTATAATACGTTCAGTGACCTACCTGATTAGGGGTTCGATCTTCCGGCCTAGCTACGCAATGAATGGATCGGGCAAGTCTTCCTTAGATATATGCCCACTAGGCGAGCTGATAGATATGTACCATACTCATGAGGCTACTGAGCCCCGTGATAAGGTATTTGCCTTACTTGGTATGAGCAATGATAACCTCAATAAAGCCAGCCTGTCACCCAACTACAGAGTTCCTTGGGAAGAACTCTTGCAGAATCTTATCAAGTTCCTCCTCTATGACAAGATATCTATAGAGACGTTGGGCGATAAGCAGATCGTGCTAATCAAGAGCAAGGGCTGTATCCTTGGCAAGGTGTCCCTTGGACGGAGCGATATTGCTTGGGATGGCAGCCCAGGCGTAGATGTCATTTTCAACATATCAAAGCAACTGCGGTACGATGAAGGAAGGAGCGCTCGTTGGACTCTTCACAATTCAGCAAACTCCATTCGGGATGGCGACCTCGTCTGCCTTCTGCAAGGAGCGTCAAAGCCTACGATCATCAGATTACATGATGACCATTTTGATATTATCATGATTGCTACTACACTTCCAGAACAAATGCTCGAACCTTCGCAATTCTTGAAAACCTTTTCCCGGGACTTCTTGCTTATCTGGGACTGGGAAAAGCTCTCGAGGGAGGTGCAAGATCTTCAACATGAGACCTTGCTCCAGACAAAGAATTGGGCGTCGGAACCTTCCAAGATAGGGTTCGAAGACCACTTGGAAAAAGCTACCAGATCATGGAAGGCTGCAATGATATTAGAAGATTTAGCACACTATGAAAAAGCACAAGAGAAGATTCAAGAAGCAATAGATGGGTATGAGGCAGCGGCCGTGGATGGACACCAGGCTAAGGTCAAGCACCTGCTCGAGACGGGCGAGGTGGACATTGACTTCAAGCACAAGGACGGAACTACGCCGCTGTGGTGGGCAGCAAAGGAAGGGTATAATACTATGGTCAAGCTGCTGCTCGGGACAGGCCAGGTCAACATTGACTCCAAGCACGAGGACGGAACTACGCCGCTGTGGTGGGCAGCAAAGGGAGGTTATCTAGCTATTGTAGAGCGACTGCTCGAAGAGAAGGCCGAGGTCAATGCAGAAGCAGGAATATATAGGGGGGGGAGGACAGCACTACAAGCGGCAGCAGAAGGAGGTCACCTGGCTGTTGTAGAGCGACTGCTCGAAGAGAAGGCCGAGGTCAATGCAGAAGCAGCAAGAGATAGGAGGAGAACAGCACTACAGGCAGCAGCAGGAGGAGGCCACTTGGCTGTTGTAGAGCGACTACTCGATGAGAAGGCCGAGGTCAATGCAAAAGCAGCACGATTTGAGGGAAGGACAGCACTACAGGCAGCAGCAGGAGGAGGCCACTTGGCTATTGTAGAGCGACTGCTCGAAGAGAAGGCCGAGGTCAATGCAGAAGCAGCAATATATTGGGGGGGGAGGACAGCACTACAAGCAGCAGCAGAAGGAGGCCACCTGGCTGTTGTAAAGCGACTGCTCGATGAGAAGGCCGAGGTCAATGCAAAAGCAGCAGAAGATGGGGGGAGGACAGCACTACAGGTAGCAGCAGAAGGAGGCCACCTGGCTGTTGTAGAGCGACTGCTCGAAAAGAAGGCCGAGGTCAATGCAAAAGCAGCAAAATATAGGGGGAGGACAGCACTACAGGCAGCAGCAGAAGGAGGCCACTTGGCTGTTGTAGAGCGACTACTCAAAGAGAAGGCCGAGGTTAATGCAGCAGCAGTAGGATATGAGGGGTGCACAGCACTACAAGCAGCAGCAGGAGGAGGCCATCTAGCTATTGTAGAGCGACTGCTCGAAAAGAAGGCCGAGGTAAATGCAGAAGCAGCAGGATATGGGAGGAGAACAGCACTACAGGCAGCAGCAGAAGGAGGCCACTTGGCCGTTGTAAAACGACTACTCGAAGAGAAGGCTGAGGTCAATGCAGAAGCAGCAGTACATTGGGGGATGACAGCACTACAGGCAGCAAAGAGTGGAGGATATACAAAGATTATAGAATGTCTTCATCAAGCAGGAGCTGCAAAGTAGCAAATCTCATTTTTCTTCGCCTCTAATAGTATAATGGAGTTTAGATTCATCACAAAGTCGGCGAATTATTTTATAATAAACTAAAAGCTGAAAAATCAGAGACTAATAATCTCAAGTTGAATATAGTAAAATTTATCAAATTCGAGTCTTATAATAGATTTATATTATATAATTAATGTTCTGGGTGTGATGACTGCACCCGAGTCGCACACGTAGTTGCACATGTAGCTGCATATAACCATTGCATTTAGCCAGGATGGATGCCACTTAACTAAGAGTATCGCTAAGTATAGCCCTGGGAGCATTTGGTTGTATATAAAGCCCTTCTTCTTGTACATAGCTTTAGTTCGGTAGTTCGATATTCTAAGGTTATTCAGCACTTTCATTAGTGGTCTCGTCACACTAAGTATTCTAATAATTTGATAGATTTTTTGAATATATAATCTATATAATTATATACAATATATTTATATATATAAGTTTTTAAATTTTTAAAATCTTCTTAATTGTTTAATTTAGCATTGGGGAAACGAGAAGAATAGGCCTAAATGGTACTATTTCTCTGGTGCGCATAGGATGTTATTTGGGAAGAGTCTGAGTCCGGGATTGACTGTATATTAGACTATAGCCATGTCATTTTTGTAAGATACTGTATTAAGAACACAAACTTCGGCCTCGTATATAATGTAGTTGTAATTAATCCACTATTCTTCATACAAGTGCCAAGAATGAATGGCCCGTGGTTCCCAAAGCAAGTAAACTAAACTGCTCGCAGGAAACGAAAGGGCTTCCTGCTAGGCGAAGATGGAGCTAAAAGTCAATCTTCCTGTCGAGCTCGGAAGAAAAACTACATTACTGAAATGAAGACAAGAAATATTGCCAATCTGGGATGCGGTGATGCAATTGCTGTGTATCACACAGAAGCCCATCAGCTGAAGGTATAGTTGTCGCTACGCTTTCATCGGATCATCTGTATGGCGTTATTTTTGGGGGGCCAAGAAGTCCTCGCCATGTTGTGAAGAAGCTTTTTTTTCAAATCAACGAAGAAGGTAAACCCAACAAATCCTTTCTCATCCGAAGCCTAATAGTAGTCGTAGGTATGATCCGGGCTATGGGGGCGTCTCGAGTTTTTGCTCGCGGCATTATGACGTCTCCTGCCACGTATCTCACTTTGACATTTCGGACATGCCTTCATCTTGCATTGCGGGCACTCTAACATATAAGGCCAACTCTCAGAGCAATTCGGACATTCCATACGACCTTGTACTTTTGGCCACCAGCCGTAGTGGCGGCAAGTTGATTGTTTTCTGGCGTGCTCCACCTGTCGTTTTTGCTCTGCCGCTTGTTCCTCTGCCTGCCTTTTTCTTCGCGCTTCTGCCGCTCTCTTCGCCCGTTTCAACTCTACCTCTTGTTCCTCCATTTGTCGTTTTTGCTCTGCCGCTCGTTCCTCTGCCTCCCTTTTTCTTCGCGCTTCTGCTGCCGCCTCCGCCTGTTTCCGCTCTGCCGCTCGCTCCTCCGCTTGTTTCTTTCTCAGAGCTTCTGCCGCCTCCCGTGCCCGCTGCTCCATTCTCTCCTTCCGCGCCTGCTGCTGTCTCAACTCCCTTGCTGCTATCTCACGCTCAATTTTTTCTCTCTCTTCTCTCTCCCTCATTTCTCTAGCCCGTATCATGGCTTCATACACCTCGATCTTTCTATCATCGACTGAATTCGCAGCATCAACCTCCTCCTTGGCCTTCCGTAGCAGGGTTTCTTCTTTTTTTAAGTCTGAATTCTTCCAATCTAATCGCCTCTCTTTCATATCTTTCTGAAGTCTCCTCTCCTGCCTCTCTCTTTCCTTACGTGCCTTCTCCTCCTCGCTGTCTGCTACCGGCTTCTTGTATAGTGGTGACAGCAACCATGTTCCCCAACTATTCTTCTTTGCTTCTTCCGCCTCCTCAGCAGCTGTGATATTGTCCAAATTACGGATCTCTTCCTTCAACCGCTGAATATCTTTCTTCAGGCCGATGATCAAGAAGTCGAAGTGGTTCTTCTTGATTGTCCATTGTGCATTGCGTTCTTGCTTGGACTTCTGGAGTGCGGCAATTTGCGCCTTTTCAATGGGTGTTTTTGATTGTGAGGTCGGTTCAGGGGGTGAACGAGGTGTTTCCGTATTTCGAGGAGATGGACGAGGTTTTTCCGAGGTTTGAGGAGGAGGACGAGGTGGATTCGCAGTTTGGGAAGAGGGAGGATTTCGCTTTAAGGAGGGGTAAATGCGGTCATAAGCTCGACGTTTGCTTTCATCCTTTAATGTTTCATACGCTCTTCCAAGCTTCGGTGTTTGAATTTCAGCATACTGCAACTGGAAGATTGACAAAAGGATTCACATACCTTCTGGAAAATTTCAGTGGCATTTGGGCTGGGATTCCGGTCCGGATGCAGCTTCAAAGCTAGCTTTCTATATGATCTAGTGATTTGCTCGGTGGCGGCAGTTTGCTCCACTCCCAGGGCTAGGTAATAATCCTCTGTATCTGGTGCAGGCACCATGATTCGGGAGATGCGTTCTGGAAGACTCCTTCCAATGCACTGGTTGTGATTGATGAATGGCAGAGCTTCCAACTGCGGCTGTACTACACTTCTAAAGCTCAGGTCTGGGTGTGCGTAATCTGACAAACCCTGAAACATTGCCAATAGTTGGTCCCAAAGCGATTACCCAATCGCTATATACGATCAAGAGGATACGAATTTGAGCCACAGCCTTGTGATGTGACACCAAATATAAGCCTAAATTGTCACTTCTCGAGAAGTGGCGCCACTTTTGGAGTTTTCACATGTGACTATTCCCACCTCACATCAAAATCACAGTTACTGTACTGGCTCATTATACATACAATTGCAGCACTGTAGTGAGTCAGAAACACCCTCATTTCCATATCTAGTTTTTTTCATTGCTCCTTTTTTTCTTTTTTTTTTTTCTCTCTCTTTAATCTCTTGCAGTGAATCATCACCCAAGCAACTGAGAGAAAAGAAAGGAACAGATGGAAATTCGTCAACACGAACTCAACTTCGTGCTTCTCAGCGACCAGGACCAGATCCCCGTCAATTTAGCCCCAGCAGTGTTGTCAGTAGTGTAAACCGTGTAAACTAGCGCAGTTTGAGGACATTCCCAAATGTACAGTAGTGCGTTTGAGGGATCACAAAACGGACGGAGTGTAGTATATACAAACAGCTGTATCTTAGCAGTGTACTATTAGAACGCTAAGAAGAGGAATATAATTTAAATTCAAGTAATATCTATATTCTATTACGCAAATTAGTAGTTCTTCTTATTAGGATCACTCTCGTATAATAATTCCTTCTCAAAACTCGATATATCTAACTACGATTTTAAATACTTAAACGCTTTTTACAAAGATATATAAGAGTAATCTTCACAGTCGAAAAGGTTATATGATTTATCTCCTTTGTCTACGTTGTCGCTATACACTTATTATACAGCTAGTACGTACTGTTTTTGAGGATATAAAACTGTTTGTACTATCAGTTTCAATATCACAAACAATATAGGATCTACTATTACACTAGCGTACACAGTGGGCGTGCACTATTGTACGGGCACACCACTAATAACACTGAGCCCCAGTACATCCGATTTAACTTCTCCCATCTTATAATTTTTAGTAAATAGTCTATTAATGAGTCAATTCGGCGTATTCAACGCCCACACACGGGGTTGCATCAGCAACCCATCAAGCACTTGGAACCCACCCCCATATATCCAGCACAAATTCATTCCATAGTATAGGTCCAGGCTAACCACACAACACGCATATCAATCCATTGAACCAGCCTCATCTATTTTTCTACCAACGCATACCCGCGATTTCCCATAGCGAAATAACGCGAATCAATCTTGATAAAGAGCAGTCCAGCCTGTTCTAAACTCGTCCTACGCCAAAATTGATGCACAACCAGCCAGTGCTTGAATAGTACGGTTTTGGTAGAGTATACCAAGGAGCAACGGTGACGGCTACAACTTCAGGGATGGTAGGTTTGGATTTGAATACATGGAGGTGGATTGAGAAGAAGGCTTGACATGACATTTGGACTGGATATGATGATGACAATCGGGTACGGGATATATGTATATGTATATATGCAGTAACTCAAGTTAGCGGCTGGTACTGGTGCTGGTGCTGGGGTTGGAGTTGGAGTTGAGATGTATACTATGCTATGCTCTCCGAATAATACGAATGAATATAAGCAACTAACTAACTAACTTATGAGCTAAAAGTGGAGAGCGCAGCGCCCACCACGTCAAGTTCTATTTTGGGCATCATAAGCAGGCTCTAAGTTACGTTGTAAGTTACATAAATGGGTGGGTTAAGGTTACTACCGCATATCGTATTGCCGACCAGCATCAACAACTCGATGAATCAGCGCCGTTGCGCCTCCTAAAAAAAGTCCTAGTTATATCAGACACCTTTTGTAAAATCGAGATTCCGATACTGAGTAGAGAGACCACTGAAACAGTTGTGAGCGCAATTAGCTAGATGGATGAGCCCTTATCATTTCAAGGAATGGCAACCAACCATGAGGTCTTATATATCACGCACACTTTCTTCACGCACGCACGCCTTTGATATGTCTGGTCTTTGTAGGATGGAGAATTCTTTCATCTATAATGTAGAGAGCTAAGTCTTGAAAATCAACGCGTGAAATGAGATCAGTAGTTTCCCCCACAGCATGCTCTACAGTACCAGGCTACCCAGAAGTTGTCGTCGGAAAAGCCATCCCGTATCCAAGAGGCTTTACGATTCATTCTCGAGGCATTACGCGGGCTGGGGGGGGGCACCCGCGCCGACCTTTCACTATCCCCCCTTTATCTCTCTGCCTTCGCCCGTTCCTCCTGCTGCTCTGACTCCCACTAATTATCCCACCATCTATGCCCTCCCTCCCCTCTCTGTCTTGCTCCTCTAGCATGCATCCCATTTCGAAGCTCTTCTATCTTTCTATCATCTGCCCGATCCAGGGCATCTTTCTCCGCTATCATAGCATTGACCCGATGTCTGGTTTGTTCCAAATCCGCACATTTCGAAAGATATTGCGCCTCTTTGATGGATCCATCCCTCGTTATCTGCCGCAGGGTTATTTCGTTGCGTGCTTCCTCCTCATCAATCTCAAAGATTCCTGCTCGTCGTCTATGCATTGCGTAACTTTCGGTAGCCGTCATCATACAAAGAAATGTATACATGTTCATCCTGAGCTCTTTGTTTTCTCTCTCCAGCGTGGAAATCGAGTCCATAGCGCGATTCATCTCGGCCGACCATCGTTTCCCACGTTCTTGCTTCGACGTCTGGATTTCAGTGATCTGCGTCTCCACACTGGATGTGTTTGACTGTGGAGTAAAAGCTGGACCCCAACCAGAGGTTTGCGCGGCTCGAGGCCTCGGATCATATTTTTCTCCAGGTTGAGAATAGGCATACAGACGAGATGCTCTCTCAGTTGGAGGCGCTGCACGATTTTGCTTCTCGGGTTGATGAAAGTGATAAGGAAAAGATGTTCTCGCAGGTTGGGGAGAGAAACGACTTTGGCTTCTGAAGGGGTGCCTGAGATCGTACTTCCGACGTTGTTCTGCATCCGTTAATTTTACATAGGCTTCGTTAAGCTTTTGCGTTTGAGTTTTAGCACACTGCCAGTGTGGGAAGATTGACTGCAGACTTTACGAGCCACCTAGGTCTAGGGAAGTTGGCGTACCTTTTGAAAAGCTGCAGTAGCACCGGGGTCTCGATTATGATCAGGATGGATCTTGCGCGCTAGCTTCTTATATGAGCTGGTAATTTCATCTCTCGTAGCAGTAGGCTCTACTCCCAAAATCATTTAATAATCATCTGCATCTGGAATCGACGCCATCTTTCAGTAGATGTATTCTAGGGAGGCTCTTGCTCAGTGGGTGAGTTGTGATCGATGAGTTATGAAAGCTCTCGATGGTGTGTATTTGTTGAAGGTGGTGTTGAGACGAATTGAGATGACCGATTCTTAGCATCAAACTCAGTAATATTTATAGACTGAGTTATGCTATTTTGAATCAGGTTAATTATTCAAAATCTAAGTGAGAGTGAGAGTCGAACTATATAGCTCGTACTCCCGTACTAATTACTATTTTTTAGCGAGTATCCTTTGTCCTGTAGTCTCTCTTTTGTAGATCATTGTCCCGTCATGGTTTCCTGTAGCCAGTGAATATGTTGGACCGACAGGTGGAAGGCTGGCAAAGTTCCCAAAACGGTTGAACTTTCTTTTGGAATTAATTCTGGGCGTGAGTAACCTGACAGATACAAAACCGCCCAAAGTAAACACTCTCTATTCTAGAATCTCGCAAAATGTGAGGCAGCTTAGGGACTGTTCTCACCTCGTATAAACCGTTAGAACCCTTCAAAAATTGTGCTATTAGGTCGATCACAGACTCACAGTTGCTTTCTCCCTCACTAATTCGCCGTCTACACGAATTGTAGACATCAACGCCCTGCTTCTCCACGACCAGGGCTATATCTCCATTATACAGCCATAGAATATCTGATTCGACTACTTTTCATCTCAATGCTTAACAAAGTTTGATGTTGAATGAAGACGAAGATGTACATCTCACACTCACACAGAGGTATAGTACCAGTCATTAAAGATTCAGCACACAATTTGCCTTATCTGCTTTCTTATTAACACATGTCAGAGATTTTTTTCATAAATAAATATTGAGAAACAATCTTGTTGAAGAGCGGTTGCGTACATTAGTAGCTCTGGTCATGGTTATATAATTTATACACCCACTGTTATGCAAATCAATAACACACACTCACGAGCTCTTTTAAACAATGCCTACCAAGGACACAGCTCTCCCGTGTTGAAATAAAGAGTTGAAAATTAGCAATTCCCAATAGTTTTGAACACCATAAACATTACCTCCAACACATCGTCCCAAATCAACCTGATTTTTCTGGAACGCAAACGTAGTCTTCGTCATCCAATAAAAGAAGAGAAAACAACCTGGGGATTTCCAAGCCAGCTTCTAGGGTTCGGGGACCGTTATCTGCCAGGAATATGGCATATGCCAGGTCCCAAGATTTTGGCGATGCCACAAACTTGATTATTATGCATAAACGACAACTTCCAAGAAACGCCCACTAACGTCATATGCGGGATGATTGAACTACAATACAATTTCAATATGATGAGGTAGGTAGATTGAAGGGAGGTTCTAATGGTATAAGAAGCTCTCTTTGTCCATCTTTGCGAGGTTATTTCAATTGATCATACAACTCTTCATTACCGTTCCCGTCACGAAATTATCTCATTCCATCAACACTAAATAAGCAATTTCAAAACCTCCATAATCAATCAAATTAAATCAGTCCAAGCGATCAAAAATGGCCAACACCGCCTTCGTCGTCCTCGCAACCATCGCGACCATCTTCCTAGTCATTGGCGGCGCATACTACGCCGGCATTCTCGACGACTACATCGAAGACCTGGGCGTATTCGCATTCAAATTCAAGGCCAAGGCCGAGGCGAAGAAGTTGGGTATGCAGGGTCTACAAGAAGGAACGGACTTCCTCGCTAGTAAGTGTGCATTTCTTACATATACTATACTGTACAGTACCACTTTGTAACCCCATTTCACATGCTCAAAACTCCCCCTGTTCCATTCTATTTTCTACGCCATGCATACTAACACAACCGCCCCACCCACAGGCGATCTCAAGGGTAACCGCCAAGCGCAAGCGGTCCAAGACGGCAAAGGTCTCGTTGGAGGATTGAAGCAAGACGGTGAGGGTCTGCTCGGAGGATCGAACGGGGGATTGGTGGGAGGATTGAAGTCCGGTGGGGAGGGATTGACTAAGGGTCTTTTGTAAACGAGTTGGGTTTCGTTTTGGGTATAGACGATGTGATGAATTGCGAACGAACGAATGAATCAATGAATAGCGAAAAGTCAATTATGATGGGGATGGGGTGATGTGTGCCGGACCAAGTCAGGGACGATCCGGAGGATCGATCTGGAGTTTCAGGATCTCGAGGTCGACTTCGATCAAGATGGGATGGGATGCGATGATATGCGATGGGATGAACCGTGCGTGTTAGCTAGGAGAGGGGAGCTACTTTACTCGCATTGTACTTGTATGAATAGGGATATGTCGAAATTCGGGGATGCATGCAGGAGCATAGCTGGGGCGACCGGAGTTCAAGTCAAGTTAGAGGACAAATTAATTGATCTGCAACCGCTGAAATTGATCCGATATTTTGTACAGACCCAGCCAGAGCTAACCTTATCTCCTTACGCAAAAAAAGCAATGCAAAACAGGACAAATGAATGAATATCTCTGCCAATTCAACACCCGGGATCTAGACTGTCTTCTTTCTCGATTTATGAATCTGAGACCTCTCTCCAGAGTCTCGAATATTGAGGCTACAGATCGATGCATGAATGGATAGATAGATGGATGCAGGTTGCGAACTATCCGTGTTGTCTGTCTTGCCTACGATAATGGGGTACATACTCTAGCTGAAGAGTGGATACACTATTAACATTAACTATGCAGGACTCGAGAAACAGTGAAGATAGCTTCACTAAGTTCACTCCGCATAGAAGAGTAAGTGATGCGAAACGAAACACAGATAGGAACAGGAATAGGACAGGGCGGTTGGAGCCCGCTTCTTGCTCTTCTCCACTTTCTGGTCTGCTCCTTAGTCAGTACCGTGGGCTGAGCCGGGCCGGGGCCTTTCTCATGCGTTGGTTGCTTGGTCCAAGTTGTGTTTCTCTTCTTTTTGTTTCCCAAGCCTCGAATCGACTCGAGTCCCGCTTTGTGTGTGTGTGTGCACACGTGGGTGTTTTAGTGATGGAAATAGTGCTGCTCAAAATAATCCTGTCAAAAATGTCAAAGTGCCTGCCCGCACGCATGCACGCAGGTGGAGCCGATTCTACTTGTACTCTACTTGTACTTATTGTGTACAGTACAGCAAGTGTGGCGTGGAGTGGCTCCTCTCCGTACTGTATTTGTAACGAAGCCCTGTGATGAAGTCATTTCGTTTGAGCCCCTTCACCAGGGAATTGGCCTGCTGATGAAACATCGCAGACTCGCCTTGCCATATGGCCCCTCGGCCCCTCCTCTCTCCCTTTCATGAGACGAACATGATCTGCTTAATTACTTACTGCGTTGCGTGATAGGAATAGAATAGCACAAAGTTCGTAGTTCGTAGTTCGTACAAAGTAGTTCGTAACCTCTAGAACTTTTCATTTGAAATGAGATTGCTAGGAGGAAGGTAGAAACGCGCCGAGTAGCCAAGCTAAAACTAGACAAACTCGCTACGTTGAAAGTACTTGTATGTAAAATTGAGCTGGCCATCTCGTCGATCAGAAAAAGGAAAAAAAGACAGCTAAAAGTTATCTCGGATGAAAGTCGTTCTAGAAGCTTTCATCGCGATCAATATTGGCCATCGAATCCGGACGACATTCTCTCTACAAAGTATATCAGTCACAGTCGTCTGAACAATTACTGTGTACTCGAGGAATCCTTACCTGACTTGTAGCTTTCCATCCGATCTTTTCCCTTTCCTGTGCAGCGCTTGGCCAACTTCAAGCGATAAATGACATCAGCTCTCGGGAAACTTCGCCGTCGCTGGTAATCGTTCACTCATTCCAACCTACGAAGAATTTATCATCAATCCAGTCGATCACATACTTCATACTCATACTCATCCCGCTATCTGTCGGTCGTTGTATGCAAGGCCATGCCAGCCGTGTTCGCGTCCTCTTCCTGATTCCGCCGCCCCTCCCTCTCTGACACAACACACACCACACCCAACACCCAACCACAACCGCCAAAAACCTGCAAACTGCGCACTTGGTATGTAATACTTTTCCTCCGTCCCATCAACCTGTGCCCGGGGCTCGCCGCAGACATACATCATCACCCCATTCACATCCCCCCAATCCAGTTTCCTCTCTGGTGGTATTGGGGTCCGCCGACTCCGAGTTTTCTCTCCCTTTCCCTTGAATGCGGTTGCACATGATAGCCATTGGGCCATGTTTCTCCGTGTTGTGCTAAAAGTGCTAAAAGTGTTGACGTTACTCAGCCTCGCCCCCGGACTTAGTCGAGTTTTTGTCTCTCTTCGCTCCAAAACCTGCAGCTCCTCCTGCCGAACCACCTCCTGCCTACCGCGCTACTGCCGCTTTCGAACGTCATCGACCAATTACAAGCTTTCCGCGAATACCGTTTCCCCTACGAAAGTCTCTGGTGTGCATGCGCTTTGGCTCAAGTGCCTTCGTCACTCCACGATTGCTTACCTTCTCCCACTCAGTCAGACTCAGACAGACTCAGTCAGTCATAGAAACTGCTCGAGTACTACGCTGCTGCTGTGCCTGAACACCACCTGATTGTCTTGGAGTTTTCGTATGAGATCAATAGCCCCCTCCCCCTCTTCCTACTCCTTCTCTTTTTTAATCCTTAATCAATAATTCGGGGGGAAGGCGTTGAGCTTTTACTTCTTCTCTCCTTCCAATCTCTACATTCTTATACAACAAACTCCCAAGCATGCGACGAATTAATTTGGATAAAAGATCATCGAAGTTCTAGATTTTTGCTTGTTCTTTTTTGAGTTGGTTCGCTGCACATATCACTCGTACCTCGCACATACACGGAAAAAATCAAACCCCGTCGTCATCAGTCGACACTTTTCGCCATCCCACCTCGAATAGCCTAAACGGGGCTTTTCACACAACCACGCGGAAAGAGAGAAAAATATAACCAATCCAGGCACAATGCAAAGGGCGGTTTCATGGCTCCCTTCGTGGGATCGGACGAAGACTACCACTAAAAAGGGCTTCGACAAGACTTGGGCATGGGCAGATAAACTGGGTGCTCCTGTCAATCGTTTGACAAACAAGATCGGTTCCGAGGCTTTCTGGCCGGTAAGACTTCTTCAGGATACAATGCTGCAAAATCTGACCAAATCGTTAGACAACTCTCGACAAGGAATGCGACAAAGCTGCTCGGATTCTAAGAACATTTTGCAGTAAGTCTATGCAGTACTCTTTGGGAAACTCAATTTATTCGAGTTCTTCTGCTGACATGACCACGCCGCAGAGGATGGATTTTACGCTGAAGAGGAAAGATCAACGATACAAGATGGACCGACGGCGAAACAGAGAGTTATTAAGAAGATACCGCAGAAAGTAATAGAAAATGCCGTGGGTTTGGCAATCTTCACCACCATGCGGACCGGTCTCTGGATTTCGGGCGCCGGTGGATCCGGAGTGCTAATCGCAAGAAAAGAAGATGGAACTTGGTCGCCACCATCTGGAATATTATTACATACCGCAGGTCTGGGGTTTCTGGTCGGGGTGGATATATACGATTGTGTGGTCGTCATCAACAATCGCAAAGCCCTAGAGTCATTCACAAAAGTGCGAGCGACCATAGGAGGGGAAATAAGTGCGGTCGCGGGTCCGGTTGGTGTGGGAGGGGTTCTGGAGAATGATGGAAAGTGGAAGCAGGTCAATCGGCCGGTATTTACATACCTCAAATCGCGTGGCTTTTATGCTGGTGTGCAAGTGGACGGAACGGTCATCATTGAAAGAACCGACGAAAATGAGCGATTTTATGGACAAAGGATTGGCGTCGCCGATATTTTGGCTGGGAAAGTACGACATCCACCATATGAGACCAAGTTACTCATGGAAACGGTTAAAGCTGCAGAAGGAAGAAACGACGTGGACAAGGCGATGTTGGAACTACTTGCAAATGAGCCGGCACCTGGCGATGTCGATCTACAATCTCCTACAACCATCGCACCGACGTTCGGCATTCCCGAACCAGATGACCCAGATCCATTTGGAGTTATAGCCTTGGAGAATGCGGGATTGGAAATTCGGGAAGCAGGTACTCACTCACGACCACCTAGTACACAATTCGAATATCACCCGTCTCCTTCGAGTCCCATGTACAATCGGTTCAGCAGACGGAGTCTCGATACACAGGCGTCGAGGAGTAACAGAGAAAGTTACATGTCGAATCGAACAAGGACGAGTACAGATCGTGGAACACAAACTACAGAAATGGGCACGCAGACGGACGACTCATTCTCGCCGCGTACCATGTCGCCGCGTACCATGTCGCCGCGTACCATGTCACCGAGTACAAGTCCTAGTTACAGCGAAGAGCATAAGAGCATATTAGAAGAGGATGAGAAGGATGTGGTTTTAGAACCCGAAGAAGTGGATTATACAAAAATCGACCTAGGGCCATATCAGAGTTTGAATCACAGCCAGGAATTCGACGGCACGACGATAAATGGAAGTCCTCCAAATACCGATGCCGACATCGATGAAGCTCATCGACGTCACTCGATCGATGGCCTTTCCGACGATGACGAAGTCGACTTCGAAGAGGAAGTAGTTGTTTTCGAGGCTGCTTCAGCTCAAGCTACGGTTATCACCCCGCAGACGATCAAAGCCAAAGGCGGTGTTGTTAATATCCCCAAGAGAGGTCCACCGCCTCCTCTTCCGCCGAGGAATTCGTTGAGAAATAGCAAGGGTTCGACACTATCGCTATCGCAATTCAGCAACAAGAGCATTAGTCCAGTGAAGGAGGGATTCGAGGAAGTGGATGTACATGGGGTGGAGAGAAATAGCATGGAGAGGAAGAGTTTGGAACAACCGCCGATTGCGATGAAGGATGAGGAGGCGGAGAAGCCTGCGCAGATTCCGGGGTTGGATTTGGGGCTGGAGAAGGAGCTCGGGAGACCGAAGATTGACGAACAGGATTCTTTCAACAAAGTTGTTGTTCCTGGAGGTTGGAATTAGATGAGGTGTAAAGGGGCGCGCATCAAAGATAAGACGATACCTTCATTGGACGAATAGATGGATACGAACAGGAGAAGTCGATACAGGGATACAGGGATACATGTAAGATTTTTTGACGAAGGTATATATGGATGGACAGATGGATGGATGGATACTCGGAATGGAGGCTTTTCCAAAAAGAAAATTGTCCTGGTATGTTTGATTATTCGGGATAGGATAGGATTCAATTTGGGTAGGGGATAAGGACGAAAGAAAGAAAGGCATGTTCATCATCATTCTCTTTGGGTGTTTCATGTCTTATTACTAGGGTTATACTACTGGGTTGGCGAGGCGTTGGATTCGGTCGTTATATTATGTTTGTAATGTTATATATGGGATTTTACAGTTGGGATGGAAATCCATACCCTCTTTGTTTGTTTATTTGTTATTTACCATAACATAGGATGGGATGGGATAGGATGGATAGGGATAGGGATGTGTTCGGTGATGAAATGGTTTGGTTTGGTTTGGTTTGATATATATAGGAATTGATGTGTGGTTCTTATGATGGGAAATGAGGGGGATGAGAGGGATAAGACGGGGAAAGGCGAGGAGAAAAGAGGAGAAAAGAGAAAGCATAGTTGTAGATATATTATCTTGATACTTTTGATCAAATCACTCTTGATGTTTAAAGTTTAATATAATCATATTTTGTATATGTAAAAAGATTCTACGGAAGCTTGATAAGATATGTGTAGTCCAAAGTTGACAGACAGAGTAGAGTGATTGACATATATCAAGAAGGACGACGGGGTCTGAGAACCCGAAGAGCAGAGAGGGCGATGAAACCAAGTTCTTGGCTTTTGGTTAGTAATTCGAGAACCGATGATTACTGTACTGTAATGTACTGTACAGGCGAGCTTCGAAGATACAGTAACTTGATCATCCATCATCCATCATCTATCTCTACAGACGACAGACGACAGACGATAGACGCTAATTATATATATATATATATCAATCAACGCCGCGCCGCGCTG
This sequence comes from Clarireedia homoeocarpa, assembly GCA_001465935.1. NCBI lineage: Eukaryota > Fungi > Ascomycota > Leotiomycetes > Helotiales > Rutstroemiaceae > Clarireedia > Clarireedia homoeocarpa. The sequence continues at coordinate 467,286 of LNKV01000020.1, forward strand.
ATTTCGTATTATATACAGTGTACTTACTTTATTATTTATACTATACTTTTTTTTACTGGTGTTGTGAATAGGGAGGGGGAGGGGGAAATAAACTACTGTAGGCGGTATTGGATTGTGGAATTACTGTGGGAAGGAAGGAAGGAAGGATATTCGGTTGTTGACTTGCGTTGCGTTCCTTGGATAGACGGATAGACTATTCAGTAGGATTGCGTTCCTTCTTCAACGCTCTGGGGTTGGTTTGCGCTTGTGCGGAATATCGTTCTTGGGTTCTTTTCTTTTTCCCAAGGTGGATAATCTTGAGTAGCTAGCTATCTTTGGCGTTTTTTTTTTTTTTTTTTTTTTTTTTTTTTTTTTTCAAACTTCGGAGATGGAATAGTCTAGAGACTGGGAGAGTGTAGAGGCTGTGATTCGTGAAAGCGTACAAGGAAAGGATGGGAAAATGATGTATAGTAGGTTACTACCTGGGGTTTTGCCGATGAGAATTGGGGGGGGGGGCTCTATTTGTATGATGCGGTTTTTGTTAAGCTGTATTACTGTGCTGTTGGAAAAGCTTCCATATTCATCTTACTACGTATTTATGTATGTTGGGATACTGGTGCTTGGTGGCTGGTAATTGAATCACAATAAGTTTGTGAGAACCTCAGATGTTAGTTCTACAATGGTCCGTGGATTGAATTAGTAGGTTTTACAGTACTTGGAATGTTTACAGTACTTGGAATGATGACCAGTCCCCCTCAACAACATGCAACCAACTTACAATAGCCGCGAGTACATCTTCTTCACAGCCAACACAATGGAAGTATTCACCAGGGTTTCTCTCCACCCTGTTTCCATGACAGCTGGTGGTCAATAATATAGCTGTTCTAGGAGCTGATATAACATGTTCGAAATGTATCGAGAATTACAAGCATATGCTGCAGTACCCGAGCTGCAAGACGACGGACGACGTGCTCAAGATTTCAGAGAGGGCTTCCTCCAAGCCCGGATCAGTTTTACAATAACTACTAGAACTCAGTGGGAGATTAGATCAAGAGCTACAGATTAACTTTCAAACAATATGTGTGTGCCGCAGGACGCTCTTCTATTTCTGGCGAGTAGTTAGTTTAGTTTGAGATATATAAAGTTATTGTTACTATATATTAAGAGTACAACAGGTTAATACAAAGAATAATGCCTGTAAAGCTCGAAATGGATTCAATAACAAAGTAAACTGTGCTTGTACTTGCTTCAACTGTTCTACTGATCTATCTACAGTGGGAAGGACTTAGCCTTATATAGGTATTTCCCAAGCTAATAGCTAGCTTGGTCCATAAATTGCCTCAATATAGTTCTACAAACCCATAAGTATGCCCCTAATGTTCTCCTAAATCTGGTTCTATATAGGCACTACTACTAAATTCGTACCAGTGGTTCCAACACTATAGCTCCTCTCTATATATAATTATCATCCTAAGTAAAATTCTTACCTTGACTAAAATACTACAGACATGGCTTTTTGCTACATTGTAGTGTAGTGGTATATAGATACAGGATTCTTCTCCTTTCCCCTTTCCATCCTTCTTTTTCTTTCCACTTTAATTCTAACTTTCCTTCTCTTTCTCCTTCCCTTTCTCCTTCCCTTTCTCCTTCCCTTTCTCCTTCCCTTTCTCCTTCCCTTTCTCCTTCCCTTTCTCCTTCCCTTTCTCCTTCCCTTTCTCCTTCATCTTTTCACCCTCTACCTTCTGCTCCACTTTTGCCCTCCTCCTCGCTCTTGCACTCATCGTTATCTCTAGCGAGAAAAGTCCCAACCCCTCTACATCCTTCCACATCACCGTTTTCCTCTTCTTCTTCGGTGCTTTCGGCGGGGAAGAGTCACTCGCGGAAAAACGTTTGGATCTGGGAGGTGTCGTTGGTGGTGATATCCTGGTCGGGTTTTGGATATTTGATTTTTTCTTGCTGTTATTATGGGATGCAGTAGTTCTTGCCCTCATCCGTGCAGACGCTGGGCTGGGTATAGGTATCGTATTGCTGTTTCTTTCTACACTTCTTTCTTCTTCTTTGAATTCTTGCGCCTCCTTACTTCTCACTTTTCTCCTCTGCTTCTGTGTTTGTGTTTGTGTATGGGTATGCTTTTGAACGCGCGTTGATGTTGTCGTGATCCTTCCTTTTGCTTCCCTAGACGAGGATAGGGACTTGGATTTTTTCCTCAACGGATCCGACACTGCTAATAAGTGATCATTGCTCACGCCCAGACTTCTATGCCGCCAACATAGATTCGATCTGATCTCCGTACACTGCAGTTTACATCGCTCAGCAGGGCGAGACAGGGGAATGGCGACGCATTGGACGGTTTGTTGGGGGGTGGTGGAGGGGTAGGTGGCGGCGTTGGGGATGAGTTTGATGGGCATGGCATGTTTGGCTGGCATTTTTTCTTTCTTTCTTTTTTTTTTTTTTTTTTTTTGAGAGTGAGAACTGGTAATTGAAGGAGCTTTGGGTTTGGACTGAGTTAGATGATGGAGGTTGGAGCCTGGAGGAGGGTTATTTGAGAAGAGATTTTTGAGTGGAGCGTTTATGTTTTCATGAAGATTTTTGTTTATCTCCTGAAATGGGTTTTCATCTAACATATTATCCTGCAGTGTTTGGATAAAGGGCTCAGTGGCCGTATTGAGATAGACGGCTGCTTTGGGTTATTGGCTGTGGCTGATTGGGGGCAGGGATCAGAAGACCATTGTGAAAGAACAGTAGGTAGGCCGGAAATGGAAATGTTGTCAAATATCAAAAACCGGGAGTAGAACCAGTTTTAGATTCTGATTTAAATCTTCAACAATAAAAGCAATGATAGAAAACTTACCACCGGCGCAGAGCTGAGCCGTGAGTGCGTAATGAGAAGTTGAAATCTATCAACATACCATATCAACAAAAACGAGCTAGGTCTTTGTATTTTGGAGTAGATATATTGGTAACAGCTCATGGTATAAATTTTAAAAATTAACGCGGTGCGAAGGAAGATCTATTGATCTGTATAACTTCTGAACTCCATTGAATTAGTATTTTCATAGAGGTTGTCGAGTGACTATCACATGCACTGGCAGTGTACCCAAGTATGTATGATTTTCTACTCACAGACAAACTAACGTACCGAATCTAAAAGAATTGAAAAGTGTTATAGGTCCCTGCATCTGATTGCACTTTGCTGCACCAAATCTTTATGAGAAGCAAAAGAGAGAGAAAGAAGGACAGTACAAAAACCTCACTGACAAGGATTTATACAGACCACATGATAATCACCCCTATCTAGATTTCGCAATCTTTAAAATCTGGATATCCAAAACCTAACAAGACTCCGTACGTACAAATTTGTAGTGGAGAGAGATTGAGTCATCGTAGGTTTCACAGGTCGTGGAGTTGATCGCAACAAAATATCAACCTCATTCGCAACTCCAACACCACCTTTTTGCTCATTCTCACCGGCATCCGATGAAAATAAAAACACCACATTTCATGCAATGCTTTAGACCTGGAACGTCACCGAAGCTCAAATTCAAGCATTAGTATCGAGTCTCGACTAATTGTCCGTGCGACGTGTCAAAGTTAGAGGTATCAGATGCTGCTGTCACTACACCATCTCCAGTATTTCCATATCGAATGAACGAACTAACCTTGCCATGTTCCAAAACGGAAGCTAAGAATCAGTATGCCATTCAAGTGAATTGATAGATGAGTAGGTCATGTTACGGTCATGTTACAAGTTCCCACCGGAACCGCGCTTCCTCAAATGTTCCAAACGCGTTCCGTTTCCTAATATAGATGTCAGATCCGCGCACAGACAAAATCGATGCACAGTAAGGAAGTCAACCGCGAATACAATGCGGGGGTCCTTGCCAGAAAGCTTATTTGCTGAAAGCCTGAAACGGTACATTCGCATGAATGAGATCATTTCAGAGTCTGGATCGTGTGTCTTCCGATAAAAGGCCTTGGTGGTATGAGACATCTCTTGCGATTGGCTGTCCTCTTTCTCCTCTTCGACTATATGAAGCTCAACTCCTAACAGCAGTCCCTTCTTTCCTTGGCGGTGCTGTGTATATCAAAAAGTCTTTTTCAAACCCTATTGGATTCTCCACCTTACAATCTCAAGTCTTTCAATATGCGTACTTCATCCATTCTTTCCCTTGCGCTGGTCGCATTTGCCACCACTTCGATCGCTACCATTACCGAGAGGGGTATGGCTCTTGAGGAGCTCCACGCAGCAATCGTTAATGCCGGAGCAGAATTTGATCAACTTTCTGCTCGTGGCCAAGAAGAACTCATTTACCTGGCGGCCAGGAGCCTCAGCGATGATGAAGTCGATACACTTTTGGGCGCTTCTGAAGTCACTCACGGTCAGGACAAGCGAGCAGACAGTATTGCAAGTCTCCTGGCAGCACTTCCTGCCGGGCATGGATCCGAAAAGAGAGCAGACAGTATTGCAAGTCTTCTTGCAGCACTTCCTGCCGGACATGGATCCGAAAAGAGAGCAGACAGTATTGCAAGTCTCCTGGCAGCACTTCCTGCCGGACATGGATCCGAAAAGAGAGCAGACAGTATTGCAAGTCTCCTGGCAGCACTTCCTGCCGGACATGGATCCGAAAAGAGAGCAGACAGTATTGCAAGTCTCCTGGCAGCACTTCCTGCCGGACATGGATCCGAAAAGAGAGCAGACAGTATTGCAAGTCTTCTTGCAGCACTACCTGCAGGTCACGGATCAGATAAGCGTGCTAATGATGTAGCTAGCTTGTTGGCAGCACTCCCAGCTGGTCACGGATTGGATAAGCGAGCGGATAGCGTCGCGAGTCTTTTGGCCGCTCTCCCCGCAGGACATGGTTTTGAGAAGAGGTTGGATAGCGTTGCGAGCTTACTCGCTGCTCTTCCAGCAGGACACGGATTGGACAAAAGAGCAGATCTTGTGGCTGGTCTGTTGGCGTCGCTCCCGGCTGGACATGGTTCGGATTAGACCGGGTATGATGGGGCGTGCTGAAGTAGGACGATGGTGCTGAAAAGCTATCTGACATAACGGATTCGTAGAGGGATAGATGATAATGATGGTAGCATTGCTGTCAGGACTCGGGAAATAATTTTGGAGATGATTCACTCTTTTAAATGCAACCCTCTAATTATAGAAACCTACATTCGTTCACCCTCCGTTTTGAGTGCTAATGAAATGCCGATCTGTCAGCTGAGACACAAACTCAATGATGCCCTCTGTCCTATTTGACGAGGTTCATATTCGGTTGCAGTAAATATCGTTGATCACGTGTGCGACCGCTGCTCGTTGATAAATCCGCGATGTGAACTTCTACTCTGTCCGAGAAGGCAGAACCCAGAAAGAGTTGCCGATAAGTTGCCGATTTGCACACACTTAGGGGAAAGACCTAAGGCACGTATCGTTCGACATTCATTATACTCAAGTCGTGGAAACGCCCTTCGAATGTGCAGCACCTTTCACTTTGGAGACTCTGAAACTCTGGTCGCGTCGCACTCGTGCAAGCACCCATTTCGACGCGCAACCGCTGCCTGCAGTACATAGCAAATCGAAGTGTTTGGGGCATATCCTATTATCAACGGGATAAGTGCACTTCTAATTAAAAGGTCGCGAGTTGTTTGCTTGCAAGAAAAGCCTTAGCTTGACAACAAATGTCTAGACTTGCAGACGTCAGCAACCGCGGAATTACCGTACGGTACTGTATCAAGTACGGTCTGTGCGGGTACGAATAGCGAGTACGCGTATTGAATACGGTGCCAAGATAGGGGGGGGGGACCCGCGTGTGGAGAGTCATGCCCTGACGAATAACATCGCTGCAACACAGCCCTACGAAGCAAAATAAACTCCCGAGACTTTCTAGAACGACGGTAATTTTCTTATCTTCGGCATGAAGCTATTAATTTCATTGTTTTCAGGTTCTAGACATCAAAATGTCACCAAGATCGACACTGCCACAAATGCGTGTTGAAATCTCAATCTGTGAAGAAGCTTTCCAGAGAGGCTTTTCTATATCTTCTCGCATCCTCGCTCTCAACCTTTCAGGGAATATTGTCATCTAATCTTATATCACACAATCCATTCTCATAACATGGGACGGCCACATCAAGACTCAGTAAGCGAGGACATCGACTGGGATGCTCCACCTCCGTACGAGCTGAATTTCAGGAACGATTACCTTGATGCGTCGACAGCAGTGCTAGGTAAAAATTTCTTCGGCTATGGTTCCATACTTCATGAGCTGACATCTATTCAGATAATGGCAGGATTAGCATGCAATTTGTGGGAAGCAATACCTTACCTCCATTTCCTTCCCCCCAACCAATCCACGAAGACGCACAACAACTCACTGTACAACTATATCCTCGGCTTAATATAGTAATTCAGATTGTTGGAAGTCGAGGTAAGTGCTCATGAGCCTAATTCCCTGAGTAAACTCTTATTCAAATCAGGTGATGTTCAGCCATTCATAGCATTGGGAAACGAACTTCAGGTTGCCGGCCATCGTGTTCGCATTGCGACCCATGACGTGTTCCGTGATTTTGTACATGAAAGTGGTTTGGAGTTTTATCCAATCGGAGGGGACCCAGCCGAGTTGATGGCTGTAAGTATATCCTACTATCATCCCTCGACTTCGTATTAACAGGTTGCTGCAAGTACATGGTGCGGAACCCTGGTATTCTACCAAGCATGGGGACTATGCTCAGTGGAGAAATTGCGAAGAAGAGAAAGATGATCTGTAAAATGCTTGAAGGATGTTGGAATTCATGTATCGAGCCTGATCCAATCACCAACACGCCATTTGTTGCAGAAGCAATCATCGCAAATCCTCCAAGTTTTGCCCATGTTCACTGCGCTCAAGCATTGGGTATTCCAGTCCATCTTATGTTCACGATGCCCTGGACGGCTACAAGATCATTTCCACATCCGCTATCAAACATTCAGACAACAGAGACGAATCCTTCGACGGCGAACTTCCTCTCCTATGGTCTGGTGGATGTGATGACTTGGCAGGGGTAAGTTACTCTTGGCAGTATATTCAAGTTGCGTCACTAATTCATTCGAAGACTTGGAGATGTTGTAAATCACTGGCGAAAGAAAAAATTGAACCTCGAACCGGTGCCTGTCATGACTGGAGCACATTTAATGGACTCCCTTGATATTCCTATGACTTATTGTTGGTCACCAGCTCTAATACCAAAGCCAGCAGACTGGCCGTCGCATATAGGTATGTATTAAGCTTGTACGTCAGAAACTGAGGCTAAGCAATTATATAGATGTCTCTGGCTTCTTCTTCAGACCACCACCATCATATGATCCTAACCCCCGAATACTTGGATTCTTAGAAGCTGGCCCGAAGCCCATCTATATTGGCTTTGGAAGTATTGTGATGGATGACTCAACGAAGATGACCGCCACCATTGTCGAAGCTGTTCAACAATGCGGTGTTCGAGCCATTGTGTCGAAGGGATGGAGTAAACTTGGTCAAAATGTGGAGCATCCAAACATACTCTTTATCGACGATTACCCTCATGGTAAGCGACTAAAGTCTCTTCCAAAGTTTAAAACTAACATACACAACCAGAATTGCTTTTCAAGAATGTCTCTGCAGTCATCCATCATGGGGGTGCCGGAACAACAGCATGCGGTCTTCTCAACGGTCGACCCACCGCGATCGTTCCATTTTTCGGAGAGTAGGTCTTCAAGTCACGTCTGTACATGAAATCACGCTCACTAGGATAGTCAACCATTTTGGGGAAACATGGTTGCAGCAGCAGGTGCAGGCCCTTTACCAATCGACCACAAATCATTAGATGTGCCAACACTCGTCAATACCATTCAGTTCTGTCTAGCACCTGATACGCTGGAAGCCGCACAAATCTTAGCCGATAGAATGCGACACGAAAATGGCGTCAAGGAAGCTGTCAATTCATTCCACCGCAACCTTCCGATCAAAGACATCAGCTGTGAACTCATGCCCGAGCATCCCGCCACCTGGTACTGGAAGAAGGGCAAGAAACATCTCAAGCTATCTCATCAAGCCGCTTCCACTCTTGTCGAGAATCAGAAAATCAACCCGAGCGATCTCACAATGTATGTATAGGAATGATACTTTGCGATGATTATATCATTAACTGAAACCCACAGCTACAAATCTAAACCAATCCTCATAAAGAACCGACGCTGGGAGCCTATCACCGCCAGTACCTCCGCCGCTGTTGACAGTTTGTTCGATGTTGGCTTTTCGATGGGAAATGTAGTCGGGAAATCCAGAAAGGAATATCGCAACATGCGTGGTAAGCCCCGTGAAGACGGAACAAATCATTCTAGATTCCACGCTGGCACCATCGCCGCAGGAAAAGGACTCGGAGGAGTCGGAATGGCACTTACGAAGTCGGCGATTGATGTCCCGCTTGCATTCACGGAAGGATTTCATAATATTCCTACTCTCTACGGGGACAAAATCAGGGATCATGGGCCCGTAGGTGATTGGAAAAGCGGAGGCATTGTCGGTCTGAAGGTAAGAACATTTTCGGAGTATTCAGATCGTAGTTGTATCATTACTAACCATGTTCCTCTTCGTAGAATTTAGGATACGGTATTGCGGACGGGTACATTGGATTGCTCAAGCAGCCTATCGAAGGTGCGATCAAAGAAGGCGGCAAGGGATTCGCGAAGGGTGTAGGAAAAGGAACTGTTGGGTTTCTGACGAAGCCGACCTCAGGTACGATCTTCTCCCCAGAATCCCCTACGGAAAAATCCATATTAACTCTGAGTAGCCATCTTCGGTTTATTTGCATACCCCGCACTAGGTTTATATCGTAGCCTGAGCGCGGCGACATGTCACGGGGCTCAAGGGAAGATCATGCTAGCGCAGAAGAATTATGGCGAGTTTCTTGCGATGACACAGCCGTTTGAGAAGAAAGCTGTTCATAGTCTGATTGAGGATTTCGAATGGAAGGTTAATGGGCGTTGAGAAATGGAGGATTGGGATGCTAGGAGAAGGCTGTGATGAAATGGTTTTGAAATCGCTCATGGTGTTGGGGAAATATGGACAGCTAAAAGAGCAGGAAGTCCATGTTAACTTAGTATATTTTTAGACATGATACTGAATTATTATTTTCTTTGTTTAAATATCCGAAACTATTACAGACACACAGATAAGATGAGAGCTGTGCTTTTGGATGTTTAGGAGGCGCACTTAAGATACTATCCTCATCAGAAGTGCGCGCGCATGACAAAAAGGACAGGTCCTCGAGAAATTACACTTCATTATGCTGATAAGTTTAACATTTGACTTGCACAGTAAAGGCACCAGATTTTAACTTAAAGCCGCAGCATCTTCAAATATCAGAGTTTTGAAACGAGATATATTAATGGATATATTACAGTGTTCCCATGAGCCCTAAGTTCTACAGATTAACCAAAACCACCGATCTTAGCGGTAGATGTAATCACTGCTTCCCCTTTCCCTCAAAACTCCATGCAATACATATAGATTCAAATTCTATAGTATCATAATTCAATCAAAGGCGCCATGGCATAAGTGACACCCTCTTTTTCCCGTTATATCCAACAAATGAAATTCTCCTCCTATCTACACCTCTACACAAGGTATTAGACTTCCGCAAGATTGATGTAACTCTCATCATAAGCTCCTTTTTTGACCCCACCCTTAGGGAACACATCTCCTGCGTGTACGAAATGGAAAAGCACCTGCACAACAAACATCGGCGCCGTGTCTCCAATATACATGTAGACCTCATGTATCATCAACGCCCCATCATTTCCCTGCGCAAACTCCACAATCCTGTATACGCATCTCCCAATAATAAGCGCCGCACCAACAAACAGGAGCGTAAGCAACCTATGCCAAGTATACTTGCCAGTCTGAGGGACGGTGAAACTCTTTGTAGACCCGGAGATGCGACGTTCGAAAATGATAGCGATGCTGAGGAAGAAGCCGAAGAAAAGCAGTTGGAAGAGTAATCCAACAAGCATAATTTTCTGACCTAGATCAGCCATGGAGGCCTGCGCCATCATTCCTCCTCCGCCTGCTTGCATGAAGAATGAGACGACGTCGCCCGTGACGAAGATTTTGGTGACAATCTGAGGGCGGATGACAGATGCGGATGGGGAGTTTACGAAGAGAACGATTCGACCGTAAATCATGTAGATGGTGGCGGCATAGAGTGATGGTGGAAGAATGATGAATAGACTTTGACCGATGTATTTCATGAGGTTTGTGGGATCTTTGGCAGATGAGTAGCGGAAGGCATATCCTGCTGTCATCACTAGGAGCGGAGGATTAGCACGTAAGGCATGGGCAAATTGGAGGAGAAACCTACTGATACTTCCAACTGTCATCGGGGTGTAGAACCATGTTCGTTTCATAATCATTTGGATCAGATGCATCACTGCACTGATTCCGAACAGTATACCAGCTACTGTTGCGCCCGCCGTGCTAGGATCGTAGTGATACAGCGCATAGGGCTTAGAGGTCGCATCTGAAGTAGTGTTGGTGCTGGACATTGTGATGCGACGGTCGTAAATATGATGTCGTAGAAGAAATAAAAATATGCTATTCAAGAAATGGGGGCGATAAGGATATCAAAGGAAAGTAGACAATAGTCGTATCCTGGTCTGAAAAGGAGTGATACTAACGAGGGTAGTACAGAGGGAGTAATTCCACAAACCACAAAAAGGAATGAAAGAACAGTGTCTGTTATTGCAGTAAGATAAATGACAATGATAGAATATGGGAAGATAACCGTGAGGAAATCATAACAATGATATACAACCACGCAGCCTCAGCAGCCCACCTAACAGAATCCCACAATGGCGGCATTAACCACTCCCCATTAGCCATTCATTTCCCACATCGCCCTCACTCTCAAACGTTGTAACCGTAAATCGTATCCGTATAGACCACTCACAGCACCCTAACAGGGGGCAAACAAGCAGTCAACGACATTCCAACGGAAATAATATGGGTCGAGACTGCAGATTCCCCTGAAACAGAAGTTCGGATTCAGCCCGAAATAACATCAAGCTCGAACTCGACATCTTCGCCCAGCAATAACCTTAACTGCACTTCAGGCAACGAATCGGAGGCGATGAAGTACGATGAAATACGATGAAATACGATGAATACGCGTATACGGCTAAAATGAGGTTGAAGCGGCGGTGCAAAAATATCGAACTGTGAGATTGTGCCCCACAATTTTAGGCTTAGCTTAGTCCGAGTCCGAGGGTGCGAGTCCGAAGTGTGCGAGGTTTTCCATGTGACATGATGGGAATGAAGACGGTTGTTCGAAATCAGATTGTTACTTGTAGATATCACCGACTTCGAGACGCACATCTTATGAAGATATCTCAAATGAAGATATAACGTCGTGCCGACAGCTACGCTTCCGTTTCGTCATCAGGACTTTGGCACAACCGAGTAGTCCAGGCCGCGTTGAGGTCGCATCAATATTGCATTCGCTATAAAAGATTATGTCTCGCTCAGATAGCACTTGCAATGCTGAGGAAATTCATGCCACAGGATATCTAGAACTCCAGAATTCTCATGGTTATGGGCGTTGCGAGCGGTGTAAGACGCGATTGCTCTTCGCGCTCGAAACACCGCTTTCCAAGGTTGAGTTTCGTGTGACCTTTGTATCGCATCATGTGATTAGGGTCAAGTTTGCATCTGACACGCAATTCCAGGTTCCTTTTAAGGATTGCAAATTCCTCTTTTTCACAGGCTCTGCGCTCATTCTTCTATCTATCTTGTTTGTTTCAAAAATCACGTGTCTCAAAAGTTGCCAGCAAGTAACTTCCCAGGAGGCATTTAGCCTGCGCATCAAATAACCCATTCTTCCGATAAGCGTCGAGATGATCATACCTGGATTTGAAATCAATTTCCAATTACACGTCTCCAATCAGACCCACCCAAACTATCTTTAAGTATAAGATCATGTAACAAAACCATCGGCAAGTCTTGGTTGGTGTACATTTTCCTTAAAAATAGGCTGTTGGATGGCCTAGTGGTTGCAAGCACACTCGCTACTACATATACTACGGCTTCTTTGACATCTAAGCCGAAATATTGTCCACATGGTATGAAATAAATGAAGTTTTATATTACCGTCGTGTATATTCACCCCGGTTTGTGGGGAAGCTGGGAGATGAACCTTGCTCTATGGATTATTCCCCGGATTCATGTACACCTTTCGTTTATCAAAGCCACCGAAGAAACAGTGTGCTTGCCGAGGTGCCTACCCATCACGGGGAATAATGTGTTCTCCATGGTTCCTAAGACGGAAGACAGCTCCTAGAAGCTCTTATCAGGTCCAGTTTATTACATGCAACCGATCTAAATCCGAGAGATAGGTTGATTTCTCCAGAAATGAGATTAGATCAAACCAGTTTTATCGATCAATGGAATTTGGGCCAATACCACGTTCTATTCATCCCTGGTCAGCGTAATATAAGTATTTCATATATGATCCCTCCATCCGCAGATTTTCCCACAGTCCTGCATACCTTTCATTCAAATCCAATTCCGCATTGCTCCCAGCCTGCAAAATGAAGTTCCAAACAATTGTACCGCTTGTGGCTCTTCTCTCGAGTGCATCGGCACACACGATCTTCATGCAATTAGAAGCCGAAGGCACCCTTTACAGTCAGTTGGCCCACGTTGGCTAAACCCAATGAACCATGGCTAACAAGCACCAGATACCAGTTATGCTATCCGGACGCCATCCTACGACGGTGTACGTAATTCTAGTTCCTTCCTGCACGCCGTATACTGACACGCTGAAAAGCCCATCCAAGATGTTACTACCGACCCCATAGCATGCAACGGAGGGCCCAACCCCACTATGTCCTCAGCAAATGTCATCAACGTGAAGGCTGGAGACACCGTACAAGCAGTCTGGAGACATACTCTTACGAGTACGTCATCATCTTCACAATGCTTTACACAGATATTAACAAAGACTAGGCACTGAGGCGAACGATCAAATATATGTCATTGACCCGAGCCACAAGGTAAATATCCCATGCTATAAGCGAAAACCTATCGCTGACCAGATCAGGGACCAGTCATGGCATACATGAAGAAAGTCGACGACGCAACGACAGCCTCAGGAGTCGGAGGTGGCTGGTTCAAGATTTCCCAAGCTGGTCTTAATGTTGCGAGTTAGTATTGCACTTCTACTCACCGTCGGGGAAGAAAAGAGAATTATACTAATTAGATGCTACAGCACAAGATTGGGCAGTCACAGACCTAGTAATTATCATCAATCAAAGATGCATTCATCGAAAATCTAACACATCAATAGATTGCCAACAAAGGATATCAAGCCATTACAATCCCATCCTGCATCGCCAATGGACAGTATCTGCTACGTGCTGAAATCATCGCTTTACACTCTGGTATGATGACCAAGATCTCGCTCCTGTTGTGATTCGGAATGTTGACCTTTCATCTACATCTAGCAAGTTCATCAGGAGGAGCTCAATTCTATGTATGTCCCTGATCCAACACCTCCATCTCAACCTTCACCCTGCTGACATTATCTAGATGGAATGTGCACAGATAAACGTCTCCGGCGGAACAGGCACTTCAACACCATCGACTGTCTCCCTACCTGGAGCATATAGCGTACGCATTATTTCCTTTCCACTCTTACCCCCTTCTTGACCATTCTTACCCCCCTCGACCACTCGCCCCCCCTCCTTCAAAACCTTTTCCCCTCATCTCCAACTACTAACTCCCCTCCCCCCTCTCCCACAGGCCTCCGACCCCGGAATCCTAATCAACATCTACCAAACCCTCAGCTCCTATATAATCCCCGGTCCCTCCCCCTTCGTATGCGGTGGATCCTCCTCCCCCAACCCCACATCCACAACCCCCACCACCTCCAAATCCACAACCCTCCTAACCAGCACCAAAACCAGCAGCTCCGCCGCATCAACACCAACAGGCGCCGTAGCGCCAATTTACGGCCAATGCGGCGGCACAGGATGGACAGGCGCAACCGTCTGCGCGGCGGGGAGCACGTGCAAGGCCTCGAGTACTTATTATAGTGAGTTTTTGACCTTTTCCTTTTTGTGTGTGTGTGTGTGTGTGTGTGTGTGTGTTTTCTGAGAAGGAGGTAGAAGGGGGGAACGAAGAATGAAGAAAGCTAATGGAGATTTCAGGTCAATGTCTACCGTAAACCGATGGATAGTTTAAGGAGCTTATTTGGTGATGGAGGAAGAGGAAGAGGAAGGACGGAGATTTGATAAGGACGTGATGGACGTGAAGTGATATGATATGATATAGGTTCGACTGAAATAGCCCGCAAAAGGGAGATTCATGGCGTGCACGCATGAGGAGAGGAGATTTCGGGGGTAGCGGTTATATTATGCGTCGTATTGTATGTACATAGAAGAGCGAGCATCAATGGAACCAGCTATATTTCGTCTTACGGATGATGATAATATGGAAGTTACATGTTGTACTAGATTCTCTATTTTATTCTTGGAATTCCTTCTATGGTGAGGGTCCTTGTCTCTTTTGTGCACATTCTGGCAACTCTCTTATTTTTTTGGGTGGGGGGTTGGTTGTGGATATACTGATATCTACTATATACTGTAACCTTACCTTTTGGGATCTCTATTCAACCCAACTGATATGTCTATATTAAATTATGAAACGATCAATAGCATTATCGACTTCGCTTTTTTCAAAAATGCTAAGAGATCTTCTGGAGGGCAAATAGTAAAAGAAAGCAACATATGAATACCAACTTCATAAACTTGTAGGGGAAAAGCAAGCAGTTCAAGCGGTTGTCACCTACCTTTGGCGCATGGCATGAAACACAGAATTGATTAGCAGCAACTTATCTTCCAATCAATCTGGCCATATTAACGACAAATTTCAGATTTTTATTCGATATTGACTTGACACTTAAGTGGAAAGAGGGGTTTTGGTTCCAACCCCTCATTTTTCCCGGCCGATTGGTAATGTTCCTCCAATTGGTGTAGCGCATTCTATAACACGGCGCTTAACACTTCCTCATTCTGTCGCGACTAGCCAATCTCTCAATCGATTGATTGAGTTTTAAGTATACAATACCCGTTCTTAATCGCGGCATACAAGCGAAGCACTTAATCGCCGAACGCGAGCAATCAAATCGGTTGGCTAATCGCCTCGCGATACACCAAATCTCCAAAAATTTGGCCCTAAACGCTCCTCACCCAACATTAACCATCAACACTGCGCGTGTTGCTCCCCTCGCGATCCCCAAGGATGTCTTAAAATGCCAGGCGTTTCCTCGACAGAATCGAGATCACCTCGTCCGATACCTCCAAAACGCTCATTCGCAGATTTCGACGAGCCTAACCCTACCTCATCACGGCCTGGCACGGCGAAGCGATTCAGAATTGAGACCGAGGAAGCAAGGCAAGAGGCCAAGGTATTTCAATATCCCTTCATGCCGGTCAACGACTGATGGGGAAGTTCGTGCAGACTGTACAGCAACAGCCAAAGCCTCTCCCTCTCAAGCGTCCACACGCATCATTCCTCGAAGACCTTGTCGACCCGCTCCCTTCGAGTCCTGCTCCGAAAAGATACCGTCCTGAGTCTGTCGATGGATTTGTTACTCAGTGGATCGAGTCTGGTTCAGAACTGGACTGCCGGTCGGATACTCTTCTTGGTTCGGAATTAGAATCCTACCGAGAAAGACACTGTCGGTCGGATACTCTTCTTGGTCACACAGATCGCGACCTGATCCCCAGGAGACTTACAAAGTCGGCGCCAAATATGGAGTTCGCACGAGATACTGAGGGATTCCTTGTGCCGCCGACACCCGCCCTCTCACACTCGTTCGGAGCAGATGCGAAATACGATTCGCAGTTTGATTCTCAAGTCGACTCACAGGCGTCTTTATACGCCGCATCGGTCGCGCCGTCGGATATGAGTGGTGCCTCTTCTGGTTCAAGTCGAAAGAAGCTTGTTGAGGACCCCTATTACCGGGATAATAACTTGGCTGAGAACAATATCTACATACGTTCTTTCTACGAAGAATTTCCGGTAGATATAGCCGGACTTGTTGATCACGTACGCAAGGACCGCGATTCACCGGGCCTATCACCAGATCAAGTCAAGCAAAATACGCGTTTGGAACACCTTGAGATGGGCACCGGAGAACCCGATGTGGAAAGGTATTTCCATACTCACATCTTCCCTGATCCCGAACCAACGGACATTTTACAACGCACCGACAGAAATCCAATGGCCAAGCATGCTGTTCCGGATTTCGGATCCAAGCTCAAGGTCAGTACTCCTATACCTGATATGCTTTATGGATATAACCGCCCTAGAGCATTTCCCCGGCAACAAGCCCAACTTCGCTCTATGGGAAATGAGATGGTAGCTAACACTCAGAGCCTGGTGTATCCGTTCTTTGTCATCGAGTTCAAGGCTGATGGTCCTGGAGGGTCTGGAAGTATGTGGGTGGCGACGAATCAATGTCTTGGAGGCTCTGCATCATGTGTTAACATTGCCGAACGCCTCAACCGCCAGCTGAGGCAATGCAAGAACAAAACAGTCCGACCTATTGACAGTGCTGCATTCAGCATCGCTATGAACGGCACAGAGGCACGACTCTATATCTCGTGGAAGCATGATGAGCTCAAATACTACATGCGAAAAGTCGATAGTTTCTTGCTTCAGAAGCCCAACGATTACGTGGAGTTCCGGAAGTACGTCCGGAACATTATCGAATGGGGGAAAGACCAGCGCCTGAAAGAGATTCGAGACTCATTAGACGGCCTCCCAGCTAGCCAAGTCCCGCCCGCCACCTTCGGGTGATTCCGCAAGCAGCAGCAGTTACAAGCGCAAATCCTCGTCGTCTCGCGGACGTAACGGCAAGGCCAAAATCGTGCAGGAAGACCGCAACAGCGGAGCAAGTAAGTCATATTGGAAATTGGATACTACATACAACCGTTACTTCCATAGCGATGCGGATGGAAACATCATCTGGGCGAAAGATGAGGAGCAGTCATCCTTAGCGCAGCAATAGTGACTACGGGGCAATCCATCTCCCCTTGCAACATCGTCGGGTCATGCATCCTCGAGGTCGCCCGAAAGGGTCGAGCCGCAAGCAGCCATATTATGGAGCGGATAAGACATTCTTCCCTTCATTGAAGTTGTCACCCTTTGGATTGAGAATTGGCGGTTGATTTGAGCATGCTCTTGAAAAGCTCAGTGGAGGAACGAAAAAGGAAATAGGGGTCAAGTTGCCCAGTAGGACGTTGGAATATTCTCTATGGAAGACGATGGATGGAAAACGAGGCCCTTTACTTGTCGGGGACGATTTACGTCTCATACATGTTCAAGGCAGCTATAACTTGTAGTCGAGTATTCAATTGCCCTTGTTTTAGCTCATACTCGTGACCGTTACAGATGGTAAGGTTCTGGTGCCTACCTCCGTTTCTCCACGACCATATCTAAGAAAACTTTTGAGTGCCTTGTCATCCAAGCATCAAATTTTGAGCTCCGTTGCCAATGATTCCGTCGATACCATAAAAAAGAAGAGGAAAACAAAATTTAAGCCCCACGCAGACCAAGTACCACAAAGGTCAGATGCGATGCTCCTTTGGTGCTATATCAACTACTCCTATTTGCCGGCCACCCCAGGTAGTCTGGAATAGTTGGTATAATATCAAAAAGGGCAACGTTCTGAGACTCACCAGATACGCGTCAACTGTATTCTTGGTAAAGTCTTTGCGGGGAAGAACCTTAACGTGAGGGCAAGCTTGCGGTCCAATCGCGACGAAGAGCTGCCCGCTATATACCTGGCCTTTTTTATCGCCCTTTCTGAAATACTTAAACTTATGTCCCATGATAATCTCTCCGTCTTCAGTGAAGCCCGGTTTCCCCGCATTCAGTTTGTTTAATTCGTAAGGGTCCGTACTAATTTCGGCGCTACCTGTGCCGTTGCCTGCATCGAAGAAAACTTTTGCGGCGTGGCGGTGGTCTTCAGCGGGTAGTACACTAAGTGTAGTACTTATAGGCTTCAATGGATTTAACAATAGGTGCAAACGATACTTCATTCGACTGTCTTGGTTATCTTGCTTACTATCTACAGTGGGAAGGACTAGCTATATTTATAGGCTTTTCAAGCCAATTGCTTTAAGCCTCTCAAGCCTATTTGTAAGCCTATTCTACAGGCTTTGCAATCCTAAAGTTATACATTCTATAGGCCTCGCAATCCCGAAGTTATATATTCTATAGGCTTCGCAATCCTGAAGTTATATATTCTACAGGCTTCGCAAGCCTGAAGTTATATATTCTACAAACCTAATCCATCACTACGACATTCAGTTTAGAGTAATAGACCTATATCCCACCTACCCCACTTTAGTGGTTCCAACAGCCCCCTTCCTGACTACTGTAGATACTCTCTAGCACTTTATTCTAGGTTTATTAGCCTCTGAATATATCTCTTAAATACTGCTAACAGCAAGAACTTAGTTAGTACGTCTGCTAGTATATCCTCAGTTGAGCAGTATACTATAGTGACTTTGCTATAAGCTATAAGGTCTCTAATATAATAGTACCGGACCTCTATATACTTTGTCCTGCTATAGGCTATAGAGTCCTTAGCCAGGGCGATATATCCTTGATTATCACTAAGTATAGGCACCTCCAGGTGGTCCCCTAGGTACTGAGGCCTGTCCACCTCCCTAATTAGGGCCCGTAGCTACTGGCCTTGCTTACTAGCTTCGAATAAGGCTATATACTCAGCTTCAGTAGTGGATAGGCTCACATAGCGCTGTTTAACTGAGTTCCAGATAACCGGTCCCCTTAATAATAAGTACAAACACCCTGAAACCGACCGTCTGTCAGTTGTATCCCCGGCATAGTCGGTGTCGCAGTACCCCTGTAATATAGGATGCTGTAGCCAGTACCACCTTATTAGCTACAGGGTCGTACAGCCTGTACTGTCTAGCTGTAGGCATATAGCCTATAAGGACTATTTTCTTAGCGTTTGGGTCCAGCTTCTAGCGCCTCTCTTTAGGGATATAGGCGTACGCAACACACCCAAATGCCCGTAAGTGCCCTACATATGGCTTCCTGCCACTATATGCTTCTTCCGGGGTTATCCCCCCAGGCCCTATAGGAGTCCTGTTCCTCAAATAGCATACTGCATTAGCGGCTTCGGCCCAGAATTTAGTAGGCAACTGGGCATCCTGTAGCATTGACCTAGCTACAGTAATTAGGCTCCTGTTTAGCCTCTCAGATACCCCATTCTGCTCAGGCGTATAGGGAGTAGTAAACTCAAATTGCATCCCTGTAGCCGCTAATGCCTTCTCCAAGGCCCTGTATTCCGGGGCATTATCGCACCTAAGCTTCTTAAGCTTCAGGCTAGTCTCAGCTTCCACTCTGGCTCTGAATACCTGGAAAACCTCCCTGAGCTCCTTCCTCTCTTTAGTGAAGAAGACCTATGATTTCCGGGTATAGTCATCGGTAAATTTTAGCATATAGGCTTCCCCGGCCAGCCCGGGCGTACTATAGGGTCCCCAAAAGTCGCTAAATACCCTTTCCAAGGGCTTGGTACTATGCTCCGAAGGCTTCCTGTTTAGTACCCTCGCGGACTTAGAAGTGATGCATACTTCGCATGGCTCCCTTAGCCCCTTAATAGACCCCTTCAAGCCTGTAGTGACCTTATGCAGGTCCCGAATTGAGCCTGGACTTAAGTGTCCCAGCCGCCGATGCCACAGCATTGCTTCAGGGCTATTGGACTCCCGAACTGTTGCCTTCAGCGCCCCTGCACCTGGCTCTATAGTAGGTCCCTGAAGGACATACGCCTGGCCTACCCTGCAGGCTATGCCTACTGTAGCGCCCTGGAACTTAATTAAAAGCTCCCTCTTTGAGCCTATAGTAGTCTCAATAGTCAGGCCCTTATTTTGTAACTGAAGCACTGAAATAAGGGACTCAGCCAGCCCCGGAACATGCAACACGTCCAGCAGCCTAACTGGCCTAATTTGGCCCCGGACAAGAGTCTTTAGCCTGACTGTCCCCTGGCCTATAGCCTGTATTATAGCCCCCGAGGCTGTAGCAACATCAATAGGCTCATGGAATAGTGCAACCGAGAGCACTGAAACCCAGGAGACTCAGAGCCCCAAAAATCAAGACAGTCGAATCAAGTATCAGTTGTACCTATCATTAAATCCATTGAAGCCTATAAGTACTACATACACATAGTGTATTACCCGCTGAAGACCGCCAAAACATTTGGGCGAGACGAATGGTTTGCTGATTGTCGCGCAAAAAATGGTCATGGCTTGTTCCAAATCTAATCCGATATTTTGAAACAGTCTTTTCCACCATATTAGTTCTTTTCATTCCTTGTAAACTGCTTGCCATCGCTCGATCCAGTGTTCGATACTCTGGTTTCCGTCATAGGTTCTCATTTGGGTGAACGTGTTGGCCAGTTCGAGTGTCCTGATGTAGTCTGTGGGCGCAAATCGCGACTTAAGCGCCGACAGCTTCGCCTATACTGTAAACTTGTCTTCAATATACACCTTATTGCGATCTGTGACTGTATTTTCGATGGGTTGAGAACTTCTAGCTTGTTGATTTGGTTCTAGTATTATATCAACTGAATATCTTTAAATCGCTGATAACTTATTTTGTACTCTTCCCTTTGTTCTGGAGAAAGAGCAATATAGGTAGTCGTATTGTTAAAATCACTGTAGTCTGATGCTTGTAGTGTAATTGGTTGTAGTAGTTCTTGCGCAATATCTGGATTGATTAAGTCCCAGATATTGAATCCAGTAACAGCGATAAATTTGATATTCGCAATCCAACACTTCCAGTCAGATAAAGTATCGAGAATTCGGAAGGTTGTTTTATTACTCCCTTCTGCTATTTTTGTAATATCGCAAATCGTAGTTGGTTTGGAAAATCGGTTCGTATTTGACATAGCTTGCAAGCTTATATCCGTGTTGTAGTTTTTGGGATTTGGGTCAAGATTTGGGTTCGTTGTTCAAAAATTTGTGTTCGTTGGACTCGTGGTGGCGTCACTTTGTTGTCGAAATCGTGTTCAGAAACTGAGATAGATAATTCGATGCGGAATTTTCAAAGAGGGCTCATAACTGTAAAAATTCCAAAAGTGACGCCACTTCTAGAGAAGTGACAATTACGGCTTATACTTTACATGTAGAGAGACCCTCAATCAGTACAAGGCATCAGCACTTCATCCCTCAGCCATGGCCAGTACTTGTCCTCCGCGAAAGCAATTGCTCTTTTCAGCAATCGCAAAACTTTGAAGACACCAACCACATCTCTAGTGTCTGTGTTTGCGACTCTCCACGGCCCGATAACATTCTGTTCTCCGATATTAGCTTAGTTTAGCAACCAACCGAGTAGGATCGATCTCTTTTCATCCAAATCTGATACTCACAACAACATCTTTCTCATTCCCTTGCGTCGTGTAAACGATATACGTGTACCAATCGTGCCCGATGACCGTCCATCCGACAGTTGGATAAAGGTCCTCAGGTGGCCTCTCATCCAGTTCACCGAAACGCCGCAGGTTTTGCAGCCCTGCGGCGAACCAAACCGCAAGCTGGATCAGGGCTTCGTCGTTCCCGCCATTCCCTGGTTTTACCTCGATGCCTGAGAAAAGCGCCTGTCCCATTGTCTCGGCGTCTTTTGTCTGACTGATACAACCGCTCACATTCGTTAGGGCGAGACGATCATATAGATCGGAAATTTGAGGTACATCAGATCGAAAAGCAAACGTATAGTCTGTCCTTTTGTCGACTCGCTGGTTCGGATACGTGATCGGTAGTAGACTCTGTTTTATCGGCTAGCTTTGGCTGTACAGAATATATAGTCAGCGTTGAAAGGTATTAGTTAGGAAGTTTGCTTTATATTGAATCGAGACTTACACGTTTGTAATTTTTAGCATAGAGGTTCCCTCTATAGCTAAATTCAACAGGGGAGAAACGACTTCACTGCACCATGTGTTTTTATCGCTCTAGTTCATTCCGCACATTCTGCTCGCAGTTAATATATTCAATATACTATGCCACAATGTATTCAGCTCTAACGTCGACCGCGTATCCATTTCATTATATGTAGAGCTTGGAATCGCAGATGCTATGGAAGGATAGGTTGCAAGAATTTAAGGCTGTAGATGGGCCCGTTAGCAGCAGCGCGACTAAGAAGAAACTAGCCTTCCCTTCAAGCCACCCGGTATCATTCCACTCTCCAAGTCGTCCATGAGAGTGGATTGCAGATCGAGCGCGCGCTGGGGCAAAATTACGGCCGAGGGAATATCGAAGAGTATGGAAAAAGGCTTCGCTAGGCGTAAGAATCTAAACAGGCCTCGTACAGGGCTCGTTTCTCGCTCTCCGCGAGATTGCGGGTACGAAAGTCTTGTTCTATCAGATGATTCTGTGATCCTAGCGGCTGAAGCGCTCTCCTCGGGGGTTATCCCATCATCATCAACACGTCGACGCTTTTGAGGGCTACGAGATCGAGATCCAGATATGGCAGTTAATGATGGAGGTGTAAGAGGTTTCTCAGGTATCAAATGACTCTCTGGTGGCTGATCGGTACATGATTCTAGCCACCTGTCAATATAGTGTTGAATATCCATACTGTTAATCGACAAACTTCCAGGTTGTTACACTGTTTGAAGATACTTATTGCTTCAGTAGTACTTGCTTGCTAGATATTTTATTATAACTGTTTTATGATTGTTGCTTTGGCAACAATCTAAAGCCGAACTGCTAAGCTCTTATCACGTGTAAACCTACTAAATTGATCTACTCCCACCAGCTACTTTAAAATTCCGTTATACACATGATGCAATAAAGTCAAATCAATTACCCTTCTCAAACCAACATTCCAGAGAACCCAAGATATCATTAGCATTCTAAATATCAACCTATTATTTCTATACCGAAAAGCCTTTCCGGCGTAGAAAAAAGAAGGTTGCTTACTCTACTTAGATATAATATCTTAAAATCAATTACTCTTCTTAAACTAATTAATATCGACCTATTTATTATTTCTGCACCGCACACCTTCTCTCTCTCTCTCTCTCGTACACCAAAAACAAGTAAGAGTGTACAGTAGTTCAATACTCCTACTATAGCCAGCTAGCCGCCCTACTCTCTTACAACTAACTAATTATCCACCCCCGCCCCCTTTTATACTCCGCGTCCTGACTCCCGAGGAGCTAACTAGCTGCTGTTAGTATTTAGTTATAAGCTAGCTATTCGATTACTGTAGTAGTTAGTTCTTTATTTATATTATATTATATCTATTGTGCATTTCGCTGTTTTTGGCTTGTATATAGAACACTTGTTTATTATTTATTGTGTTAAACAAAGCTATATTATATTATATATATAGTAAGCCGTCTATATACTTACTGTAATAGTTTTACAAGTCTTAGCTACTAGTTCTAAATCAAGCAGTTGAAAAGATAGATATACGGTAGTAAAGTTGTATGTGTATATATATGCAACCACGTACGAATCGTCACATTTGCACACCGAAATCATGTACTACATTACACTTCAATAGAAAAACATATTCTGAATTTATAAATTTCTAGGAAAACTCTATGCAATGCTCTGTATAATATCATATCCTATCTGAACCCTCAACGCCACAATTTTTCTTTTCACTCATCTCATCGTTCCCGTATGCAAAATCCAAATCGTTATCAAAAAAAAAATCAAATCAACCAAAGGAAAGCTGCGCTGCGCTTTTACCAACGCTGCTATGCTAAAAGACAAATAAAACAACTGAATTAGGTCTAATCCAGCCTCGTAACCACAGCCGACGTAAGAATCCCCCATCTCACTCAGCTCTCAAGAATCAGCGCTTCCAACTTCGATCTCTCACCACTCTCCTCCACCATCCCCTTAAACACACCTCCCTCCTTCCCTATCAAATCCCTCGGCGTACCAAACTCAATGACCTTCCCTTCTCCCATCACCAGAATCTTATCGAAATCTGCAATCGTGCTAAGACGATGCGCAATGACGATCAAAGTGCTATCGTTGAACTCCTGTCTAATGCTACGTTGGATTAGGGCATCAGTTTCCATATCGACGGCCGAGGTAGCTTCGTCTAGGACCATGATCTTAGGGTGCGAGACGATGGCGCGAGCGAGACAGAGGAGCTGGCGTTGGCCTTGGGAGAGGTTGAGGCCGCCTTCGGTGATCGGTGATGTTAGGGATTTAAAGATATTCTTATTCTTCTGAAGCGTTGGGGTCGAGGTTCCAGATGCCGAGGGAGTGCTTGCGCCAGTCGGTGGGATGAGTTGAACACGTTCTAGAGCGTCGTAGAGTTCGGAATCGTTGTGGTCATCGAAAGCATCAAGGTTGGTTCGAACGGTACCGGAGAAGAGGACGGGGTCTTGTGGAATGATAGCCAAGCGAGAACGCAGAGAGTGTAAATTGATCTTGGAAATATCAAGACCGTCAATGAGAATGCTTCCTTGCGTGGCTTCGAGGAATCGGAAGAGTGCGAGTGTCAATGATGATTTTCCTGCACCAGTGCGTCCTACCACTCCTACTCGCTCGTTGCGCTCAACGCGGAATGTAAGGCCTTTGAGCACTGGTGGGAGGTCCGGTGCGTAACCTACAACAAGATCGTTGACCTCGAGGCGACCTTCCGTCGGCCAGGCTGCTGGTGGGTCCGCTCCTTCAAGTGATTCCGTCTTCAAATTCGAGTACTCAATAATACGTTCAGCTGCGTTCATGTTAAGCTCCAAGTTAGTATAATGACGAATCGACCACATAACCGTTTCTCCATAAGCAAGTGCAAAAGACAAGGCGAAACCAGCAAGCGAGGCATCGATCTCTGGGATGAGAATGATAACAGCTGCGACGATAGTGGCGAAAAATCCTCCGATAAAAGACATGCGCCATCCCATCCAGCGGTTGAAAACCCAAAGATGCCAGAAAGTGGTAGAATGATCATCAATCTTTGACCACATGCGTCGGATGTAGACATCGGTTTTATCAAAAGCTCGAATAGTACCAACACCCGTAAGAGCCGATCCAAATTGTTCAAAGATCGGTGATTTAGCCGTGGATTCAAGCCGCTTGACCTCTCGTGCACCTGGAAGGTATAAGAGTGCAACATAGATGCAAAGCGCTAAGAGCACAGTCGACATGATGAGAATATATGGCGAGACGAAAACCCTGTTGATGTGAGACAATGCATAAAGAAGAGTTTAGAGAAAACATACCCTGTGCAAATGATACCAATCAAGAGGAAGAAGTTATGAGCACCAAAGCCGATATCATTAGCCAATCTCCCATCAACAACATTGAAATCAGCCGTGAATCTGTTTAAGATTCTGCCAAGAGGGACGGTATCCATCCATCTCAGAGGCGTTCGGAGAACACAAAAGCAGAGGTTTTCGAAGAGTACTTTGGATGCGCGAATAGAACCAGTATAGATATAGAAGTAACGAAGAGTACCAAGAATAGCAGAGATGGCTGACAAACCAACGTAGACACTTAGATAATATGTGATATCGTGCTTTTGTGCGACCCTTTCAGCTTGGAAACTGGAGTTCTGAGAGCTGGCGTAGTATGGAAGATGATTGGCCTGAACAGCGAATTGGTAAGAGTTGGTTGTGCTAGATTCTTCGTAACTGCCAGTCCAGACACGGAGCCACCATGAGCGTCCTAAACTGCATCAGCTTTTCTCGAACACAAGGAAAATAACATCATATCAACTTACCAGTGATCAAACATTCCTGACACATGAAGGCAAATATAACGAGGATCCAGAATGGCCAACCTCCACTTGCCTTCAAGTAATCCAAGTAAACCTTACCCTTGACCCGTCCATGCTCACGACTTTCTTCTTCAACGAATTTCTTAGCATCCTGTTTCTTAGTATTGGTCTTAACCAGTGCCTCTCCGCTTGTACCGTCGTCATCGGAGCCATTAATGATGGTTGAAGATTCCGATTCCATGATTGGTGATTCATCTTGTTCGATTTGTTCCGGAGTTTCTTCATGACTGATGATGCTTTCGAGGGTCCCGGCCTCTTCGAGATCTTCCACAAAACCAGCACTCTCAACAGTTCCATCGCCCAGTTCAACAATATATTTAGCTTTAGCTTTACAGAGAGCAACGTGATGGGTAACCAAGATACGAGTGCGCCCAACACCAAGTTCGCCCGTAAGACCTTTTTCGTAGATGAATCGACCGACGTGTGAATCGACAGCGCTGAAAATATCGTCCAAGACCAATATACCGGCACGGGAATAGAGCGCACGAGCGAAAGTAACTCTCCATCTTTGGCCACCACTCAAATTAATACCATTGGCACCGATCTCAGTGTTCTCGCCATCCCCAAGAATTTCTAAATCCTTTCGTAGAGCACAAACTTCTATGACCTTTTCATAACGCTGCTCGTCGAGGGGCAAACCAAAGAGAATATTATCTTTAATGCTAGCGTTCTCGATCCATGGAATCTGGGCGACGAAAGCGATAGATGATGGAATAATCCAATTGTCCCTGTTTGCGAGATGATCGTGCCTCTCTTCAGGTCTGGGGCCTCGTGGAACTTTAACCGCACCGGAGATGATGTCGACTTCTCCGAGAATGGAGGCCAACATCAAACTTTTGCCTGTTCCAGTCTTACCGCTAATGACACTGAGCTCGCCATTGGGGAATGAGACATTGATGTTTCTCAGAACATATCTTTCATCACCATCAGTTTCATCTTCTCCTTCCGCGCATGGCCAAGCAATTGAAGCATTCTCGAAGGAAACATTGGGAGCATCACTGGTACTGGGAGAGATCTCGGCACCAGCCAGGTACCTTTGAATACGTTGGATCGAAATGTATGAATCAATTAGATCAGTGGTAAGCTCGGGGACAACACTCAAGGTAACTTCAAGATTGACAAAAATACCAATAGCTGTGAAGGCGACAGAGGGTAAGAGGACCCCGTTGAGGCATGCATAGACGACCAAAGAAACGGCAGCAAGCGCGATTGGGCTCGTAATCCAACAGAAGAGCAACGCAGTATCATTCAAGTACACACTCCACTGTTCATCAAGCTCCCTCTTTCGGACCAATCCGATCTTGTTGCCCCAGTTATTTTCCAAGGCGGAGAACTTGATTTGCCGGATACCTTGTAGCGCTTCTGTCACAACTGCCATCTTGAGATCGCGAATTTTCATGAGTCTATCTTGAGCGGCGGAGTAGCGTTTGCTGAAATAGATGTTGATCGGAATAGTCAAAGACATGGCCAGAATTCCTGCGAGTAGACTCTTCCATCCAATAATCATTATGAGGAAGGTGAACGAGACTGTTAGCTTAAAAACAGCACCAGGAAAGTAATTATTGTAGGAGCAGAAGTCAGATACTCGCTTAGCATCCACACCAATTAAGTTGACCGTCGACTGTTTTCCCTTGGGATCACTGTCGTCTTCTTCGTCCTCTTCTGGTTTGTCTGGTGCGGCTGATGTTTGCGCAGGTTCGCTTGTCTCTGGTGTAGCCTTCTTTCCAGTTCTGGCAGCACCTTTCACATCCTTACGTCTCATCGCTTTCTGGAAAATCTGCGCCGACAACTGAGATCTGATAGGGATGGCAAGCTCTGCCCAAGAAATCCAGAACAACCATGACTCAACCCATTCGCCCGCGTTAGTGACAATGAACAAGGTTACAACCCAAATGCAAGCATCGAATGAAACAGTATCCCCAGGTTGACGGTTCTCTAGGATTTGTAAAATTTTGAAAATCACAAATTGAGGTGCAAAATTTCCGAAAGCTTGGAATAGAGTAAGAATCCATTGGATGATGAATGGTGACTTGTGAGCCAAGAAAACCTCAATCCAAAGCGATCTAGGATGCTCGTTTTCCGCCCAAGCTTGGCTGAGATCTTTTGCTCTGGTGTTATGATCCATCTTCGGTAGATCGCTCAGCTCTAAACGTTTGTTCTTGGTAGCTAGAGCAAGTACCCTGCTGCACCAGGAGAATGTATACTTCTCGAGCGCAGAAACAGACAGCATACCATCTACAGGATGCGCATCGTAAGTGACGTGAGGGCGACGAGGGAAAGTCACGGCTGAAAAAGCCGCAGAAATGGCGAGCACTAGTTGCGAAATGCGAAGCCAGAACATTGCAGTTGGACCAAAAGTACCCTCTGCTGAGTCATCTTGCGCGAGGAGGCCATCTTGGAAGAGCAGCACGGCGAAGAGGCAGACACTTGAAACTAAAGTGTAGGTGCCAATAGTGTAGCTTTTGGTGGGAGCTCTATTGATCGCAGTGCTTGCTGCTTGAATGAGAATACACGCCTGTGAAAATGTCAGCACTTTAAATGGCTATTGCTAGGTAATATTCTGACGTACCCATTGCCCCACGTTGATCCAATTCTCAACCATCATCCCATCGGGATGGAAAAGTGCTAGAATAGCGAGAGCGATAGAAGTTCCTAGTCCAAGAATTGTAGAGATTATGAGGATTGTCTTGGGAATCTTGGTTGAAAAGGCAGCAATTGTTTCTTCAGTCGCCACCCCATCTTTATCGCTGTAAGAAGTCCATTTCTGCTCCTTGGCTCGGAAATGGGAAAGGGTAGAGATTGCAGAAGGAAATGTGAAGCCGACGACAACGACTGAGCTGCAGAAAGCAGCAGCAAGGGATCCCGAATCGTACTCGAGCATCTTGAATTGCCTATTTACGAGTGGAAATTGGCGGGGGAATTGAAGAGCATTCTACGGTCAACACCGTGGATTGACTAAGTTTTCAAATTTCTGCTCTCAATTTCGTGAATAGTCCTGAGGTCTTTAAGAGATGTAAATGGGCAGAAGCAATGGAAGAGGCTGGAGCAGTTTTTTTCTAAAAGCCTTTCCTTCCCCTCAAGTTTGTAGGGAATTATTGAGTGAATAGTTTCAATGACTCCCCTCCCAAGGCCTTATGCGGAGTGGGAGATAGTACAGATGAGCCAAGCCAAGAAGAGATTCAGCGATGGAGGTTTGACTCATTCGGCAAGGGTTTTTCCTAAGGTGCATGCACTTTGGGACTTTGAATTATGGTGGTGGTGGAGTGAAAGCGGTCAACTGGATTGGGAAGCTGGGTATTAGGACGATCAGATAACTGTTCAGGATTTGATGATATTTTTTTTTTTTTGTTTTTCTGTCTTGAAAGCGGTTGTTGCGCCGAGTACTCTTTTCGTGTATGGAAAAGAAAGAAAAGAAGCACGATTGTTGAGGAGGAGGAGGAGGAGGAGGAAGAGGAAGAGGAAGAGGAGGAAGAAGAGGAGGAGGAGAAGAAGAAGGAGGAGGAGGAAATAAGAGAGGTGAGATTATCTACACGTCGCAATGTACTTATAAATTATGAAATGTACTTATCAATTATGATACGAAGGGATAAGTTCAGAAAAGTGAATGTGGTTGTGTAGATAAGTCTAGTCCTAGTCCACTTCTCGGAAGGATGCGCGGGGAGACGCAAAGGATTTTATTTGGGAGCTCGTTGGTGGGGTGGGGGAGGAAGGGTTTTGGCATTTTTGGTGTGGAAGTGGATGTTGGTGGATGTGGTGGGTGGGTTTTTGCCTCGATTGATCATTGACCGGGTTAATGCGTGAGGATGGATGAGGATGAATGCGTGAGGATGGATGAGGATGAGTGAGGATGGGCGATGACGGGTGAGGATGGGCGATGACGGCTAGAACCGCGTCCTCTCTTTTGCTTTGCGTCTTACATACCGCATTCGGACATGGAATTACTCATCAAACTGGAAGTCCCTCGACAGGAGGCTGAGAGGCTGGCGGCAAAGCCAAGGCAACGTTGGAGGTTAAGAATCTGAGTAAGAGTCTTTGAGTCTTCGAGTCTTCTTACCAATGGTGCTTAGTCCTAACTCTTCTTACCAATGGTAGAAACTGGATGCCATTAGCCCATTTTTATCAGATCTACAAAGTACCACCAAATCTTACATATACTACTCCGATTCCACCCCGTCGACACCCACCTCCACCTGGCCACCATGTGCATACGAGGTTGTGGTGATTTGTATGAGTATCAAGGGTCTACGGATGCACTACGCCTCTGCCAGCGCCAGTATTTTATATCTGCAAGTCGATGACCCACTCCAAGGAGACCCAAGGAGACCCAAGCAGACCCAAGCAGGAGCAGGCACGACAGGCAAACGTTCAGTCCGACTCGCTGGGACATTCGGATAATATTCCACGCATAGGCACAGCACGTCGTACCCAGGGCTGATGCTGCTTGGCGTGTGTCTTTCTTTGCCCTTTCGCCCTTTCGCCCTTTCGCCCTCTTCTCCCACGTGCGTGACCAAGGCGATATGGAAAAAAGGCCCTCGTCTATCTCGAGAACGGACGATGGTAAAGACGTTGGCTGCATGCTAACCTCGGAAGGGAAGGGCATCTGGATCGTGGTGCATGATATCACATCATCCTTGGCTCATGGCTAATCCTCCAATCAGCGCTCCCTCCCGGAAAACCAGATTCATCAGAATTGTGAGTGAATGAAACACCGATGTGTACAAAGTGCTGCCCTTTGTTTCAAGTCCATCGATACCAACCCTTGGAAGCTGTACCGAGTACATACGAGCTACGACTCGGTCGGCCTGCCCTTTCCGGCTGACCGAGAGCGGTGTGAGGCCCACCTCTCACTGCCTTCTAATGCGCATCGCCTCTAGCCTCTGAGTCGTTCACGTAAGCAGCAGAAAGAAGAGTCATCCGCCAGCTGGATTCATTCATAAGTCATCCGAAGGAAGTTTCTGATTACAGTACAATCTCGAAAAGACGGAAAGAGTCACAGATTACCCAGCAGAGAGGCAATTTCTCCGTCGGTCGACAGCAATGTGCGCATTTCCTGCCAACTCCTTCCCATCTCCCATAACAGTTTCCTTCCCATCTCCCATAACAGTTTTGGGTGGAACTGCTGTCTCTTGTTTCCAACGCTTTTGCACAACGGTATCCGCACTCGCTTCCATCTCAACGGGAATTGTTTTATTCACGGCTAGTGTCTTTCTATCATCCGGCTTGAATCCGGCGCGCTTCATTCGTTTCAAGAAGTTTTCCTAAGGGATCCGAGAATATGCGTCAATCCACCAGCACAAGATATATTAGTCGGTACCTGGACTGGACAGTGTTGTGTACAGCGTCGTGTGCAGCTAGCATGAATGCGATACAGTAGATTGAATGACCTCACCTTATCCGCCGGCTCGAGTCATAATCGCCTTTCACTCACCCTACAGTAGCTTTGCTGCGAATGCAGTGTGCATCCATCCTGTGATCAAGCCAACAAGTTCTCGACACGGCGAGCCCAACCGGGATAACATCCAGAGTCTCTATGCGAGGTTCAGGTACAAAGTACAAGGCCCATATTCCTCCACAAAATGCCATGCCATGTCAATCAACCCAGCCAATAGAATTCTGCTTTTTAATCTTGCAATGCAGCAATCGACTACTTCCATCCAAAAGTCCGTTCGTCTTCACAGGGAGAGAAGAAGACGGGGAAATTTGGGCATGATTGTGCTGCGTTCATACTGCACCTCTGCATATCCAGTCGCATGCTTTGATACTTGATGGAGCTGTCTGGGTGGAGGGATATCTGCAAAGCCTTTCCCATAGCCAATCAGATCGCATGGTAGGAAAAAGGTGGTCCGCAAGCAAGCACTCACGCACTCTACTTCGTACTATGGGTCACCGGTCTCCGTACTCCGTACTCATTTAGTCCACTGAGGAGCTTTGAAATCTGATCGATCGGTCTAGGACATCTTTTGAACATCTTTTGAACATCTTTTGAACTATGTCTCGTGCCAGTGGAAAGGGCTAGAAACGCAGCGGATTGAGGAGGAGAAGGAAAAGACAAAGAGAAAGAGAGGGAGAGAGGGGGGGGGGGCAGAGGGGGAGCGAGAGAGAGAGAAGGTAAGAAGGTAAGAAGGTAAGAAGAACCAATACCTTGTTAAACTTCCACAAACAAACAAAGAATCGCAAGAGAAATTGAGACAAGGCAAGTTCACGATTTCGATCACCTGCATTTTCATTGGACCTGAAACTGATGGGACGAGGGAACGCGTAAAGCTAATTGGACCGGAAAGTGGAACGCGAAACTCCAGAGCGAAAACGTGAGGAACCGTGGAGCGTGCTTCACCTCATGGTTACAGTACAATGAATGAAGGTACGGTTACTGCGACTACGAAGTACTTCGTACCTATTATTATCTATCAATCAGCCAGAACTAAAACTTCCTGTAACAATCAACCTGATAGTAATCTAATCCATCGCACCTCAATTCCAATAAATCTCACTGCTCACTGCTCACTTCTCCCAAAACTCCTCTCATTCTTGAATTGACAATCGATTTCATCCACTCGTATACAAAAGTCCAAAGTCCAAAGTCCAAAGTCCAAAGCCCAAAGTCCAAAGTACCAAGTACAAAGTCCAAAGTCCTCACCTTCACCCGCGCAGGATGGATGGTTAAGGTTTCAATCATTGCAGCAACTCCCAACGGCTACCCTAACCTCGCATCTGCAATCCTACCCTACGATCGTCCAAGAGTCCTACAATTCATTCATCCATCCGCACTTCATTGTAATTCGATCAGAAAGGCCCTACATCCACCACATTCAAAGGGGCCGGAAATTCCACTACCCATCTACTACCAGCAGTGCTCTGGCTGTCAACGTTCGGAGCCCAATCTTCAGCCTTGATTCTCACAAAACCGACCAAGAACAGCCAGCACCATGAAAGCTACACCGTTAATCATAAATTGGCACGACCAAAATGCCCCAATTTACAGCTGTGATTGGGAAAAGGCTGGCAAGGGAAGGCTAGCTACCGGCGGGGGAGACGGAAATGTCCGAGTACGTTTGATATGTACATCGGAGGAACAATTGACCATTTACTGATACAGAATAGCTATGGAAGATAGAATCGGATGGCGAGGACCGCAAAATCGAGTACTTATGCACTCTGCAGAAGCACACACAGGCTGTCAATGTAGTGCGATGGGCACCGAAAGGTAGGCATAAAATACCATATCTGTATCAGGACGGAGTGAGACTGACTGCTTGTTTGCAGGAGACTTACTAGCATCAGCCGGCGACGATGGAAACGTTCTCTTATGGGTCCCTACCGACGCTGCTGCTGCACCTGCATTTGGAGGGGATGGATTCGAAGAGAAGGAAGCATGGCGAACAAAACATATGTGTCGATCATCCGGAGCTGAAATATACGATTTGGCTTGGTCTCCAGACTCTGTCTATTTCATCATAGGAAGTATGGATAATGTCGCCAGAATATACAACGCTCAAACAGGCATGCGAATATCAGAATCCAAAGCACTACCCATGGGGCTAATTTGTTATCACAGGGCAACTCATTCGCCAAATCGCTGAACATCAACATTATGTTCAAGGTGTAGCATGGGATCCTCTAAACGAATATATTGCTACACAATCCTCCGATCGGTCTGTCCACATATACACATTGAGAACGAAAGATGGCCAATTCAGTCTGGATAATCGAGAGGAACCGAAGAGAATTGGGTATAACCTGAAAATGGATTTACCAGGGAGGAGGATATCTTCGCACAGCCCTGCCCCGCCCGAGTTAGGGTTTCGTTCCCAATTACCGCCCGAAACTCCAAATACAATGGGCTCTCCAGCTCCCTCATGCCCAGGTACTCCGACGTCTATTGCTTTGCCCATGAATCCTCCGAGCGTAATCAGCCACAGTCGACGATCTTCATTCGGCGCATCCTCACCCGCAATGTCGATGCGGAGATCAGTCTCTCCAGCACCTTCCATGCCGCTGCCTGCTGTGATGCCCATGGAAGCTTCACCAAAGCCATACTCAATGATCGGACTTGGAGTTAAGAATGCCAACATTTATGCAAACGAAACCTTGAAGTCGTTCTTCCGAAGATTGGCTTTCACGCCCGATGGCAGCCTCCTCTTTACCCCTGCTGGGCAATATCAAACACAACACAAAGGGTTAGAAGAGGGTGCGAAAACAATGTATGAGGTTATCAACACGGTCTACATCTATACAAGAGGTGGGATAAACAAGCCACCTGTTGCACATTTACCAGGCCACAAGAAACCTTCGGTGGCTGTTAAGTGTTCGCCAGTTTACTATAGTACACGCAAAGGTGCAGCGCCGCCGACAAAACATATTTCCATTGATACTTCTTCAGCAGAAGATACCATGGCTGCACTACCAGAACCAGCAGTAGTTCCAAAATCACCTTCACAACTTAGTACCATGGAACCACCTCCACTTATCCCTCAAAGCAGTGATATGTCTCGACCGACTTCATCACCGAAACCGAAACCTTTGGAAGTGGAGACTAATGTCGCATCACAAGGTCCTACTATGGCATTCTCCTTACCTTATCGTATGGTCTATGCAGTTGCTACGGAAGATTCCGTTCTGTTATACGATACCCAGCAGCAGACCCCATTATGTGTGGTGAGCAACTTGCATTGTGCTACTTTCACAGACTTATCATGGTAAGTAAATCCATCATGCTCGACTCGACGGGTTGTTACTAACAATTTGTAGGTCAACCGACGGATCAACCTTACTAATGACATCGTCAGATGGATTCTGTTCGACATTGACCTTCGCGCCAGGCGAACTTGGCCAGGTTTATGAAGAAGAGGTGCCATCAGCAAAACGATCCTTCCTTAGTGGCTCAGCAATTTCTTCTTCACAGAACACTCCCATGGCTACGCCAACCGCAATTGCACCTCCATCTCCATTTCCACCAAGTCACCACAGAACATCCTCTAATCCTATGATTGCACCTTCACCTCCAGCAACTCACATCAACAACTTCCGACCCTCATCGCCTACGCGATCGAATTCTACTTCATCGGTAGCAACACAATCTTCATATGCCCAACCTCCTCAAGGTACAGTCATCAGTAATCCGACTCCTATGAGTAGCAGTCTGCCAAGCATCGCTGCAGCTAAATCATCTGTCGTCCCAATGACAACGCCGCCCCAAACTCCTCAAAGTACTACAAGTTCCGTGTCGGGACTGAAGCGAGATGCGAGTGAGAGTGAACGAGAGGACGGTGGTAATGAGAAGAAAAAGAGGAGAATTGCACCGAGTCAAATTTCGACTTTGAACCCAAATTAAGCATTTGGGGAAGTAATGACCTGGTGCAGAAGGAAGCAAAACGATTATTTTTCTTTTGTACAATTGATAATGTGATACTTACGGCATGGATGGGTAATTTTACCTCGGAGTCAAAAGTGTGCAAAGGCCGGATAGGGGAAACTTCTTGACACCATTGCTGTGATGGCTGGTGTCTTGTCTGGGAAATACTCACAAATTTTAGCGGAGTGTATTTGGGATTTGACTGTGTACAATTTTGAACATTTTTTCCCCCGTGTGCCCTTTCTTTGCGCTCTTTTTTTTTTTTTTTTCTCTCTAGCGGCTGGGTTTTCTTTTGCCTGCTGCTTTTACTTTTCATGGGTTGGGCGGGCTGGCTGGCTGCACCAACTTTGGATATGATGCATGGGATGTGGGTTGCTATTTAGTTTAGTTTTGCTGTATGCGGGGAGATATCAGGGAACGGCAACTGGGAAAGGGGAAACAGAGGGAAGATTTATTTCTCTGTCTCTGTGGGTATGAAGATCGAGAGGGAAGGGAAGGAATGGAAGGCCAAAGGTGTGCGGAGGGAAATTGATACGTTGTCTTGCTTTGTTATGTTTTACTTGACACTTGATATGGATGGAGTGGGCTGGAATGGATAGGGAAGGTGAGGGTGATGATGATTATGATGAACTGGATACTAGTTGTTATACTAGAAAATAGGTAGCCGGGCAGGGCAGTTAGTATTGTTGCAGTGGAGGGAATTAGAAGAAGAAAAAAAAATACATCATGGAAGCATCGGAGGGTTGAGGTCAAATGAAATTAAATAAATTCAATTATATATATATATACTGTTGGTTTGATAAATGTTTTGTGATTGAACACATCCATTCCTTCATCTCGTTTATTCTCCTTGTAAGACAGAGTTTTACTTACTTACTAACTATCCATTATATATTATATATATATATCATAATAAGATTCACACCGGGAAAGTACAGTACAGCGGAATTACTTGGTTGCTTGGCTACTACTTACTTTATATAACAGAGTAGAGTAGAGTAGAGTAGAGTAAGTAACTTGGAAGAGAGTAAAGTAAATTCAATAACTATCCACTCACTGTATGTATATATATAATATAATCTTATCTTACTTACTATATTATATACTACATGCATGCTAGTTTAGTTTAGTTAGTTAGTTGACTTGGTTTGTTGTTTATTTATTATTTAATAATTATAGTTAGTTCTTGATATTTATTTATTTATTTATTTTATTTATTTTGATTGAGTTAATTAAATTAGGTTGAACTCTTCCTGTAGTGGAACGAACTTGTATAAATACATAGATAGCTAGCTGTAGATTAGTTGTAAGTTATGCTGTTTGTGCTGTGTGTTTGTGTGTGTGTGTGTGTGTGTGTATGTATACTAAGATGGGGATTGGAGAGAGGGTGTATGTATGTATGTATGTATATATGTATTGTCTGCACTAGTGTGATGGGCGGGATGTATAGCTGGATTCGATTGGATTGCATAGGACTGACTGGCTTTGGGAAAGAGAGCTGTGCTGGGAGGAAGGAAGATTGTGTGTGTGTGTGTTTTGGAGGAAAAAAAGGGAAGGAAGGAGGGGAGATGGGGATAACTTAGCTTCCTCTTCTTGAATTCAATCTTTGTCTCTTTTCGATTTCTGCTTCTGTTTTTCTTCTCCTGGCTTCTCGTCTCTGTTTGTCCCCAACTCATACCCTCTTTTTTTTCACACCGGCCTTTCTCCTTTTTTCGTTTGCAAGAGCTCACTGCTTGGTTGCTTGCTTTGGACGGGCGGAGGTTTATCTTGACCAAGGAGAGAGAGTATAGCTGAATTAATCAATTAATTGCTTCGAGCATTCTCTGCATCAATCGACTTGTGATACTTTCAACTCGATTTCTCAAAAATGAAGCATCTCGTCCTCCTCGTCCTCGCTCTCACCACAACCACAGCCGCCATCCCGACCTCTCCCCTTCCTCCTATCCTCACCGACTCCGTCACAGCCCTCATCAATCTCAGCCAACTCAACGCCCCGCCCCCAGCGGAGCTACAGACGACCAACCCGTCTGGGAAATGCGCGGCGATAAATAATGGGGAAGCGGTTTGCTGTGCGCAGCAGCTGGAGGGCCAGCAGCCGGTTGTGAAGGGTGCTGCGGGGCTGCTGTATGAGGGGGAGTTGAATCAGAATTCGGTTAATGGGATTGCTTGTGAGTAATATGTTTTATTTTATTTTATTTTGTTTTTTTTTGGAGGGAGCGAGTCGAAAGGGGGGAGAACGGAAAAGGGAGAGAAGGCTGATGATTTATGGATATATAGGTGTGAGAGAAACGGAGGGTTTTACATGTCCGCGGGATCATTATGAGCTTTGCTGTCGGGTTACCGCACTGGTGAGTTTTGTTTTTCTATTACTTTCTTCTCCAGCTGCAATCTCCCCCGATAGCTTAGCTTCTCGTCTATATATTTATATAAGAAGCAAGCACTGGGGATTAATTGGTGTGTGAGATGCAAGGACGTGGAGAGTGTTGATGGAGTGGATTGAAAAAGGCTGATGATGGGTGAATTATATATAGATGGATGTCCCTGCAATCAATCTCGCAATGTGGTGTCAAGGTACTTAGGGAGTCTGACGACGAAGTTTTGGAACGTCAAGTTTTGACTACAAGTATACGACTGAAGAACACAAGAGCAAACTTTCCGATTAGTTGGACTGTAGCTGGGGTGAGGTGCTGCATTGGAACGAACGTTCGAGATACATACGATATGACAATAGCGAGGATTCTTCCAATCATGTTACCGGACCACCTGGAATGAAATTTGGAAAGCAGAAGAGTTTGAGGAAAAGGAGATTTGACTAAGTTAACTCAGGGATGATTCGGATGGATGCTTTTGACCACATGGAAAAATTTTATTCACACTTGCTTGATGATGTTGCTTGTGGAGGAGGAGTGCTTTAATTAAACACTGTAGATATTATTTTTGAAATGAACTTAAGTGTTCGTTTATTTTATATTGCTAGGAGCCATTTCCGAGAATGCATTCATTTCATCGCGATGGTCTTGTGAATAAATATCTCCACAGATATTGAATTTGCATGCGTGAAGAAGAAAGTTATGGCACGGCAAATTACTGTAGTTGAATGAGACGGGACGGGACGGGACGGGATGCGACGCTCGTGCAGCACAGCATATGGCGCGGAGATCTGAGCTTTGCTTTTAGACGAGCCTATGGTATCGGAAATGCAAATGGCAGTACGTACAGTAAGTGCTCACTCTTATGGCGGCCGATCGCCAAGAGAACGAAAGCTATAGGGGCCATGTTGCGAGCCAGAATCCAGTGTTAAAGTAAGTAAGCTTGGTTGGTTGGTAGTCAAGTAGCCAACACGACATGTTCCTCGACATGGTTTGCTTGTGGTGAGGAGAGTGCAATCTTCAATATCGACAAGCTACTGTAGTAGAGAGAGACGCCCAGACCAGAGGACGGCGGCGGTCCAATTATAAAGTAAGTGTATTCACTGATTTTAGTAAAGAGAGTCCGAAGCTGCAAAGACAAGACACATCAGGGAAAGATGAACAAAGTTTGCAAGATCATAACGAAGAATGTATTGACTAAGATATCCCACGCCCACTAGCAAGAAAGAACAAAACACCCCAACTCCTTGGCTAAATCCAGACGAGCCAATCAATGCCCAGGTCATAATTCGTCATAAAGCTTCAACAAAGTTGAAGATAACCAAATAACGCAACGTTAGAAAGCAATCACTTCCTTCCTCTAGCCAACAGCTTATCACCCAACTCTGCAACAGCATCTCCCCAAGATACACTACTTCCCTGTCCTTTCTCTTCCGCATGAGTTCCCAACCTGGTCAGCAGGAACTCTCTCATCTTCGGTTCATTGAACCTTTCCCCATATACCACTTTCGCGGCGGGATCAATCTCAATCACGAATGGATCTTCACTACTCTGGCACGTGAGATTAAGGGAAATCTCGACCTTGGTAGTAAGGGGTGCAATTAGCAACATTGATTTGACCAGGATTGAAGTATCTGAGGTTTTAGTCGTTTCCGTGGGACAGACAATATTCAAAAGTCGTAAGTCGTTGACCACCCTGGAAGCTTTGTTCCAAGCACTGCTAACAGCATTTAGAAGAGATCTGATATCAGTTTGTGATTGAGGATAGCCTCGAATATGGTCGCGGATGCACTGAAGGAAGAATTCCTTTTCTGGAGTGAGAGGGAGAGGATTGTTCTCCCGATTCGCTGCGATGTACCAGAGATCGATTCGTGTATTGACTGGCTTCGATGTGGTAGTTGATACATTTGGCTTGAATGACGACGCGTCGAACACAAGCTCAATCTCCTTGCGATAAGTCATTGAGGTTGTAGTGCCAGAAACTCCGGTAATAGTCCAACCATGCTTCTTTTCGATGGCATCGACCTTAGCTAGATAGAAATTAGTATTTGTAGCATATATATTATCTTTAGAAGAGCACCTACCTTTTAGGGCACTGATCTCATTGGACGTCCATCCGCGACATTCCTGTCGGACCTTCTCAGCCTCTCGTATTTCCTCTAAGCAGGTTTGCTTCCTTGCAGTCCCTCTTTCAAGTTCCGATTCTTTGGCTTGCAGTTGCTTTTGTAGTTCAGCTACCATTCGTTTCTTGGCCTCAAGGTCCGCTTCAACCGATATCAATTGCTGGCGAGCATCGCTGAGCTCTTCTGGATCACAACTTGCAATATCTTCCGCAGCGGCTTTCAAACCGACCTCCTCCCGTTGAAGCTTCTC
The DNA here is from genome assembly GCA_001465935.1 of Clarireedia homoeocarpa. NCBI lineage: Eukaryota > Fungi > Ascomycota > Leotiomycetes > Helotiales > Rutstroemiaceae > Clarireedia > Clarireedia homoeocarpa. The sequence goes on from LNKV01000020.1 coordinate 507,197, forward strand.
GGCTTGGTTTATCAATTGAGGAAGAACTGAGTCCAGGAGTGTCTGTTGTTGAATAAGCACTTCTTCGTCGTTAATCATGCCCTCGGCACTTCTGATCAGCCCGTCTTTCAGCGTCTCGAGCAGAGTCGACCTCCATTGGTACCACATGCCCTTGCTCAACAACCTTGAATGTGTTTTGACATTCTTCAATTGATTATCCATCACGGCCTTGATATCAGGTGGCGCAGAGATGTACTCGCGAAACAGCGGCGGGTTCTCTTCAAAAGTTTCTGTTTCAATCTCCCGAACGGTTTTCCGACCTTCTGAGATGTAGCTTTTGAGCTCGTGGCATGCCTGGAATGATTAGTAAATCAATTAACAGTCAGCGAAGAATGGTTCGAGCTTACATGTTGAAACAATTCGAGCATTGGGATAGTTGCAGCTCCTGTAGCCACACAGTCTTCCAGCGAAGGCTTGCCTTGATCGGAAACGCGGTTTCTCTGTTGTCCATCGCTTGCACGTTTAGGAGCGATTGTATGTCTCCTCTTGGTTGTTGTCAACTCCATAAAACGAATGCTTGTCATGTTGAGGAAGTCCTGGAGTTGAATCCGGTCATCCTCCAAGTTCTCTTCAACTAATTCCGGTTCCATAATCGGCGTTGTCTCTTTGAATGGTATGACCACTGGCTCTGTGGAGCCCGCCTCAATATCCTTGAATCGTCCTTGGTCCCGAGGAGTGGTTACTTTGTTCCTGTCAGGAGAAGAGCCCATGGTCGGAGTGGTGGTAGCGGTAATAGCTTCATCTACACTCTTCCTACCCGAGCGGGTCAATCGCCCGGTTGTTGTTTGTTCTTTCGATGGTGGGCCTTGCAGTCTAACGTTCTTCACCGGACTACCTTGATGGTTCTTAAGCCTTTTCATGCCACCGTCGTCCTCATCGGAGTCATCTTCATCCAACTCAGCAGGTCTTTTACCCAACAACCCAACCGCTGCACCAACATGTAAACTCTTGCGGGCCTTCATTGGCTTCTTCTTCGGAGTAAGGCTACTGATCATTTCCTTGAGATTGAGAGTCGCATCTCTCTCTTCTCCCTGATTTGCCTCACGTTCCAAGATTTTCCGCCCATTCTCACGATCTTCCTCCTGTGCTCGTTCTTTGTCGATCTCATCTTCCATAGCACGAGGATCCTCAAATCTAACTCCACGAGCCAAGTCTTCTGGCTGACTTGGAGTAAATGAACGTGCTTGTTCTCCAATTGAGACGCGCCTATCCAACAGAGCAGCGACTTTGGGCGAACCAAGGCCTGCTCGGTCGATACCGATGCCGGATGAAAGTCTTCTTTGAGGTGTTAGAACAAAGCTGGGCAATGCGATTCCGGTGCTGATATTTTGACTGAAGAGTTTATTGGGTGTATTCTTCTTGCCTGCAGATGAGCGGGGGGTGGTTGAGGTTTGTGTCAAGTCTGGTTTGAAAAGTTTCTTGGGCGATCCAGTTCGTACAACAACATTTTTAGAAGGTGGTGTTTTACTGGGCGTAGTAGGTCGAGGGGGTTGGGGAGTTATTTGCTTCTTCGGGGTTGTGGGCTTCTTCGAGGGTGTTGAGAGTTTGGAATTAGGGGTGGTAGACTTGAGATCCATGCTTCTGCGCAGACCTTTCCCTTTCAAAGTGGAAAGGCTTGGACTTTCGGTGTCAGATGCAATTGCTGTGGCGTTGTGGCTTAGTGTAGCTTTTGTTGGGGAATCTGGCTCAGCATCCACTCGGAAGGGAGAGCTGCCCATGTCTGTTTCCATTTCCATGATCTTCTTTGCCTGCGCATGATCACCAGGGTTTGATTGTGGAGGCAGAATTCCGCCCAAAGCTGTAGTTATTTCCATACCGACGGTGGCATCTATATCACTAGGTGAGCCCATTGGAGAAGGAATTATTCCTCCTACAGCTGCCGTCATGTCCATGGTATCATTCCCAGCGGAAGATTCTAGGCTTTGGCGGTTGCGGCGAAGATTACTTCCTGGAGCTACTGACAATCGCTTTTTGCTCCTGGCTGCCGCAAGCTGTGGTAACACCCCCCCAATAGCTGCCGTAAACTCCATGCTCATATCTTCATTTTCGGACAAATCTTCTTCTACAGGCTGAATCCCACCAACAGCAGTTGTCAGGTCCATTGTTTCGTCACCCATCGAAGAATCCTCCCCAGACGACTTCCGACGAGTACTACGACGGCGACCATTAGGCATAGATTTTCGTCGCCCTTGACTGCTCTGTGTTTGATTTGCGATTATCCCACCAAATGCACGAGTGACGTCCATAGAAAGTTCGTCCTCCTCACGTTGCTGGCTCGGTAAAATCCCACCAACTGCTTGAGTCATGTCCATATCAATTGTCATCTCTTCCCCTTGATCTTCTTCGGATTGCGCATCCGTAGCTATTTCAGGAAGCACTGGGTACAAGTTCTCTTGGTCTTGTTGGGCTTCTTGAGCAGGCTTTTTGGCCCAGGGGGCGAAAGAAGCAATGACTTCACCGTCCTCACTCATTTTCGTATCTCCGTTTTCATCGAAATCTTTATTCCTTGTCCCGGCTTGTCTTGCAGCTTGTCTTAAGGATTCTTCAAGCCTGGTGTTGGAGTCACTGCCAGGGGAAGACTGGACTGATGCCAAGGACATACTGGTCGTTTCTGCACCATCGATACTCATATTCGTACCATCGTCATCGTCAGAATCGCTATTTGATCCAAAACCATCTTCAATAACCTCATCGCCCTCACCTACCGAACTGACACTTAAAGGACTTGATGAGAAGGCATCGTCGTCGGGATTATTGAAGTTCATAGGTGGTATTCCAGAACTCCTTCGGTGTTTCTTCTGATGGAGATCCCGTTGATGCTCTGGTGATGTTGCCGTGGTATCTTCTTCCACTTGCTCGGGTGGTGTTGATGGAGGCTCTGAGGGATCAGAGCTAGGTGGTCCCGCTTTTTGCTGATGCGGGGTCCCGACCGAACCGTCAGTGACATTTGACGCACGACGAGTTGAATTGGTAGAGTTTGAGGACACCGTTGAATCCTGATACTCGACTACAACATCCCATGTATGAAGAGTTGCTTCAGGAGCAAATGATACCCGCCTATTAGCGAGAGACTTCCGACGAGCATCTCTACGCGCATCGACCTCCTTCTGCATAGCAGCCCTTTCTTTCTCTTCCCTCTCTCTCGCAGCAGCCTGTTGTTCCTCCTCAGTCTTCAAAGACACACGGCTCTCACCATTTGATGGGGTCATATCGATATGAAATGGATTGTGAAGCGTTTCAGCTCCTGAAATCTTCGGGCCGGTGTTGATGCTGAAGTCTATCAGTAAATCCGACTGTGGGCCTGGAGGCGTTGGAGTCTTTGAATTTTTGGGACTCGATCTTTTGTTGGGGTTATGCGCAGGAATCTCTCGGAGCGGGGGCATCGTAGGTTTAAGAATCGATCTTGGCGCAGGTTGAGGAATTGCGGCCAGCGACTACACGTCATCTAATTAGTTCTTGTCTGCTTAATCAAGCAGTTTCCTAACCTTGCGCCGATTTCCAGCTGTGTCCTTGAGCGCATCTAAACCACCAGGTCCAATACTCTTGCTTCGTGATTTCTTCGCTGGCTTGTCTGTTGTGGCTCTTTTGCCCGTGAGAGCACCAAGTTCGGCAGTCATATTTTCTTGATCTGGTATTTCGGCCAATGATTTGCGTGATTTTGGGCGACGAGTAGCTGGAAGGGTTACTTCTTCCAACGGCGACATTGCGAATAATGCCGGCACTATTGTGTATAAAGTTTCACAACTTTCCTATCAGTTAGTCGTAGAAACTGCGGAATTTCATGAATTATTTTCTTGGTGTTGCTATGCTGAAATCCATGTAAACAAAACAGTCGCGTCCTCGTCAAATTCGGTTTAACCTCGGAATACCAATCAAGTCAGGTGCATTTCTCTCACATGATATCTACGGCATCGTGAATGCTCGCTTAACCATTCCCTAGCGCACACATTTTCAACCCATCGAAAATCTAAAATTCATATAGAACTTACATCGACCAAACCTATCGACGACCACGAATTTGCGACCTTCGACAACCTCCGCAAACATGGCCACCGAACTTACTGTACAATCGGAGCGCGCTTTCCAAAAGCAGCCTCACATCTTCCTCAACTCTAAGACAAAGACCAAGTCCAGCAGAGTTGGAAAGGGTGGCCGAAGATGGTATAAGGACGTCGGATTGGGATTCAGAACCCCAAAGACCGCCATTGAGGGAAGCTACATCGGTACGTGAAGTCTGCGATGATTGGATTTTCTTCAAGGGTAGATGACGGATTATTTCAAATTGGACGGTGGATCGATTCAATCACGGGCGACAACAATAGACAAAATCTACTACAGAGGCTTTCAGAAGTGTAAATACGGGGCACAATGCTAACAAGAAATTTCTATAGACAAGAAGTGCCCATTCACTGGCCTCGTCTCCATCCGTGGTCGTATCCTAACAGGAACCGTTGTTTCCACCAAGATGCACCGTACCCTCATCATCCGCCGAGAATACCTCCACTTCATTCCTAAATACGCCAGATACGAGAAGAGACACAAGAACCTTGCTGCGCACGTCTCCCCAGCTTTCCGTGTCGAGGATGGTGATCAAGTTACCGTTGGGCAATGCAGACCATTGAGCAAGACTGTATGTACACCATGATGCGCGAAGAAGATGCGCGCCAGCAGATGAGCTCTAGGGTGCTCAATCTGTTTACAATTTGTGCAGGTAGCTAACTTATCTGTATCTAGGTCCGTTTCAATGTTCTCCGTGTCCTCCCAAGAACTGGCAAGGCTGTAAAGCAGTTCAACAAATTTTAAAATGGGTTCTTTGTCGTACGATTCGGGTGCATCTGGTTTGGGACGCTACTCAGGGAGGGTTGTGATCATATGAATACCGGGAAGGTAGCATGAGATTCATGTGGATTAGCTACGAAAAATAAATCAATGCAACAACTGGCCAGCTACCCGACACAAATGTTTCATGCCGCTCTAAGACGGAGCGATCGGTGATATAGTACAGCCCCTGATGAATGCATACGAGCCGTGACCTTTAGAGACAATCGTTCCGAGAGACAAAATAATAATTTCCGTTGCTCCGACCGTGGAATAGTACACAGACATCGAATTCTTACTATCTAATCTAACGAATGCAAAGGCGTAGCGGAATAGGCGCAGGCTCCCCACCCCACTTATTGTATAAAAGCACATTAGCCGTGTGAACCAATAAATGTCTAAATTATTATTATCCCGTCCAGGTTGGACTGACAAAGAATGAAATAAACACAATCAACTTGGCTCCTCGAATTTTTCCTTACCAATCAAGAAATCTCACCAACTCATCTACTTTCTTTCAGGAGCCCAACTGCACTTCTCCTACATGTCTGGATCTCCAATATGTACACGATTAATACGAGGACAGCGACATATCGATGCTTCAAGGACCAATATTATCGACTACAAAACGACTTTCGCCTACTATTGGACATGAAATCGGATACAGTAGCCAGCCGCATGGTAGCGGACAAGTTCTCAACATCCAAACCTTGGTATTTCACAACCCTTGGAAATCGGTTAGGATCCGAAGCACGTGAAATGCTGGAGGAATACTGTCACATCCCATCAGCAGAAGTTGATGATCATGTTTATAAAATGGTATGTCGAATGTCAGTTTAATCTATTGACACCGCCAGCGTGGTTCATCCGTCACAAGTTCTCTCCAGTGTTTCCATATTTACTCACTAACGATTCTGTCTAGCGCGACCTCCTATGGTCCCACACTCCTTATCCGTCAATTGGCAATTTCAGGTGAGGAAACCGTGCTTGCGAGTCGTGCTCGCTCCCGCTGACAAAGCACTTACATAATAACAGTTTTCTGACCCTGCGGCTAATGGATCATCCACTCTATCCCCGCATCGTATCCACTCTGTCGACGCCAAGTAGCTCTCCACCTCTTTTACTCGATCTAGGGTGTTGCGTAGCTCAAGAGTATGTGTCTGCAAACCATTGATAGCCCGACCCAACTCACTGATTCCATAGGCTGCGATCACTGGCGTATCATGCTTCGATACCTACAGCCCAGCTCTACGGCACCGATTATAATCCTTCATTTCTCAAATCATCATATAAGATCTTCAATGATGCGGATTCAGACTATACGCTGATTCCAGCCAATATTCTCGATCCTAATTTCTTCCAAATCACATTTCGGCATCTAGTGCATAAATTCTCTATCATCCACGCAGCACTCTTCATGCATCTATTCACATGGGAGCAGCAGTTACAAGTATGTGAGAACGTCGTGCAATTAATGATAGACCAAGAAGGGGCCTTATTCGTGGGATGTATGGTCGGCAAGCGGGGAGGAGGAGAAGCCGAGCAAGGGCGCTGGCTGCATGATGAGAATAGCTGGTTGCGTTTATGGGGGGAAGTGTGGGAAAGACTGGGCACGACAGGATCGTGGAAGGTGCAGGGTGAACTGAGGGAATTGGGTGATGTGGCCGGTGACGATAGTATATATTACCGCGGGGAGGGTATAGGGATATTTGAGTTTTCGGTTGAGAGAACGGGATAATTCGGCGCGAGCAGTCGAACGTTATGAACTTAATATATGTAGACATGTCCAGTCTACCATAAATCTTATAATATTTTTACATCTTATCAAACCAAATTTAGAGTATTTTTCAACTCGGCAATGTGCGCCGGAAACAACTGCAATTGATGCTAAAGAGACATTGACCTCTCATATGCGATTTCTGATCTGGATGAATGTGTTTGTTACATCGGCAATGTAGTTGAAAAGTGCATACCGTATGTAGGTGATGCTGATAGCGTAATCCACGAAGCCAAACGATAATGCACGGCATATTGATTACTCCGTTCTGCGTCCTCTTCGTAGTAGCGAAGCCGACACGGCCCCCAATTTCGTTATTCACCGTGTTTGTGTGCCGAGTGCTGACCGCTTGCTTATTCCTCTTCTCTGCAGAGCCGCATACGAATCATGAATGAGAGTAGTTTGCTCGTGAGACTGTCGCTTCCAGTCCGCCACTTTATGTTGGTCTGACAGCTTTGCTTGCACCGGATATTGCCAGTGTTCGGTATGTTACCATGCGGGAGTTATGTTCATGGCGGGTAGAATGTGAGATGTGATGAAAATTTGCCAATGGTGCATGAGACTTACATAAGATGTAGTGGGGATGGTGAGATATGAGATGAGATTAGATGAGACGAGGTGGCCTGAGGAGGCGGGTCTTGTGCAACAGGGTTGCATTCATGCATGTAATTGGGGGGAGGAATCGTATGTCATCATAATATGAGCTTTAAACGGTCCTTTTGTTTGACAAATTGTGAGTTGTGCGGTAGCCCCTTGTGACTTCTGTAGCTGATCTCAGCTCTGGAAAAATATCGTTTAGGGCTGCGGTGGGAATATTGGTATATACATTGTCCTCTCAATTGGACAGGAAAATAAGACGAGCAACAAAAAGTATGAAATACTGTAGAACACGAAATGGTCTTATGTATAGATGATAACATACCTTAAGAACGATGCAAGCTGATTACTAGTGACGAGCAGGGCGTCGGATAATTTTTGGCGTCCCAGTAAGGAGCCGGCTAGTTGGTAATGCAACTGCAGGCTTACTACTTCTGGATAATGAGTTCTGCCAGTATGTAAGTGGAGACCCCTCTCTCACGAGAGAAACACTTTGATGTAATGAATGGATTGCCTGAATACGAGTTTTACAGAAGCATGTTTGTGAAGGGGCGCATGCTTCAGGTATAAAGGAGAGGGGGTTTTCAGTCACTCGATGTTGTTCAATCCAATCGACGACATACACGCCTTTCCAGCTCATAATTCAACACGATGCCGGCTCGATCAAGTATATATATCGAACTATATACCCCTGCGGACGAGCAGCCTGAAGCTCTTCGAATGACATTGCATGCTGGAGGAGAGCGAAGCGAGAAACAACCGGTCTATCATCCTACAGTGAAGTCTGAGGATGCGAAGGATGGAGTGGTGAAGCATGGTATACCTGCCAATGAGTCGAAGCAGGGATACAATGCCGCGGGAGATATGAATATGAAACTAGATGCTGGGGGCAGTGCGGTTCATTAGAGCTGGTCTCAATTGATAACTGTTTCTCGAGATGGTATAGTTAAACGTCTGGGGGGTTGTCATGATATGACAAGAGGCAGGCAAGTACAAAGGTCTTGGTCTGAATCTGTTCATACTCAAACATAGGACCCTCCAGATATTGGTGGCATTTTTGATGTTCGAATATACGTTGAAGGAAAGGGAGATGCAATTGATCAGCTCGCCAGTATGCAAAAAGCATGGACTTGGGTAACTTGACCCCAAAAACAGATCAGACACTATACGATCTTGCTGACATTGTGCCTCATTCAGAATCTCATAACAATTTCATGATGAAACTATGACGTTCTCAGAAGTTTGACTGCCAACCCAAATTTGCATGAAACAGGTCATCACTGATGTACTAGGCGGAACGCCTGCGTTTACAACGCCACTATTTGTCATTCGTCAATAAACAGAAACAATTCTCTTGTCCCGGTTACACCTTGTGCTACTGTGACGAATCCTTCTTGCTTTGATACTTCTGACCACTAGGGACAAGACGCTCCAGGACAACGCGACTATCACAATTGGCATACTTATGGCAGTCACCCATATGAACCAACGATCGCATCAGGGGTCGGCAGAGCGACGGTATTCTTGAGTTCAGTCTTACCACTACAATCCTCTGGTACAAGAATTCCAATAAAGACTCGTTGTGCCCTCAGAGGATCCTCTGGGTAGCGTCGATCACTGCAACCATCTAACTGACAGCAGCGACGTTGGTAAAGTAAAAGGCGCAAGGGCACTCGACAAGCATGACGCACCGACAGACAATGCGCAAAGATTCACCGCGTCTCCCGAATCGGTGTGGCTATATCACACACAGCCTTACAAGATTCCTTCCGCCATCGTCTCTCTCACAAAAGTGAAGTTGAACAAAGGTTCCGAGCTCCTGCTTGAAAAAGGTCTGGGCAGCCACAACCTTTAGCTCAGATGTGGAAGAATAATCAACCGTAGCCACTCTTGCAATAACTGACAGCTGGAAATTTTCTCAAGCCATCTTCAACCAGCCTGTATGCGTTGAGACATGATTATCTGTTGTCAAAAAGTTGTGGCACTGGGTCTTTACGGTACATGAATGGGGGCGGAAAAGTTCCCTGGTAATATCCTACAAGTTCCGCACACCGAGCGCCTCTCGCCTCGCGCCGCCCTATGGACGTTGCAGTGCGACGTTCCACCAGCTTACATCTTATATACGAAGGCTGAAAAGATGATATAATCAGGCCAAGAGTTTTTTATTGATATTACTCAACGATGTACGCAAGACTTCTAAGCTGGAGTTGCGTGTACTCGATAAAACCTAATTCTGCTTTATGCTCTCGACCTTGGCCCCGTTTTTCAGATTAAAACGAGTGGCTACACTCGTACGAAGAAGCCTTATTTATATCTCCACCCTTATACGCATTCACCAAAGGATACTGACAAAGATTAATTGCCCTCACAGTCCCGTTTGACGTGGTAGTCTGCGCCGGCAACGTCTCAGGGGCCACCCCATCTTCCACCCATCTCCTCAGAGCGCCCATCATATCTTGCGGCATCGGACCACTTCCGCCTCCACAATGTTCCATCCCTGGCGCTTCGTAGAAACGATAGTAATCACGCACATTCGGATCTAGTTTCTCTACCTTTTGATAATAATCCGATGTTCCATTCGTCGGAATCAACTGGTCTGCTAGCCCATGCACCGTTAACATCTTACCGCCTGCATCGCGGAACTCGGATAAATCAGGATCATTAGTGCCGATCATTGATGTCCATTGTTGGACTGAGGCGTGGAAAATACTATCCCATTCTTTGTGCGTGGTATTTGCGATAGGGTAACTTGCGTTTTTCTTGATCCAGAGCTTGATCCAATCGACGTTGGCTTGGAAAGGTGCTTCAACACAGTTTGAGTTTGACGCGTCGCATGTAGTGCCAGCAAGGCCGGTAAGAGGGCTGTTATGAGTCACTCCGTACCATTGGAAAGCCCCTTTGGATGTTTTGGCTCCGTCCCACGTTGCTTGTGCAACTGCTGCGGCGCCAGATGAAACTATTTGGGTGGAATTGTCGGAGCAGGTAGCTACACTGCCCACAACTGAACTTGCGTTGAAATGACACAGTCCCACGGCTGATATGACACCATCCACAACACCATCTAAGTCGTCGCATGCTTTTACTGCAGCAGCAGTTATAGCATTCATTTCACACGCGCTTGGATAAACCTTCAATTGATTCATGACGAACTGTGGCCAATAGGTACCAGGTACCATTTCACCCCACTGAAACGATCTAATGTCAGCGATTCATTGCTATAAAGTATTTTTGAAAAATGTGAAAATCTAGGCATTGCTTTCGAGACACGAAACAACCGAACGTGAACAGGGGAAGTAGGTGTCGGGAAAGACGGCATGAAATAGTAGTATATACTCACATTTATCGCCGGAGCAGAAGCATGAATCCCATCGTAAGCAGTAGGATATCTCTGAGCCATCATATGACCTTGTCTTCCACCAGTCGAGCATCCGTTCCAATATGAATATTTCGGCTTGACGCCATAAAAGCTCTCGGTTACTGCCTTTCCGATAACGGCCATATCATTCAGCGCGACTGAGGCGAAGTCTTGCAGTAGATAAAGATTCACATTCCCAGGAGAAATCAATGCCCACGGTTCCGCCGAAAGCAAATTGGGATTGTGCCCGCCATCAGTCGAAGCAGCCGAATACCCCGAAGCAATAGCAGGTGAAAGCGCGCGGTCAAAGGTTCCAGTTGCCAATGCACCTCCTCCCGTACCCATGAATCGTTGGTTCCAACTCGATGCGGCGGGAAGCCATACTTGCACATTGATCTTGTCTCCCTCTCCTGGGTGCGTGTACACAAGACTGACGTTGCAGAAACTAATCGAGGTAGATGTAGTAGCGGGTGGAGTATCTGTAAGACTTCCTGATGACGGTATAAGCGAATAATTCAGCACCGGTATAGCTTCTAACGAGAGGAATTTCGCGCCCGCCAAGTCAGGATATGGAATGCTGGATGAAGAACAAATTGCATTTGCGCCCGCTGCACCAAGGCCGAGCATGCCTGCGACGGTAGGGTATTTCATCGTGAATTGATATTCGGAAGAAAATCCAAGTACTTGAAGCGCGTAGTTCCATCTTTCGTTGAGCATCTTGGCGGAACTATATATGTGTTTTCAGATGCAGAATGTGATATTCAGGAACGAGAGGATGGATTTCAAGTGCCGAATCATCATCCGTTACCCCTCGGTTGATTGGTCAATGCATGGGGTTAGCATGCGGAGAGAACGTTGCCATTGATGCACCCCGCACGATGGTGGCTGGGGATGGCATCGATTTTGTTGCCGAAATGTGAGCCGCGGAGAATTATGCCTGGGAAATTGCAGATTCAGTCAAATACGAGGGCTTTTTTTATGGAGCTACTTGATAGGGAAACAGCGCAGAGACTAATGGAGGTTAAAGATTCAGCCGATGCCAGCTCTTTTCGAAATACGAAGTACCTGGATGAAGATAGCATCGCGACGTTATGCCGGGTGGCCCCTTCCTAAGGGTCTGGGGCGGGACTACTTTTCTAGGAACTGGTAATGACAAATATCTACGGCCTGCTAGGTCTGCCTGGAGATCGAATCTCATGGCCGAAGCCTTCTCTAATGCCGGTGGCTTTTATTACAGGTGCATTGTGCCTGTCATGGTTATATATGTCTATATTTCCAGCCTTATCACGCGAAGGAGACAGAAGTCTGAAAGGCCGTCATGGACGAAAATTCAATATCGGACCATAACTCACTATCTTGGCTGGGAACGCCGCTGCCATGTTTGTACAGGCTTCGTAACGCGAAAGGAGTCTTCGACACGAAAGGAGTCTTCTCAACAATGTGTGCGCAGCTCGTTAAGAGCTTTTCGATTTTGAGCACGCCAATCCGAAGGTATAAAGTGAGATCTTGGATAACTATCATGCTGCTGCGGGATTTGATAGCTAAATCTTGTAGATTTGAAGGTTTAGGACTTGGGGAAGAAAGTCAGGTCAGTATATGGTAGGGTAAGCTACGTTTTTCGTACGGCAAAGTGATAGGAAGGTACAGCAAGCGGCAAGAAGTAATTGAAATGAATCCCTATGAATATGGACAGTGGTGGTTGTTACATGGTTGTGCTAGACAGGAGCATTTATCTCACATCATCTCTTGTCACAGCTCTGATATCTGGTACCTCCGAGGGGACTATTTTCCCATAGCCCAATGGGATATCCTATAGACCGTTCGTAAAATTACCTTACTATAGGTCTATGGGAGTGCTTTTTAAGCCATGCCGCCGCCAAGCCACGCCGCCGCCATCAACGCCAAACAGCCGCATCGGCGTCAATCTATTGTCTCTCCCTTGCTTCGTAGCTGATACAATGGTTTTAGTTATACTTTCTCTCTTCCATATGCAACTTGCACTTGTAGTTGCACTTGCAGTTGCATTTACTTCTTAATACTATTCGTACTATACTCTCCATTACCCCTATTCCTATTCCTAGTTGGTTTGTATAGGTCTACTATCCCTCCCCATGAATAAAGGTTAATTTTTTCTACGTCTTGCCACATAAAAATTTAACCTTTATTCATGGGGGGGATAGTATCGGATGCCCCCATAGGCCTATGGGAAAATAGTCCCCTCGGAGGTACCTGTCGCTATAGAAGCAACCGACTTATGGCCGAATGAGATTAAACACTCATTTGGTATGCTCGACATCGGACGACTACGGGAGGAAATAAGGGCGTAGCTAGGAAACATAAATAAGCCTTGAATTCTCCCGGACCCACCTTTGAAAGAGTGAGTTACGCAAGACGGGTGAGAAGGGTGTAGCGACAGTACCAGCTACAATCAACAATAGACCAATCAGAGATTGGTTCATCAGTAAGTCGCGTATCGCTAAGCTTCATCGAGCGGCAATTGAGTGGCTGGTTGTGTGAGCCCCACTTCCTGCGTCAAAAACGTAGTTCTACAGTGGCCAACCAGCAAGGGAACAAAAATTGACATACCGACATTCCTATTTTCGTTCCATATCCACATAAAGGTCACAACAATCGTCTTATACTTCCCGGCTCATTATTATTATGACATTGATATCGGCATCACAATTGGCTTTCTACAATAAGGTTCAATCCACCTTGGTTGAGGGGTAACCACGGCCTATGTAGCTAAAGCGAGCCAAAATGAGCATTGGAATTGCCTCCATCCCGAACCCCATCATGCCTTCCTTCAAGGTCCAAGGAGGTGGACCACATGAATTTTATATCAGCGTCGATGAAAACTTAATTCAGTGTCGGCGAATATGGGTATTCCGTCCAACATACTTTGCAAATATTTTAGCTAATATGGCCATAGGACCCTGTAAATGCACACTTTGAGAGCTGTTTTATACCTGTTGTGGCAGCTATTCCGGCCTTCATCAGCGCTCTAGTTATTCTAGGTCTTTTGGTCAGCTTATTGCCACTTCGGCGCCTGACTCCATTATGGCTACAGACTTTCATAACAGAGCCAGATGAAAAGTCGGGAGAGTTGGAGCCTAGGCCGCCACGCCGCTTCACACGGCACACGTGGTATCTGCTGGCAACGTCCACCGTCGGATTTGGATTGGATTTTGTTTCCATCTTCTATCCTAATCGTCAGCTCCAGGTGATATTTCCAACTGTGTCATGGGCAGTCGCATGCTTCTTGGTCGCTATTCTGCGACCAACAAAGACGCCGAAACATCTACTTGTCCTTTATAGCAGCATCTTCCTATCGCAGTATTTTGTGTTACTAGATAGATATTCAGTACTACATCGGAGGGATATCCCACTTGTACTGTCGTGGGCAAGTTCTATTATAGCTATTTGCATTATACTATTAATGCCGCTGCGGGACCCCTCATTATCTACTGAACGTATAAGCCCAGCATTTAGTCCTCCCAATCCAGAGCTCCGCAGTCCAGAGGATGACCTTACACTTTGGCAGTTTATGACCGTGTCGTGGATGGCACCACTTATGTCTATTGGAAAGGCGAGACAACTCAATGAAGAAGATGTATGGACCCTTAGCTACCAATTCCAGCATAGAATACTGCATGAGAAGTTCCGAAATCTCAAAGGCTCGGTGCTTCGACGGTTGATAGATGTCACTGGTGTTGATTTAGTCATCATGACTGTTCTGGGTATTATTGGATCTTTTACAGGTACAGATTTTTGCCCGCTCATGAAATCATCACACCTAACAGAAAAATAGGCATTGCCTCGCCTCTCCTTTTACAGAAAATTCTTGCGAGCATGGAAAATCCATTGGCACCAAGGCAGGCAACATTGACTTATGCACTCATTGCGCTTGTTCTTCGGCTTCTTGATATGCAATGCTACGTGTTTGCAATTTGGTATGGCCGGCGTGCATACGAACGATCTCGTGGTGTCATGATAACGATGCTTTACGAGAAGACATTATCTAGGAAAGCAGTTAGCATTAGCACCAAACCTAAGGAGATTACAGATACTGGGGACTCCACAAACGGCACCAACGGTACGAGCAACGGTGGCATCGCTGCAACATCAAAGTCAACAAATAAATCCTCGTGGAGAAGTATTTGTAGTCGGATCTGGTCGACCGCGTCGGCACCTTTCGTTTCTAGGTCGAAAGAGCCCGAGAAGAAGAAGGAGTTGGCAACCATGGGGAAGATCTTTAATCTTATGAAGTGCGAGATACATACATCCCACAAATGGACAAATTTGCTGATGTGATACTAGAAATGATGCTTACTCAGTAGCCCAACGGTAATTAGAGAGTATCCGAACGATCGGTATGATTTGCATTTACTGACAATTGTGGCTAGATTCTGGGAATTCTCCGATTTGATCATTCAGCCTCTACAACTAATCCTCGCGATCATTGCAACACTTCATCTCCTCGGCTGGTCTTGTTTGATAGCTGCTGTGACTATCTTCATTGGCCAAGCTATCAATGCCGTGGTCATAAAGATTATAATATACTACGAGAAACAAAGGAGAGTGGCCACGGACGCCAAGCTACATAAGATAACACAACTTGTTGACTCGATCAGGTATGTTTCCTCCCATAAACTCGTTTGATTTCACGGGCTTTCATTACCAGTTCATGGCTGACGGCCTTCAAGGCATCTACGCTGGTATGGTTGGCAGGAAGTTTGGCTTCAACGTATAATGGAATCGAGGCAGGCCGAACTAGTTTTATTCGTAGTCACTGCGATTTGGCGGATCGCCATGGGCTTCGTATGGCAACTCTCTGGCCGAATGTTCCCCGTGGCTGCGTTTTACGTCTACTGCGTCTGGGTTGGAAAACCACTCCGGATTGACATAGCTTTCCCCGCACTCCAACTATTTAATTCCATCGAAGAGGGCTTTCTGCGAATACCAAGCATCATAACAACGCTTCTCAACGCTAGGATATCGATGGAACGTATCGAAGATTTCATGCAAGAGCCTGACAAAGTGGAAGGAGAGTCAAGTGGAAGATCAGATGAAACTCTCTCCATGGTGGAAGCTTCTTTTGCCTGGCCAGGCGCTACGGAACCTGTATTACATGATCTAACAGTGTCTTTCCCGGCCGGACTGTCTTTGGTTTATGGAGAAGTGGGAGCTGGAAAGACCGCTCTGCTACAGGCATTGCTTGGGGAGCTTGATCATCTTAGTGGTACTTACAGCCCCGCTGGGGATGTCGTAGGCTACTGCGCACAGACGCCATGGCTTCAAAGCATGAGCATTAGAGACAATATACTGTTCGCAGCGCCATACCATGAGGCTAGGTACAGGAAAGTTTTAGACGCATGTGCTTTGATTCCAGATATGGCCAATTTCAAAAATGGAGATTTATCCCTTATTGGAGAGAACGGTATTGGACTATCCGGTGGACAAAGAGCTCGAGTCGCGCTTGCCAGAGCAGTGTACTCCAACGCCAAGATTTTGTTTCTGGATGATCCCTTATCGGCGCTAGATCATCAAACTGCCGAGTCAATTGTCAAAAAGTGCCTGACGGGCCCATTAGTTGAAGACAGAATCATCGTACTGGTCACTCATCGCACCGAACTCTGCCAAGGCATAGCGAAACAGATCATTAGGATTTCGCACGGAAGAGCAGACGTCTTCGATCCTCAGTCAGTACCATCCGGAGTTATGCATGAAGCTGCAGAAGAGGTCGATGGAGATGAGAAGGAAACCGAAGATCAGACTGCCGCAGCCATTCCTGAGAAGTTCATGGATGACGAGCATCGAGTACATGGGGGCGTAAAAGCATCTGTATATTGGGAATACATCAAAGCCGGCACCATGAAAAATTGGTCGCTAATGATTCTTTTTATGGCAGCGTATCGACTTTCGGATATCGCAGAAGCTTGGTTCTTGAAGTCCTGGGGAGAAGCTTATGGTGGACAACGCACTCCCTCCAAAGATCCATTAAGCCGCTTGCCATCTCCCGAGGCGAACATCCGGCCGTGGCTACTAGGATTTCTACTTCTCATATTGAGCCAATCTGTCATCTACATCTTCCGTGAGGGCTCAATTCAGCTCGTTATCTACACAGCTGGAAAGGCGATGTTCACAACAGTAATGAGTAAAGTTGTGCATGCAACCTTCCGCTTTTACGATGTTACACCTGTCGGTCGTCTGATGAATCGTTTAACATCTGATATCAACATCATTGATGGGAATTTAGCTTCTCATTTCACAGCATTCTCCTCCGCTGCAATCATCTGGTCATCTTCGATTGTGGTTATAGGATCTGTGACTCCAACCTTCCTGGCTTTTGCGGTCGTGCTCACTATCGTCCTTGTGAGGGTCTATTCGCTGTTCCTACCTACTTCGCAGAGTTTACGACGTCTGGAAATGGTCTCTCTAACGCCATTGCTGTCTAATTTTGGGCAGCTCGCTGATGGGCTTGGGACCATCCGTGCATTTTGTGCACAAGCTCGTTTTCAAGAAGGAATTATCATATCGACAGACGGTTTCCAAAAGATGGATCACTTCTACTGGTCAGTGCAAGCTTGGCTAATTTGCCGATTTAATGTGCTTTCCTCTATCTCGACATTCTTGATGACTTTCATTGCTGTCTACACGGGAGTGTCGCCCGGTCTCACAGCGTTCGTTTTGACCGCCGCTCAGAGATTCGTTAGTGGGACTTCAGAACTCTGCAGAGTCTACGGACAAATGCAAATGGACTTTGTTTCCGTAGAGCGAATCGTCGAATTGATACATCTAGACCAAGAACCAGCTGGGGAAATCGACCCGCCTGCGTACTGGCCTCGCCTGGGTGGAGACATAGTCTTTGAAGATGTATCCATCAAGTACGCACCACACTTAGATCCCTCATTGAAGAACATCTCTCTCACCATCAAGGGTGGCTCAACGACGGCGTTGATTGGTCGTACGGGGTCAGGAAAGTCGACTCTCGCACTTTCGCTTCTAGCAACGACCTTGCCGTGTACAGGTCGTATCTTGATTGACGGAATTGATATATCGAGAGTCAAAATTGAGACCCTTCGCAAGCGTATCACATTTTTGGCACAAGAGCCAGTACTCTTCCCAGGTACTATGCGCATGAATCTTGATCCAACTAGTGAATACAGCGATGAAGAATGCGCTTCAGTTCTTTCCAAGATTGCCCTACGACACAACTGGACCTTGGACATGAACATCGATACTGGCGGGAAGAACCTCTCACAAGGACAAAGACAGCTGGTGGGATTGGCAAGGGCTCTTTTGAGGAGGAGTAGCATTATTATAATGGATGAAGCAACTGCTAGTATTGATAAGGAAACTGCGGGTAAGATTCAGGAGTTGATCAGAGAGGAATTGAAGGAGAGTACAGTTGTTACGATCGCTCATCGTGTGGAGGCTGTGAAGGGTGTTGATTGGTGCGTGGTTTTGGAGAAAGGGGAAGTCAAGGAATTTGGGGAAGCGTCGAAGATTGGAAGAATGGATATGATGCTGGATACACCAGAGAATGGGAGCGACGCAGAATAAGAGAGATTGGTTTTGATGAATTGATGTCATTCTCAGCGATGTTTATAGAGAGCACAACATGGCATTTTTACAGGATAGAGGGCGTTAGTAAGACTTCTTTAGATCTCTCCTACAGCGAAAATAATCATTAGAATAGATTCAATGCGGTAATGAATTCTTTGAATGCTGTAACTTCTTTCTCAAATTGATAATCTTCACGTTCTACTCAATCGTGCCAAAGAGGAAGGAGGGTATTCCAAGCCCCTGTATATCTTTGTTCTGCCCCGCACATATAAATTATGCCTTCCACGTCATTTCGAAAATCACATGAATTGACGTCAATGAGAGCATTGGAAGTGTTATTCTGTTTGAATACGATCAATTCATCTAAGATAATATTCCAATCCATTCTCATAAACCCACTCTACTAACCGCTCTTTCCATCTCCAAAAAAAAAACATGCATATCACTTCAATTCTCATCCCTCTTCTCCCCTTCCTTCCTCTTATCCAAGCAGACCAATATCCCCTCAACCCAATCCCATCTCCGCCTTCATCTTCCTCTCCAGTCCCTAAATCCACAATCCCTCAGCCACCCATCGGCTTCGGCACCTGGAACCTGAAAATCTCGCCTGAGAATACAACGGAGGCTGTCGCGTATGCAATCGAGATCGGGTACCGGCAGATTGACTGCGCGGCGGCGTATGGGAATGAGAAGGCAGTGGGGAGGGGGATTAAGGAGGGGTTGAAGAGGGCGGGGATTGAGAGAAGGGAAATCTGGGTTACGGGGAAGTTGTGGAATGATCGGTGAGTTTGGGGAGGGAATTCCTTTTTGTTCGGTTTTGGGTTTGGGGGTAGGGGAAAGATGGGAAAGAATATGGTGAAGGATATGGGTTCAAATAGAATTGAGATGATGATACTGACCGGTCGCTATTTAGTCATGGGGATGAGACGTCCGTTGAAAAGGGATTGAATAAGACATTAGAAGATCTGGATTTGGATTACCTAGATCTATACCTAATGCATTGGCCTGTGGGTTTCAAATTATCAGGGGATGAAGAAAAGACAAAATTGGATTACGTGCAGGTTTGTGCATCATCTCTCCTTTTTTTTTTTTCAAATACTTACATTTGCCCAGACCTGGAAATCCATGACCGCTCTCCCAAAATCACGCGTCCTCAACATTGGAGTTTCCAACTTCTCTCCCTACCAACTAAAGAACATCATCTCCTCCACTGGCATCAAGCCCTTCGCCCATCAAATGGAACTGCACCCATACCTCCAACAATCGGCATGGGTAGCTACTCACAAAGCTCTCGGAATCTCACTAACCGCATATTCCCCACTGGGAAACACAAACCCAACATACGACCCTAAACACAAGTCAATTCCCGCTTTACTAGACAACAAGGTCCTGAAGGATATTGCAGAGGAGAGGAACTGCACCACAGCGCAGGTGGCGCTGAAATGGGGGATGGGGCGGGGCGTAAGTGTAATTCCGAAGAGTAGTCATAAGGAGTGGATTCGGGAGAATTTGGCAGCGGAGGAGTGTGTTTTGGGACACGGGGATTTGACAAGGTTGAGGTTTGTGGGGAGGAAGTGGTTGGGAAGGTTTAATAATCCGAGTAAGGGGTGGGGCGTTGGGTTGTTTGAGGGCTTGGATGGAGTGTAGATGTGTGAGGAAGCTTGCTTGGAGCATGATGTTAAAGCGACCATGAGAGGGATAATGCCAAATGAAGGATGTAGGGAGACCACGTCAGGAGGGTTGATGGCAGAAGAAGACTGCTTTTCACGATGCGTCGTATCTATCTATATATAAGAATCGATTTAATCTTGAGGTCGATATATAGTACTCGTTATATCTTCTGAATTGTGAGCGGTCGGAATCTAGACTGTGGTTTTAGTCGCATGAGTGGCTCGAGTAGCTCGTGGCTCGAGTGGTCCCCTGAATCGCTATGACCACGCGGAACTAGCACAAGTACAAGTACTCCACACCTAATCTGATCTTCTAGGGCTGAATGTCGGACCTTTCAGCTCCTTCATAACACCCACATACCAAACAAACACCAGCACAAGGGACAAATACGCAGTACGACCATTGACACTGGATTCATCAAGAACACAGATCTCTTTCAGGTATGTGACTATGGCCTTTCATCAACTTCGATGCATTTTGCAAGCATGCCTACATTCCATGCAGTTTTGCCGCATCGCATACGTTACGTCGGAATTGCTGAAGAAAGATCAACTGTACCGCAAACCACTTGACTAACCCATCTTCATAGGGTCATGATGAATCCAACTACTGCGACAACAGGTCCAATTACTTCACCCCTCACCCAGCCCTGCAATGCTTCAAATATCGAACAGACTGCAGTCGCATGGAGCGATCGAATGTTTGCACCATTCCCTCGCCTGCCCGTGGAAATTCGACATGAGATATGGCGTCTCGCGCTACCGGGCCCTAGAATTGTGCCTCTTCTCGCCCGTTCCACGAAACTTTGTCCTCATATTTGGTACCGCATACGGTCGGATGTGCCAATTGGCACTTGTGCTTTGGGCGCTCAGTCTGAATGTGAAGGCTATTTTGATATCAGCCCCTCTATGATGTCGGATGATGAGCGGGAAATATCTAACCACTGCAAGCACTTGGGCAAGCACTTAAATGGACGCGATCAATACCAATGCTTTCGCTCGCATTGCCCGCCGCCTGCGATTCTTAGTGTATGCCGCGAGTCGTTTGAGATTGCTTCCAAGTTATATTCTCGCCACTTCTCAATCCCTGGCTCTCATGCACAGACCTATTTTAACTTCGCTATCGACACTTTACATATCGATCACAACACTTTTCTGTCGGGACATCCATCAGAGTACCCATTTAGAACAAGTCGTCTACTGTGCGATGAGGCAAAGCTAATTGAAAATCTGTCAGTCGGCGTTAGCCTATGCTCACCATATGATAGAGTCCAAAAATGGATTATCCACCTATTACAACATCTCCGGAATTTGAAGAAACTCACAATCGTGGATGATGACTACACAAGTTTTATACAGTCAAAAAACATGAGTGATAAGGAGCGCAATGTATTTGACAAGCATGTGGGTAGATACAAGTGGTCTGTGGTGAGCGTTGAGGCTCGAGAACAACAGATTCGTCTTTACGAGGGCATGTTAACAGCCAAACAGAGATCGGCAGATTTGGCATTCGTTGACGTGGTAGACATTGGAGATGCACTGACCATGTTAAGGGGAAACATGGGCAAGACCAAATATCATGATCATAACCCAATAGCTAAGACGGTGACAATCACGGATTATTCTTGCATTGAAAGCGCGAAGCACGCGGATCCCCGTTTTATGTATCTTGGGGAAGCCCCCTTCAAAGTTCCTCTCATTGAACATAAAGTTCTTACAACTACAAAAATGAAGGCGGAACTCGATAGAGCATGGGAGGAGTATCGAAACGGCTCTAACTGTCCCTGTCTGGAGGGGGCTCCACATCCATCTTCTGCCGGCGCTGCTAGATGGCGAGAGATAGAAGCGCAATGGTAAGATGAGTCTTGGTAGATCGCTGCGCTCCTTAGTCAACCTCATAAGGAGGCCGCGAGGATTCTCCGCTCTGCATGCTCAGCATACTCTGCTTGATATCGATTCACACCACAGATGGAAGACAAAAGCTTTCGCAAAGGCAACCATGGACCACGATTCCTGCTCGAGGTGATAGATTTCACGCAGGTTTTAGAGACCAATTCTATGGGTATGGATTGGTAAATTGTTCCGCAGCCACAGTGTAATGATAACTGTCAGGTAATACCCAATTTGGAATCCGTAACTGGCCTTCCTTCAGTGCAATCTAATTTTAGTAAGCTGGGAAATCCTCAGCCCTGCCCCAGTGCAACTCTCCTTTTGAATGTTTCCAGCTTTCCGGCAGTCTTCCTCTATGATCGACTTCAGACCACTTAGAATTAGCTGGTGTTAGCCTTGACGTTTACCTCACGGAGCTCATACTTCTCTAGATTCACGACACAGTGACAAATGACAGTGATCCAACCACTGATGAATTAAATGATCCAATGAGTAAGTACGAGCTCGCACGTGCCATGGAGGCTGTGGCTGCGGTCACTCTTTGGACATTGGATCCATAAATGTCTCCACCGCCGGTCGGTACCATTTCCTAACGAAGTAACGATTAGTCGTGGCCTCGTAATAGGGTCTAGATCCTCCTTAAACACAACGTCTTTTGGAGCAACAGTGAGTCTTTCATTCTTATTCTCCATCTTGGCAATACTTATGATTGCAGCTATTAACAACATCATTATTCGTCCACATCTAGTGCTAATATGGGAGCAGGTTTTGGACTATTCGCTGCAGTACCTCTAGAACAATCGTCGCGTTTACGCGCCTACATATTATCGCCTCCACTCTGATGATGCGCCCAGCGGTCTCGATACCAAAATCACTCATCGCACTGTTAACATCACGACGATCCAGTGACTTCTATCTAAAAGGAGTTATTGTACTATGTCTGTTAGGCATATTTTGGACTTTGCGGTCCCTCGATCACGTTGAACGCATAGCCCCTAAACCTATTACTGCGCTCGAAATCCAAAAGAATACCCAGGCTGCTAAATATTTCATCAACTACCCAGTCTCTGAAGATGAGTTCGGAGAAATGGGACGTCGGGTCCACCTCGTCACCAAGTGGTTGACTCAATTGGAACTACCAACCAATTCAGATGTTCAAGGTCTTCCGGAGTTTGCGGCGCTGGTCGAAAGGGTTGTCGCCGCGCTATTTCCATTTCTTACGCATACCTGGCCTTACACAGAGGGTACACCATACCGGAGTTTACGAAAGTCATTCATACCTGGATCGCAAGGCATCGTGATTCCTACGGGCAAGAAGACGTTCCGCTACACGTGTCATCTGATTTACAACCTGCGCGAAGTTCTCAAATCGACTTTACCAATCCAGATTGTGTACGCCGGTGGCACGGATCTTCCCTTGGAACAGCGCAATGTTCTCTTAAGTCTCGATACCAACATTGAACTCCTCGATGTAACGAAAGTCCTCGACGATACAACTCTTCAAATCTCCCACGGCAACTGGGCTATCAAACCCTTCGCTCTCCTTGCATCCAAATTTGAGCAAGTCATCCTCATCGACGCCGATGCCGTCTTCTTCCAACCACCCGAAACCATTTTCTCTTCCCATTCCGGCTACCGAAAAACTGGCACGCTATTCTTCCACGACCGACTTGTCGGAAGAGGCCATTATGAAGCCCGACACCAATTTTGGCGCTGGCAAATGCGCAACCATGTTCCCAGTGCCACATTCAAGAAATCAAGAGTCATGAACGAAGGATGGGGCCAAGAAGCCGAATCCGGTGTTGTGGTAATTGATAAGGGAAGACTGCCTGTTCTCATGGGCTTACTGCATGCGTGTTGGCAAAACACCTGGTTGGTGCGTGATAAGATTACATACCGACAGACGCACGGCGATAAGGAATCTTATTGGATGGGCATGGAGCTTAGTTCGGTGCCATACACATTCGCGGAATTCTACGGCGGGGCGCTAGGGCATGCGGTGAGGAACCAGACTACGCAGAAGACGGAGATTTGTGGGAGTACGATTGTGCATGTAGATGAGAAGAAGGAGTTGTTGTGGCTTAATGGGGGTTTGGTCCGGAGGAAGGATGGGAAGAGCGGGGATCGGGAGTTTGTCGATAAGGATTTTAAGTTGTGGGTTTTGGGCGGAAATTGGAGGTGGACGGATGAAGGGTGGGATATGGCGTGTATGGAGGGGGGGATGGTGATGGGGGTGGGGGCAAGGGAAATGGATGTGCTAGGGAAGAGTGTGGAGGGGGCGAAGAACGCGGATGAGAGGTGGGGTGCATTGATGGGGTTGGTGAAGGAGGGGAAAGGAAAGGAGAAGGCGGCTATGCGCAAAGACGCCGTCGCTTCTGAGGTTGAAGCTGGAGAATCTTGGGATGTATGAGAGATGAAATGGGAGTCTCGGAGTTGGAGCAGGTCTTGTACATCCAAAGTAATCTTGCATACTAGAATTTAGGCTAAAATGTACATCATATTCAGGTTCAGTCTCAGTCCATCAGCAAGAGATAATTCCATCGTATCGTACGTCATTCCTCCAGTATTCATATCCGATAATTCCACCAATCATCGCCCTCTTTCCTTCAAATCACCGCGTTCATCCCATCCGAATCTACCACTCCCCTCTCATCCACAACCCCTATCGTCGCCCACCACATAACCGGCTCCTCCACCTCTCTCACCACCACCCCTTCCTCCCTCCTTAACCTCCTCACCTCGTCCCTCCTCGCCGTCCTCACCCCCTCCCACCACCCCTCCCCTCTCGGCAGCTTCTTCTCCTCGCAAAACCCCACCTCCGCCTTCCTCTTCATCACCTCCAGCCCCGTCTCCCCCGCCGTGTGCATCCTCAGCGGAAACTCAAACAGCGTAATCTCGGAACAATCGATCCCTTTGACGATCTCCTCCTCGAGAGCAGTTTGGTCCATTATTGGGATAGGAGGGGTGAAGTGTGTGAAGAGTTCGAAGGATTCGGGGTATACGTTGATTGCGAGCCGGGTGAGATTGTTGGTGAGGAGGAGGGATTGGAAGGTGGAGAGGAAAGTGGAGAGGTGTGGTTGGATTTGGGTGGAGGACATTATTCGCCCGAATTGGAGGGGCCGGAGGAGGATGAGTCGGTCGTGGGGGAAGTTTATGTAGATTCGTGGAGGGGTGGAGATGGTTATTGAGGGGTTGGAGAACTGGAAGACCGTGGGGAAACTGAGGCTGTAGTGGCAGAGAGCTTGCTTGCGGGCTTCGCGGGAGGTGTGCAGGAGGGCGGGAGGAGGAGTGCTGGAGTAGTAGCGTGGGAGGAAGAGGGTGCTGGGGAGGGAGGGGTGGGTGGAGTTGTCGAGTTCGAGGGTTATGTTGCGGGTGGTGCGGCAGGCGTAGGAGAAGATTGTGAGGCGGATTTCGGTGGGGAGGAGGGGAAATAGTGTGAAGATTTTGAGAGGAGGAGGATGGTCGGTTGGGGTGAGGTTGCTGATATCGAGCACGTCGATGTCCATCTTGCAGTAATCGACAGGATTGTCCAAAAGATTTCCAATACAGGTTTTGTGACGGAGCAGCGCACTTAAACACAGATTTTTAGAGTACCAAAGCAAGGGAAGAAGAAGAACACGATTACTCCCTTAGAAGGCTCTCAAGGTTCTTCAACCAAGGACAATGACTCTTTAATTGCGAAATCACAAGACCAATTGAGAAATTACAAGACCAATTGCAAATTTTAAACATAGGACGATGGTAGTACGACCGAAATCAACAGCCAGCACTTCTAGGAAATTGATATTCGTCCAACAATCTAACTACTATAGTAAGGTAAATAAAGGCCTTGTATTGGTTGCATAGACAACCAAACCTATATTCACTTTGTGCGGCGCAGTTATTTGGCCTTCGCAACAGCGAGTTGCTTTACGAGGTGGAAATTACAGGCGAACTGATCAATTCGATGAGAAGGTGCAGGCAGTCGTTGGTTGGCAGCAGACTGCCTATCTGTAGATTCCGTACCCATCCTACAGAGATCCTCGAGCCTCGTTCTCTCGTGACATTTGGTGTAACCAAATTCACTTCTTCTTAACAAATCTCGAGTGACTAGCCGGAAATTATCGAGGTTTCCATATTTCGCCCCATAGAGGACTGAATCAATATCAGGTTTTGATGTCTGATTCTGCAAATGCGGATACTGTGAGGGCTACGGGCTAGGCAGCCGTTTTTCAAGGGAAGTTCTGTGACTTAATCTATTAGATGAGATGAATCAGTTTGATCTCTGTTGGTCGCTCTTTACTTCTGACTCATCTTCGTCTGGCCGATATCTCCGTTCTTGGGATGGTTTCATGATACGGAGGTACTGCGGGAGATATAGCTGTAGAGGAAGCTTGTGAACTGCGAAAGAGGCTGTCTAGAATTCGTCCATTGTTTAATTAGTATCTACATACGTAGGAAGTTATACGATATCAAGAGTATGCTGTTTCAATTGGACTTCTGCAGAACCATGAGGAGACAAGTTTATTCTCAATGAAAGATGGTAGTAATCTCAGTTCCACTTCAGCTCAATCGTATAAGTATCTCAAAGACCGTCCGCAGTCCCACAATCTTGACTACCTCCTGCATAAATCAACCTAGTAAAGTTCTATCTGTCCCACCTCACAACTCCACAACAAGCGCCAATGCAAACCCATCCCAGCCCTTACTACCAATGGTTTGAACAGCCGACGAATCAAGTCTCCTATCCTTCCCCATCATCTCAAACATCCTCCTTGTCCCCACCACCGCTTTCCCCGCATTCCCCTCTGTAAAATTCGGATCCGCAATCCTGCCCTTCCTGCCCACATTATCAACCACAATGACTGTTCCCACTCTAGAGAACTTCAATGCGCGATCAATGTATTCCCAATTATGCTCTTTATCCGCATCAATAAACACCAAATCGAACGGCCCGTTCTTCTTCCCTACTCCCCACTCTTCCGTTTCCATTTTCTCCAGTGTCTCCAATGCGGGACCTACGCGCACCTGCACTTTATCTTCAAATCCAGCATTCTTGATGTTAGATTCAGCTACCTCGGCATGCTTACGTTCGAGCTCCAAAGTGATGAGTTTTCCGTCCGCTGGGAGGGCCTTGGCGAACCAGATAGCGGAATAGCCTCCCAGAGTTCCGACTTCAAGAATGTTCTTTGCAGAGATCATCTTGGCAAATAGGTAAAAGAGCTTTCCTTGGTTCGGTGTGACATCAATGTTGTCCAGTTCAGCTGCTGCATTGGCCTGTAGGGCGGATGTGAGAGCTTGATCTTGAGGAACGATGTTATCACAGATATATTTATCCGCGGCAGCCATACGGGAGTAGATCTCCTCGGAGAATCTGGCACTCGTATTGGAATCATTTGAAGACATCTTCGCGTTTGTTCTGGTAGGCGAATAATAATTGTGTGATGGTGTGATGAGTATGGATCGAGTCCTTAGAGTGCTGATGAAGAAGAGTGTTTGATTGAATGGCGAGGCGTGGTAGAGGATCTTATTGAAAGCTTTTATACAACAATCCCAATCAAACTCCAGGCAGCAGCTTCTTCCCATGACTTGAAGATTGATACAAGACTCCTTGAGCTGATGAAGACAGGACAAAATTTTGCATGTCCGATGACGGGATGCCACTTTCCACGACCCAATTCCATATCATACTAAACAATCGCACAAGGTGCAACCAATAGCATAACTAGTAACATAGTGCAACCCCGCCTTTCACGACTCACTGAGTCTACATAAGTACGGCAGTAATATACGCAAGGTGTAAAGGAGTACGTATACTTGCATTAGTGGCAGCCCTGTATGCAATGTAGTCGTGCCGTGTGTAGTGTTTAGCATGGATTTATTGCAATCTTATAATCTGATAAGACCAAATCGGAGTATGATTGGAGCTCGGAGTTTGTCCTGTGTATTCGCTGAATTGAAGTTTCGCATCGGGGTATTCAAGAGTCATCCCCATGGTGCTGAACAAGAGCGACAGGCTTTAAGGTTAGCGAACTCCGATAATTATATGTCCGTACTTCTCGCGGGGTATTTCTGTCGGGGTAAGCTTTTTGTATTTGATCGGACTCGGATTTCTCGAGCTGAGGTATCGGACATTATCCCATGACGCATTAGAATGATGACGTTGTCCCGGAGAGATTCAACACCAAGTCAATTGGTAGAGAGTCAGAGAAAAGAGTGGTGTAAGTTGACGAGAAGATAGGAGTAGGTTCACTTGTTTCGTGCTGACCAGATAGCCACATGATTTGTGACTAGTTATCGCGTGATTACTAAGCACAATCAATCATAACTGTTGGTAATTATCTACATCAATGCTCCGCAGCCAGCTTTCAGCAAGGTGTGCCACGAGTCTCGCAAGGTGGCCTTAGAGTAAGGCAATTTCCTGTGGAAGCCGTTGGGCACAAAGCGTTTCAGCAATGTGCCAAACCTTAAAAATGCGATCATGACAGCTCAAAATCCATGGTTCACCCCCAAGACGGACATTGTTTCCCTCACCTGGTGTGAAGTTGCTCTGTTCGACGATTACACAGATTCGGAACCGTTTCCTGTGCTCATCGCAGTCTCCAAGATAGCACAAGGAGTATCGATCATGGTAGATCTCCTGGTGCCCTTTGAGGAAATCTATACATACCAGTTCGGGCAACCCACGCCGAATGATGTAATCTTGCTACTCCTCAAGGAGTTGAAAAATTACAAAGTCAGTCTAATGGTCATCAATATCCATACCACGGATAAGCTTGTCGTCGACTCGGGTCTTTTTAGAAGCCTGGTGTCACCTGTCCAGTTGGTTGATACCTCAGATCACAGGACCATCCGTCGTATGTAGTGTTTTCCCGAAATATAGGTTAGGTATAATTTTTCTATGTAGTAATCATAATTCTCTCATTATATCATTATGAATTAATCTTAAATCATTCACACATTATGCATCATCTAATCCGCACCAGCCAACTTCAACAACTTGGGGAACACGGGCGTTCCGAATCCCGTCGCTGGATCCCATCCCTCCGTAACAGGGAAACCTGCGGTATTACATCCCACCGCGCTTCCACTCAGAATGTCCGTGAAGCCCTTATATCCCTTCTCATACAACCAAGGGTTGAGGAAGCCGAGCGGGGCTTTGCCCTTCGCGATCAGAGCGTCGTTGACGAGGGAGATGATTCCCGAGAGGAGCGGGGTGGAGGCGCTGGTGCCAGAGATGGCGCCGTAGGTTTGGTTCCAGACATAGGCGAAGTAGAAACCTTGGGCTGATACATCCGGGTAGGCTCGGCCGGCTAGAAAGGAGAGGGAGGTTAGTGAATGTATTTTTGGAAAGGGGATGAGAAGGGAACATACTCTTGTTGTATAAACCATCGAAAGTACCGTTCAAGTTCTTGACGTATTTCGAGACAACTTTCTTTTGGTATGCAGGCATAGCAAAATAGTTACTGAACCCAGCACCGGTCGACCAACCACCATGATATTTACCATCAATAGGATCAACACCAGTAGCACGGTAAGCTGCGACTTCAGGCTCGAAGAACTTGGTCGCACCAACACTAGTAACGTAAGGACAACTGGTAGGGAAGTCCGGAACGAACATAGTAGTGTTTTTTCCGTCGTTACTGATGCAAGTATCGTTGGCACCAACACCGTAATCACCACTGGACATCAGGATGCTGGTGCCACGGGCACCGAGTTGTGCGAAACCTTGGCAGACACGCTTGGCGTATTCTACGGGGACGGTTTGCTCTTCGTCGCCGTAGGATGTGCTGATGACTTGGGGGATGTCGGTTTGGTTAAGGATGTAGCTTAACCAATCGCCGTACGGTTCGTTAGTGTTGGTATCGGTACCGACGGATGGATTGAATGGTGGAGAACCGCCCGTAGAGTAGGCGGTGATGGGAGTTGGCCAACTGATACCGGTGATAGCTTGAAGATCGAGGTTGGCTTCCTTGGATTTACCATCGGCTAATTGTTGTGCGGTGAGAGTTGTGTTTTGGACCGGGCCATTTGCAATAGAGATCATTTCGTATTGGTAGGCGGAGCCGACAGCTTCTGGGCGGTACTTGAGCAAGAATAGAGCATCATCTGGTCGAATGGGGACTTCGGCAAGGAAGTTATTGAATCCAATCTTGTTTTTTCCGGGAACCTTTGGCTTATAACCCTTGGTGCCGTAGAGAACAGAGAAACATTCGGGAGAGACCGCAGCTACGTCGCAAAGTCCAGCGAGTGTGGTATTGGTTGGTGGAGTATATCCGGCGGGAGTATATCCATCCCCTTCAATGATATTGGTATGTCTTGGTACGACATGAGTATCTCTCTTCTCGAAGCTCGATCTGGGCGCGGAACGGAAGAATGAGGTGGTTGGTTGAATGGCATCGACGTGTTTGTGGAGATGGGCTGGAAGCGACCAGGATGGCGTTCGGATGAGTTGACTACCATCTTCATGCTCATACACATGATATTCGGTGTCGAGTAATCGCTCGGCGTCCTTGACAGGAATGGCAAGATGAATCCAGTCCTTTGCGCCACTGTATGTCAAGCTGGAAGCATCAATTCCATTGTCGGCTAGCCACTCGTGAGCGAACTCGAGAGTCTTGGCTGACGGTTGCACGAGTGAGTTGACTTCATCAATGCTTAAGTGCTTGCCATATCGTTCGTGGGAAGGATCGGAAACTAGTTTAGAATGTCAATTCAACTCTCTATGAATCAATTAAGAATTTCCATACCTTCATAGAGATGTCGCTCCAATTCCTCGAATTGACTCTGCTTCAGAGCGATATTCAAATTAATGATACCCTCAGAAGGAGCACGAGCGACTCTCTTCCACTTTCTAGGAACATTGTGTCTTTCCTTTACAGCATAAGAGGTACGAGAGCGGATGACTGCGCTCGCAACTGCAGATTGAGCAGCGAGGACTGCAGTAAGTAATACTGTAACACCAACCATGACGACGACTCAATTGATGAACAAGAGGTTGAGAAATACAAAGCTCTTGCATGAGAGAGACTGGGAATCCATTCATCAAATACTTTTTTTTCTTGTGACGATCCTGCTGTGTTACCTTGTCAACTCCCCATTCCCCGCACAATTAGTTGATGGCCCTAGATGCTGTCCATGTCTTAGTCGTAGTGGATGCCGTATCGGGAAGGTCTAAAACGTCTAATACGACCTCACGATAAGAGGCTGTTTAGATGAACGAGCTCTAAAAGGCTTGGAAACAGTGGAATCGAGAAGGTAATGAGGATATCTTCCTACAATTGGGGCAAATTCCATGACTTGGTGAGCTTGGTTTTCTTGTCCCGTCGGCTTGGCCATGATGCAGCTTATGCAGATGAAAGTAGTGGTGTGTTATCCGAGCTCCCCCAAAGAGGAAGGTGGGAGAAAAGGCGAGGGCCAGGAACCAGGGATCTTGGATGAGGCACTGACCAAGATAAAAGAGATGGCTGAAAGATGGGAAGATGGGAAGATGGGAAGATGGTAAGATGGTAAGATGAAAAGATGGCTGAACGATAAATTCCTTATTAAGCTGCGGATTTTGATAGAGATGATCGCGCTGATTGGTGCTCGACGTTGCTTTGGTACTTCCGTACCTTGCCCCTTGATAGTCCCCTTGATAGTCCCCTTGATAGCCCCTTGGATCTTCAACGCCAACGACAAACACAAATTGGTACCTTGCACGTCTGCCAAACCCAATTCCGCTGATTGCATATGTCCTTGTACATCGCCATGTGCTGGAAGTCCATTTATGAGGGTGAAATCGGAAGCTGCTGCCGAAGCACCTTGCGAATATTTGTCACTATTTGTGCAATCCTCATGGCGCAAGCGGTAGCCCATTCTGTCCAGCTGTGTAACTAAATCTAGAACGCTGCATTGCATCTTGCCACTGATTTTCACCTCAAACCAGCTTCCCATCCCTTCATCGACTGCGAACTGTGAGGCGAGACTGTGCACATACGAGGGATTGATGAGAAGGGGGAGGAGGAGAAAGATTTCCATTTGTTGATGGATTGTTCCGAGGTTCTTCTGGGATTCCCGGCCATCGAAGAACAGACCTTTATCCAGTGGAGGTCTGACCCGACACGTTATCGCGCAGGATAAGACCGGAGCCGGCAATATCCGTCATTTCGCTCGTAACTATGGTATCGTGAGAAAGAAACTCCCGGGAACACTCATTTCGTCGCAGCCAAACATGAATGTTGTAGCTGCATACACTCGTTGGTCGCAGACTTCAATTGAAGCGTTATAGCCTAAGGCATCTCCTTAGAAGCTTGAAATCTAACAATCCAAGCTCGGAAAATTCGCCAAAATCCAAGCCAAGTCACATGAGGGTTGTGGCGCGCAAAAGCGTCTCGTTGTGGCTTGTAGAGCTTCAATGAGAGCAATACGACCTCATCACCAACGGCACAAAGAAGCGCAAGTTCAACAGCATACACATAGGCGTTTTCGACTAAACACTAACTTACTACGCCTTTACTCATACCAGGGAAAAGAAGAAGAAAATAGACAATATGACCTTGACTAAGCTTCCCATCGAACTACAATTGCAAATCATCAAAGATCTGCCATATCGCGACAAAGCAATTCTACGGACGACCAGCCATTACTTTAAAGATATTATTCCTGCATTTGATCTGCAAGATCTCCTCGCCGCTGAAAGAGAAAATTATGCCGAGGACAACAATCTTTTTGCGTGCAAGTACTGCATGACCCTCCGGCACGAATCATGCTTCTCCAAACGGTCCTGCAGCGGTAGGCACCTACGTCGGACGGGGTGTTGCCGTTCAAGTCGCTTTTGTCATGATTGTGGACCGAGAGAGAGGCAATACCCTCCGGGGAGATATATAGAGTTTGGTGGGAAGAAATATATATTCTGCTCGCAGTGTCATGTGCTCACGACTAATTGGCTGCGGAATATTGTTGCAGTGCATAAGATCTGCTCAAGCTGTTATATCCTCTCATAAACAGGGATGGTTGCAGACGAATAAAGGGACAGTGGCAGTTCACTACTACCTCTTCGAAAGATACTCAGCTCATTTCACTGGTGAGATGTGTGTTCGAGTCGATTATATCAATCAACCTGAATTCAGGCTTCCATAGCCCCTCTATCAAAGGCTCAATTTACGTCAAATGCGACGAATGACCGGCCAGAAACCTCCAACTTTTGTCAGCTATTCTCTCTTTTTCACCACTGCTATCTCTACCTTTTCAGCCTCCAAAACCACAAATTGAAACCCCAAAACCAGCAAACGAAGAGGCCAACAACTTACGCCAATCTGACACAGCCGATACACTCCTATCTCTCGACTGAAAGCCCCAATCAAACTCTCCCCACCCGACACCAAAAGACTACACATGTAAAACCCCCCAACACCTATCACCTCCTAACCCCCATCAATTCTTTCTCACCCGTTCCCGCGCCGGAAACATCGGTCCATCTATCGCAGTCGGGAAGCCCTCCAAGAAATGCGCAACGAGGAGTACGGTTTGCGATTTCTCATCCACCTGATCCTGAGGGAGAGTATACAGGGTGTCGATATCGTCTGACCGCTGCAGATGCTGAAGTGCAACGTGAGAACGATAGTTGGAAGTTGCGAGGAATGTGCATGTTAGGGCAGAGACGAAGAAGGGTTTGTAGCGACCTGGGGGGCGATGAGATCTGTATAGTAAGAGGGAAGACTCGGTAGTGGATATCGTGTGAAGTATGGCGGTAGGAGAGGAAGCCTGTGTCTGAAGCTAAAGATGAATGCGTGAAGTGTGTAAGAAGTGTGGTGTGTAGGTAGGTATGAAATATAAACACGATTTGGAACGAGGATGGAAATTGAGCAAATAATGTAGCATTAGAAAGTAGGTAGATGATTTATAAGAAATATCGCTGCATACATACAAAGCCAATTATTGTTGGCAAGATATTCACAACTCTCCATTTGTAGAACTTCCAAAACACTCAAGTGTACATTTGTACTTGATACTCATAAATAGAATCCAATGAGATAAATCCAAGGTTATATCCATATCCATATCCATATTCATATCCATATATATATACTGTCCAATAATCCACAGACGTCGGTCAGCCGGCAACAATATTCAGACGCACACAAAGCATCTCGGTTTCTTTCGCTTTTCTTTCGCACTCGGATTTCGCATTTCGCATTCCGTATTCCGCTCCCTCGCTCGCTTTCGTCGGTTCCTCTTCTTTTCTCTCACCCGCAGCAATGCGGCTCGCAGAACAAGTACCGTAACCAAATGTACGTAAATAATAACAGCGGACATGTGTAGGTGTAGAGAATGGAAGCTGTAAATAGTATATAAAGAGAATGAGTTTCCTGGATTTCGGATTCTGTAAAATCGAGCAAACATTATCAATCTTCTGTTCGCACGTATCGATACGAAGCGCTATATCCTTAAGGAGTCGCTATACACATCTATAATATATTCATTGTTTCTCTTTGGGAATTTATCTCATACACCCGATCAATCTACTCCATAAACTTCATTTCTATCATCTCCATAAAATCTACACACAGAGAGAGTAAACTTATCAATCACAATGGGTCTCGTCAAACTAGGCATCAAAGGCGGTCTTGCGTATCTAGTTGCCAAGAAAATCACTAAGTATGTTCCCGATCCCTCCTCTTACCATATTCCCCCATGTCCATCTGACATCTCCATCTCGCTCCTCCCCTCCATTCCATCATTCAGATCCGGAATTTTCCACTCCACCCCGTCCTCTCACATACATAATACGATATAACTAACAACCACCTTCAAATAGAATCGCAGATAAACCCCACAGTAACGAATCGAATGCTTCCTCGAGATATGAATACACTCGTCAAGATCCACACACATATACGTATCCACCAGCTCCGCCACAGCAGACACAGTACCACGAGCAACCAGGGCAATACCGGTATCCATCGGAGTATAGGCTTCCGGTCCAGAATCACACGTATGACTCTGAGAGGCAGTATCGGGAGGAGAGAAGAGTACCACTACCGCCGCCGTATGAGACGGTAGAAGAGAAGTAGGAGAATGGAAGGGAGGGAGTGAGGAGGGGTGATGCGAGGTCGGGGTGCTGTGCTTCGTGCAGTGGGGAGGGCGGTCAGCGTGGTGGCTAGAGAGCGGAGAATGAGTCTTCGTGGTCAAGGGATGTTAAAGGTTGAGGATGTGGCTTGTGTGAGAGCGTTGGGAAGCGAATCACTTTTTTCGAGATAATGGTCAAATCATATGATGTTTAGATTGCTTTTGGTCATTGATTTGGAAAGATTGGATTCAAGAGTTCGATGGAGTCGTCGATGTGTAATAGATAAAGGGTGGCGCTGGGATATGTTCGAATTCGAGGCGGTTGGTGTGATATTTTTGTTTTGGAATAGAGCTCTACTTCGTCGAAAATCATGTGGTGTGTCAGTTGCATATGTTTCCGATTAATTGGGATGATGAGAGAATTTGTGAGCTTTTCCACCGATATTGGTCACTTTCCCTCATGAAATTAGTCTCACCGAGCTCAGAATAGTCTTTTTCGTTTCCGTCAGAAGGATCGATGATCGATGATTGTTTTTCAAGGCATGGTAGATCCCAGCAGTTTGCAGGTCGGTCATGACCCCGAAAGTGCTCTTCTTTTCATATCTGCATAGCACTTATGTCCCTCGCAGCATATTCAGCAAGTTTCTGCAACGGCCAAGCCATTGCCCACTGCCATTGCTCTGGAAGTATTGACTGAATGCCAAAAACCTCCCGTTCTGCTATTCCTCTCATCCACCAAACATCATCCACCGCCTTACATAAAGAAAAGAAATGTGCTAGAATAACCAATGCTCGAGGATTATTCTCTCGCAATTGCCCACCGAATTCGGCAGGTGCAATAGTGGGAAAGGAGTACAGTATGCGTCGAATCTCGTAACGACTGTCACCGTTTTCAATGGCAAGAAGGTAGCGTCCTACAATATTGAGTGTCTGCTTATAGACGCTCTGAATCTCATCATTTAATTCTTCTCCGGGTGATCGCCAATTCATTAGTTCTTTGAACGGATCAAGATAGTTCCCGTGACGGGTATCCTTTATGAATGCTAGCATATCCGGTTTTGCGGTAACAACAGCCCGTACCTTGCTGTCTGGGGCCAGCAACGGTAATGTCTGCCCGAACAAGGGAATATTTCCTTGAAGCAGAGAAAACAGCTGAACAGGTGGTGAATATTTCTCCACATTGTGGTTTTGTAAAAGTATGAAAGCTGGCAAAGCAATTAAAATGGTAGATAGACAAATAGCTTCCGCGTTATCGGCTGTGATATTCTGTATGATGCGTCGGTGCTTGCTGATCGCCGCGTTGAAATATGTGCGATGAACATCAGCCATATCTTCAGATGCGGGATTAATTTTGAATAAATGAAGAGCTGCAACTGAGATAATGATTTCAAGGAGACATGGGTTGTCAAATGCTAGAATCGGTGCGCGCTTCACCCAAAGCTCACGAACCGTCTCGTCGTGGACGGAGAGGAAGTCTTTTTGGGCTGTCTCGGTGCAAAAATGATGTATGAGGCGCATCTCTAATGTCCTCCGTTGTGGTGATTCCTGTGAGAGAGTGATATTAAGTACCCTTGGCAAATCAAGGTTATACGGAGGAGTTGGAGATCCATTTTGGGCTGACGCTTGCAATGGTGTCGGGGCTCGTCTGGGCTCTGGGTAAGTGCATGAGATATTCCGTCGTAGACATGCTTCACATGCTGGCCTTATTTCGCTGCACTTGTACCAGTCAGAATACGCACTTTATTCTGGGACAATCGTTGTTTGACGGTACCTTGACTTTTCGCGCTTTACATGCCATGCAGCCTTGTCTGGATTTTGTGTGAGATCGCAGTGGTCTCATTGTTGGTGGTTGAGAAGTCATTGTATTCGTCAAGTTATGGAATTGAAAAAATTATATCTGCTGGCATTTTGATCTAATAATGGTAGTAAATATTTGGAGCATGCTGTCGGTCATACTCGTCTTAGCTCGATACTTCTAAGGTTCTGGACTGCAAAAGTGCCAAGCCACTAGTTCTAATTTGCTCCCGTTGTCCAATTAGTCAGATCACGTGCAATAACCCTTAAGTCTCAGACATTGTCTACCGTTACATCTCGCGTCCTAATCTTCGACAGCACCCTATTCGATAATCGACAGTTCATGGTCCATTCTACTGTCTTTTGTTAACACGCTCTAACTGTCGATCTCAAATAGACCTAAATCAACATTTGCTATCGCGATTCCCTCGAGCATCCTCTGCCCGCCGACCTCATTGGCAATTCTCTCTCGGAGAATTCTATGCATAAGGAGGGTTATAACTCTCTTGTAAGTAAGACCAGTGAGCTATATGTTCAATACCCGGTGTGTCTCTACCGAAACAGAATTTCTGAATACGCACGACTTGAATTTTGAGCCTATCTGCACCTTCTGACCTGTCGTCAACATGTTAAAAGACTACATACGCAGAATCTGATTGAATGTCTTACTCTCTTATTATCTTTAGGACACCGAGAAACCATGGGTCG
Organism: Clarireedia homoeocarpa; assembly: GCA_001465935.1. Classification (NCBI taxonomy): domain Eukaryota; kingdom Fungi; phylum Ascomycota; class Leotiomycetes; order Helotiales; family Rutstroemiaceae; genus Clarireedia; species Clarireedia homoeocarpa. Next base: position 544,443 of record LNKV01000020.1, read on the forward strand.
TCGATCTGCTCCTCATCGATGGGATTCGGCGCAAGGGACGTTCGGCGAGGACCAAGAACATCTACCCAGTATTCTTTAGCTCCATACACGAAAGACAATGTCTTTAAGCGATTAAATAGTCGAAGCCCACGCGATATTAGCATATCCGCGAATTCAGGGTGCGTTGTAAAGCCAGCTTTCATAAATTCATATGGCAAGACGATATGCTGTACCCTTCTCATGTCAGCTTTTCTCTTTCTTTCCTCCCGATTCACTGGTTCCCTCGGCACAAGAAGCCGTAAATTAGTATATATATCCCAACCGTCGATTATCAATGCATCAGTTTGCAGATCTGCGTACAGACCGGGAATTCCAAACGATTCGCAAGCCTTGGCCGTGATTGATGACCTGGATAGTCGGCACAGCTGAAGTCCGACTTCAAATTCTCTGGTTGGAAATGAGATTACTCTATTCGGCTCACTGCCAATTTTGAGATGAATGAGACGTGGACCTCTATTCTCCCAGAGTTGAAAAACCATTAGTTGTATCTCAGCCGGAAAATCCCTAAAGCGATGAAATGTGGGATTGGCCTTGAGCCAATTATCCCATTCCCATAGTCGCAGCATTTCAACGACTTTGTCCCTATCGTCTGGTAGCTGGGAGCCGGTCACAAACATCCCACGCTTACGCAGTTCGCTCCGAAGGGTGCGACGAGACATATTTGAAAATAGCCTTCTCTGCTCTGTTGATTCTCTTCGCGCATCGCTCCGGGTTGCGGACTGTCCAGCCTCAGACTCTGTTGTCACAATCCTACCATTCCGCAAGGTTCTTGAGCTTGTTCATTCTGATGACATGGCTGCTTGTGAAAGAAAGTTTTCTTGAGTGTAGTGTTGTTGAGGTAAATGGCGATTAGGTTATAAGTTGGTGCTTGATAAAGTTTCGAGGTATGTATTGCACAATGCGATTCTTATCCAGTCAGCGATGGATTAACGAGATAGTCGATGAGGAGTCAGCCAGCTAGGAAGCAAAGAATGATCTGTAACTTTTGAAAAAGCGAAGGCCAGAAGATCTCATACGAAATAAGAAGTGTCCTGTGGAGATGTAAACTCTGGCAGTGAAGCGTCAATGTAGTGAAGATGGGAAAAGAGGTTTAGAATACTCAAGAGTTTCAATACGCAAGGCAATGAGTGAATGTTTTGTCATTTGTAATACACTCTCAGCCCTACGGTAGTTTACCTACGGAAGTATAGCGGTGCCTTTTATCAGGTTATATAGCAGTGAACCAGGACAGGTCGGTATTCCAATGATACAGCAAGATCGGGAGTCAGGCAGTGCTGTCAGTAGTATATCCATACAATAATGTATACCCACTGTGTGCGCTAGTGTAATAGTGGATCCCGTGTAGTTTGTGATATTGAAACTGATGGTATAAACAGTTTTATATCCTCAAAAACAGTATATACTAGCTGTATACTAAGTGTACAGCGGCAATATAGACTAAGGAGGTGAATTATATAAGCTTTTCGGCTGTAAAGATTACTCTTACAGATCATCGTAATCGAATAGGAATAGTATTATTGGAGATACTTGAGTGTTTAAAATCGTAGTTAGGTGTATCGAGTTTTGAAGAGGAATTATTGTACGAGAGTGATTCTAACGAGGAGAGCTATTAATTTGGGTAGTAGAACTATAAATATTACTTAAATTTAAATTATATTCCTCTTCTTAATATTCCAATAGTATACTGCTAAGACACGGCTGTTTGTACGTACTACACTCTGTCCGTTTTGTGACCCCTCAAACATACTGCTGTACGCTTGGGAATACCCTTAAACTGCGCTAGTTTACACGGTTTACACTACTGACAACACTGGAGTCAGGGGAAAAGAGGCTAATTCGCCTATGCATTCACTACTTTACACCTAGCTAGATATCGATTAGTCATACTTTCTCTACTTTGGTCCCCTTTAGCCTGCGTCTCCGGGCCTTCAAGGAATGTTTCTCGGACTTGGCTGAGCAGTATCGAAGTGAATAGCTCTACTAGCGGATTGTCAAAAGCTAGAGGATTCAGTTGGCAATAATTGAAGATTGTTTTCTTAGAATGCTATTTGAATAAGGCCGGATATAAGTCGCGCGGCGGAGAAACGATCACTCAACCTAGAGTAACCACAAACTAGTCAATCATTTGCTGTCTATTTATTCTTAAAAAAAAAAAAGAGCACGGACGCACCATTCTTCGGCGCTGCGCTGCGCTCCGCTGTAAGATGTTAGGTTAGCTGATTGGGATTGGATAGCTTCCACCTAACAGTATAGGCGAGCGGGCGTATTTTGCCAAGTTAAGCTTCAACAATAATTCAATATGAATATAGCATAACATATCGTAGTGATGATATGCTTTCACCATCTCGATGACACACTTGTCGATGGTATGAACTACCATGGAACGGTGTGAATCACGTGAGATTCGACTTCAAGGTGAGCATATTCTCTCCGATATCCGCAAATGTAGCGGATCTGCAAATATAACCGCAGTCACTTCTAGTTCACGAGGAAAAGATATAAGATAGATAGACAATCATCATAAGAACGTTTATCGCCCATACGTATAGCTTTCTGAGAGATATGTAATATTTTCGTGATAGTACAGTAATACTTTTACAATGACCCCACCGCCACGTTATTCCCCTTCTGCCCCTCTCATGAGCAGAATAAGCAGCGGAACTCATGTTTGATCCTTGAACATTGTTGCTGAAGTGTTCTGACTGAACATACACATGAGAACCCTCTCATCTCGGACCGTCCCGTTGCTCGTCAAATTCAACAAATGAAGAGAGTGCTCAACTTCATATTTACCATCGGCCGCCTGACTCATCGTCATCGTTCTTGTAACTTTCAGGGCGACGGGGCTGATTACTGTACGTTGATACAGCCCCATGTTTTTCTGCAGATCTCTCTGCTTGTTTTCTCAAGTGTCTCCTGTACATTCTCATTTTCAATACCTCAGGTCTCGAGAGCGCCGTGTAAACTGTATTCGTATTGACGAATTCCCCATCAATCCACTTAATGCCACGTCTCATAGTGGGGATCTTCGACTTAGCTGTCGCTGGCATTGGCGCTGGTTTTCCGCCATGTTCTTCTTTTTCACGAAGGAATGCTCGTGCGGCTGCGGGATCGTAGCTTTCCGATCCTGGGAAGTCCTTTCCTTCGGCTTCCCATACTTCATCCGGGACAACTTCTATGATTCGAATATTTGCTTTTCCTCGTCGGAGAATGAGGAAACGGCCATCTTGTAGGAATTTCTGAGTTTCCTCGTTTTTCCATATTTTGACGGCTGTAAAGGTCAATACATCGTTTTTTCCCTTGAAACCATCTGGCTGTCCGCCGATGTAAATTCCATTAGACCCAGCCAGTCGATTTGCTTCAGATGCCGACGAAGCGAGACCAGCTGCGTGGATGATTCTCGCAATGCTCCGGGTATATACGAAAGACTGAGGAAGTTTGACGTCTGATTTTGGTCTATTGTTTATATTAATATGATCAGGTTCCTTCTTGGAATCCTCCAGAACCTTCAGATATTCTACAAGTTCAGTGGAATTGGGTTTCGCAAAACGTAAACGGTGTTCGGCCTCAGCAGCCTTTGCTGCCACTTCACCATGAGCTAGCTCAAGGAACTCCCTAGCGAGAATATGCTGAGCGTGCCTCTTAGAAGGTTCTTTGACATGTTCTTCTATGATCGTCGAAATTTCTTCGAGTGGCTTGAAAGTGAATAGCTTTAGGTACTTCTCGACATCCTCATCTGATGTGCGCATGAAGTAGCCATATAGGTCGTAACTAGTCATCAAGTCTTTGTCCAGCCATACCGCATTGCCAGCGCTTTTTCCAAATTTGGCTCCGGATGATGTGGTCAATAAAGGCACTGTGAATCCAGTGGGGTCTGGTTTGGTCGCTAACGCGTCCCTGACATCAGGATCACTATGGTTTGCTTTCATGTATTTAATCGCGTCGATACCAGCTGTGATGTTGCCATATTGATCTGCGCCACCGACCTGCATGGTTACGTCTATTTTATTGTACATGTGCCACCAGTCCCAAGCCTGCAGCAATGGGTAAGTGAATTCCGCATAAGACATGCCGTCACCCTTGGACATCTTGTTCTTCACGCTAAGCATATGTTAAAGATGACTCAAAGCTGCAAGGAAGCGTACTTACGTGTCTTTTGACATCATTGTACCCATCCTCATACCTGGGCCAAGTACTTGAAGAAATTCCATCACCGACAGTTTATTCATCCATGCATAATTGTTCAACAACCCTCGTTTCCACGCCCACTCCCAGTTGTAGCCGTATTTTTTACCCAGTCTCTCGACATTGATCCACATGCCCTTTATTTGATAATGCATCCTGTACATGTTTTCGTTCCTAACAGTGCTGAGTAGTTTTTCTCGGGTAGTGAGACGGTCGGTTGGATCCCCTATTTTCGCAGTCGCTCCTCCAAGTAATGTGACCGCATGGTAGCCATGTAAGTACATCCAGAAGATTGCCATGAATGGCAGTAAATGCCCGACATGTAATGAAGGTGCGGTGGGATCTACGCCAACGTAGGCACCAAGGCGATGTTCGGTCATGAGTTCTTCGAGGCTCTTTCGGGTACTGGACATGATATTAGCTTGCAAATCGGGGCATGCGGGATACAGAATAAATGGACTTACCCAGTAGTTTGATGTATGTAGCCCCGCTCCTCAAGGATTTTGAACATTGCTTTTTTTTTGCCGGATTTGATTTCTTGTGCTTTCTGAGTCCATTGCATCTGAGCATCTGCCACCTTCGCCAAATATTTCGTTCCTATCCATCTTCTCGCGGCATTGTTCGAATTTTGGGATGATCTGAAGGCGCATCTAGCGCATATGTAGAGGTCGGATCGACTTGAATTTCGAAACAGAGAGGTTGCCATTTTAGCGACAGAATTTGGCAACCTAAGTACGCATCGACAAGAGCCTCCACACGCCACCAGACAGATCAGAGAAAGTCACAAACCTGTTGAACTATGAACCCTTTCTCTAAGCGGTGCAATTACCACTTCGACATAAAAAAAATATTGCAGATCACCAAAAAGCCGGAGCAATATTGATCCGCCCCGGCGGGTAGCCATGCACGTGCCGTACTAGCTTAGCTAGTCAGGGCTTTGCATTAGGATTCCACACATCCGGCCCGGAGGGGAGGCTTCCACCATTCTGAACGAGTGGGCACAAGTCAGTGAGCAACACACGCAAGCAGCACATGCCACTTTCAGAGCCCTCATTGACTGACTTCCCTTGAATTGTGGAAATCTCTCAACGAACCATATTCTTGGTTGGATTTCGTTGATGGAAGAACAGATCATCATTGCGTCCTGTGGCAAACACTGCGTACCAATCAATTACTTTTTTCATCACTATAAAAAGCTTCTTCCTTTCACTTTGACTATTGTTGTTATTGTTGTTGTTGTTGCTGCTGCTGCTGACATCATTTTCATATTCTCAACTCTCTCTTGTATTCTCCCACCCCTTTTGTATATATCTCCTCTTGACTACCATTCCGATCCTCAACCACCAAATCTGTTTTCCCACGCCAGACATACGTCTCGGGTGCTTCATTACTGGATTCAAGATGGCGGAAACTGCAGATACCCCATTCATCAGTGGTGCTGATGGTAATGAGGTCTTCCAGGCGAAGTACATTCCAAAACAAAAAGGACCGCTAGCTGCGGACCACCCCAGCATGAAGGCATACATTTCCACATACCCTGCTTTGGGGCAAGTAACGGCCATCAATCAACCTACGATTACATTTACAACATTATTGGAAGTTGAAAGTAGCCGGATTCAGGATATGTGGGAAGTTTTGTTATGGCACTCCAATGCAGAACAATCGGAGGAAAGACTCATGGAACGCCTACAAGATTCAACATCCCAACCGACAACTGTGCTAAGCAATGGACCTCTGGGGCTACATCGTTTGTATTTTAGAACCTCTCTTACCATTCAAACCCCCACGACATTCAATGTCAAATTTCGTAGCAGCTCAGATCAGGACTGGAAATCTGCGCATGACCACCAGGGAACTAACAATGGAACCGTTGTCCTAAAGACAGTGACTAGCCAGGATCAAATCTCAACCAACTTGGCGGACTACATCGAGGACCTCAATCAAGAACTAGAAGTAAAAAGCTATCGCAGCCAGTCCCCTGGTACAACTATCTGGACAGTGCATGCACCAGTTAAGGGAGCTGATGGTGTGGAATCCGCCCGTAGGAGCATGAAGTTTGGTCTACCGTGGGGTAAAAGCAAGCTGGAAAGGTAGGTAGCATCGCTTCTGCGAGACTTTTCGCCATCGCAATTTTGGTGACGTATAGGTGTTCATTAGACTAACCATACCAGATGGTTTGCACTGATTCGAATCTGGACACCATGGCTGGCGCCTAGGCAAGGGAAGAATAGATTTCACCTTGATAAGGAAGCAGTGACATGCTCTTTCTTAAGCTCCGACGGAAAGCATATTGTTCTTCTTGGCATCAGTGGCGTTGACAATGTCATGTCTGTATTCGAAAGTGATAGCGAGGGAAATGTTATCTTAAATGTACGACCACGAACAATGCTACAAATATTGGAGCACTGATGAAGACAGATCCGTAACGATAATGCCAAGGATTCGATTGCTAGGATTGTTGTCGGGCTTGGAGATGACTATGAGTCGGCGAATGCAGCCGTCATGTATCATGCACGAGATATCGTTCTAACAGCTGAGATCCAGGATGGGGAGACACAGAAAGAGATCGAAGCTTTGAAAGAAGGTGATGAACAGAGCAAAGTATACGCTGAGAATTGGTCAGATGGTCTCACCTACTGTATGTTTGAGCCTCTGTTTGGGATCCCATCTGATATCATAACTTAGGCACATGGAACGCACTGGGCCAACGTTTAACGGAAGAAAAGATTCTCAAGGCAGTTGAAATTCTGGCTAATAACAAAATTAATGTGACTAACTTCATCATCGATGACAACTGGCAAGCAATCGACTACAAGGGACATGGTCAATTCCAGCACGGTTGGATTGAGTTTGAAGCTGAGAGAAAAGCCTTTCCAAATGGCTTGAAGCATACGGTTTCTCTTATTCGAGAAAAGCAGCCTAGTATCCAACACGTAGCCGTATGGCATGCGCTACTTGGCTACTGGGGTGGACTCGCACCAGACGGCAAGATAGCCACAGCTTACAAAACCGTTGACATTGTGCGCCAGGATTCTAAACGGAGAAATCTACCACTAGGCGGAAAGATGACTGTGGTAGCAAAAGAAGATGTTCAGAGATTCTACAATGATTTCTACTCTTTCCTTTCCTCGTGCGGAGTTGACGCCGTCAAGACCGAGTAAGTTCAGTCCCTAGAGTATATCACTCTACTAACAAGGCAAAGTGCTCAATTTATGCTTGATCTTCTCGTGTCTCCCAAGGATCGCAGCGACTTGATATCCTCATATCAAGATGCCTGGACACTTTCTACCCTTCGCAACTTTGGTGTTAAAGCTATTTCTTGCATGTCACAAATACCACAAATCTTGTTCCATTCTCAGATGCCACAAAATAGGCCTCCTATATTGGTCCGGAACTCAGACGACTTCTTTCCAGAAATCCCTACAAGCCACCCTTGGCATGTTTTCACAAACGCTCATAATGCGTTGTTTACGCAACACCTCAATCTTATCCCAGACTGGGATATGTTTCAGACGGTCCATGATTATTCTGGTTTTCATGCTGCAGCAAGATGTGTCAGTGGCGGACCTATCTATATCACTGATGTTCCAGGTGAACATGATTTGGATTTGATCAACCAGATGACTGGACCATCGCCGCGAGGCAAGACAATCATCTTCAGACCAAGCGTTGTGGGAAAGAGTTTAGAGCAATACAATGACTACGATGATGAGAGAATACTACCAATTGGAACCTATCATGGTGCAGCGTACACTGGTACTGGCATCATTGGTTTCTTCAACATCTCGCAGCGACCACTCAGTGAGCTCATTCCATTGTCTAAATTCCCTGGTGTAGAAGAAGCACAATTCTACGTTGTCAGGGCACACTCGACTGGGATTGTTTCAAGCCCCATGCAAATAGTTGACCCGTCAGCGTTGATATATGTATCACTTGATATCAGAGGATACGACATCTTATCGGCCTATCCTTTACGTGGTTTTGTGGATGAGAAAAAGAATGAGACGACCTGGATTGCAAACCTTGGTCTTCTTGGAAAGATGGCTGGTGCAGCAGCAGTTGTAGACAACAAGATGACAAAGATGGAGAATGGCAAGATCATGATTGATACGAATGTGAAAGCCCTTGGCACTCTTGGTAAATTTTGCTCTCTTTGTATCTCAAATATTCAGCTGATCATGATCCAGGCATTTACATATCCACGCTCCCTGATATTTCCGTAGAGGGGAATATGCTTATCATGATCTTGGGGAAAGTCCTTCCACTCCATACAGTCACCATCAGCAAGGTCGATCCACATGTTCTTGAGATAGACACACTCACCGCGTGGAGTGAATTGGAGCTTTCAAGTGGATGGAGTAATGAAGTTGAGGTGAAGATTTATATCAATCCCACTTCTTAGGCAGAGAAAGAACAAGATGAGTGTTTTGTACTAGGAAAGCTTCTAGTGTTACCCACGTAGCTTAAAGCACTTGCCAATTTGCCAGCGTAGCATAGTATAAAAAGCAGGTTACACCTCATACAGATTGACACTAAAAATTGTCCATTCCGGTTTCGCAGTCCATGCGCACGTGATATCATTAATGAGAAACAAGTTATGGTTAATTAGTGGGCAGATTTCACCCTGCCTTGGGGACATGCGTTCATAGCTGCAAGCAGCTTCACGCTTGATAGTAGATACAGGCCTTTCAACTGGACTCTCGATCGCCCCTGCTTATTGGTCAGAAAAGTGGTAGAAAAATTCACGTGAGCGGCGACCGATTTTCTGTTCAATTTTTGTGCCAACAAAGCGTCTAACCCCTGCATTAGGGCGAAAAGACAAAATGGTCTTCCTCGTAGTTGAGAGGCAATGGTACCCTCGTTAAAACGTCTAACTTTACAGTTGAGAGGCAATAGTACCCTCGTGAGAGGCATACTCCAAGCAATGCATAACTACAGCATATACAAATTCGTGCTACCGTTATTTTGTCTCTTTCTATCCTCATTTTAGTTCATATATCTTTTTCTCTGCTACAGGACCCTGCCATCTTTCTTCACATACCCTCACATCGAACACCCCCGCACCGTTCGCCCCACCATGGACCGAGCCGTATCCCACCCCGAACCGTTCACAGTCCCTCCTAAATATACACCCCATACCACCTCACTCATCCTGCTCCACGGCACATCAACGAATGGCGAAGTTTTCGGCTCGGCCCTCCTCGAACCTTTCCTCTCTCCTAGCTCGGGCAAAAGCGTCACTTTAGGAGATCTAATACCGCATGCGAAATTCGTCTTTCCCTCTGGAAGGGAGAGAAGAACGACTGTGCTAGGAGGGCGGATGTCGAATGCTTGGTTCGATGTTTGGGATTTTTCGGATCGTACGAAGGTTTGTTGTTTTTTTAATCAATAAGTCACTGTTCCTTGAGATTTTGGTTTTGCTCGAGCGAGATGTCATGAACGGATTGCTAATGAATCACAGGGCGAAGACACGCAGAGGGAGGGGCTGAGGGAAAGTATAGAGTATCTTGGTTTAGTGGTCAAGGAGGAGATAGAAAGACTCCCCGAGGACGGTAAGGTAATTATAGGCGGGTTTAGCATGGGGAGTGCGATGAGCATGTTTCTTCTATTGAGTGGGGAGCTGGAGCGACTTGGTGTTGGGGACCAAGTTGTGGGGTTGGTGGGATTGAGTGGGTGGTTGCCGTTTCGGAGGCAGATTGAGGAGACTGCGCAGAAGGGGGAAGCGTGGTGGGAGCAGAGGAGGAATGTTAGAGACTTCATTAGGACGCTCGTGGAGTTGAGGGAGTGGGATGGAGAAAGACAAGGGCAGAGAGTTAGTGGAGAGATGGAGGAAGATGGTAAGAAAATTGATGAGAAGAAAGGATTGAAGGTCTGGCTGGGGCACGGGATAGAGGATGAGAAGGTTCTTCTGGAGTGGGGTACGCAGATGAGGGACGTACTGAAGATGGTGGGGTATGAGGTTTCTTGGAACGAGTACGAGGGTCTGAGACATTGGCACTTGCCGGGGGAGTTGGAAGAGCTAGTGGGTTTTGTGGAAGATGTGGTGCAAAAATGAAGAGCTTTATTGGACTTATTAATTCAGGAGTGTTTATTTATGTTTACCGCCAACATGCTGTCATCCTACTTGATACCATCGATAACGCTATTTCAGTTCCCCGCTCCAATTCGATATTTATCTTATCCATAGAACAGTCCACAGGTCCATCCAACTTACATGTTTCATAAAATAAGTAGATCTGACTTTCAAATCCGCAGGCACATCAACGGTCGTTCCTTTCACTATTTAGCGTTTCTGGCATCATGAGTATTCTCAACTTTTCCTGCCACACCGCATGCAGCTTCAAATTATCCAACTTCTTCTGCTCCTCATACTTCTTCTCCCTTTCTCTACAATCAATTGTCTCCGTTTCAATCATTCCGATGACCTTCAGCTCCAATGCGAAAGTCTTTGACACACGGATTTCTCGAATGTACTTTATCCACTCGTACCGTCCAGGGTTGTCGATCAGATCCTTGATATCTCTGCGCTGCACCCAGAAGTAAATCGTAAGGTTCTGTATCTGACTCAATCTTGAAAGTCTTTCACAGAGAAACGGGAGATTCAGAATACTAGTGTTGTCGCCTCCGAGTGATGTAGTATGAGGGCCGTAGTTGTATGCTGATCCAAGAATATCCATTGTGATGTTCTGAATAAGATGCCATTGTCGGATGAACCGAGGGGATTTGAGATTATCATACACCCAATGAGAGCATGCCTACAGATAGTCAGCGTTATTCCCACATAATTCAAAGTTCACAGATAATTGAAGTTGCATACCGTATAGTCGCACGTGAAATCTAGTATGAAGTTTTTCCAGAACCACTTCAAGAACTCTTTTAAGACGCTCTTATCCATATTTTCACTGCGCCATTTCCCAGCCCCTGCTTTAGCTTTCTTGTTTACATAAAAGAAGCCCTCTGCTTTAATCAAGCCCTTGACGAAAAGACTATACTCCTCACACAACCGCACAGCATGATAATCGTTTTCCACCATCTTTAAATCTCCCTTCGCAACCTTATGAACATCTCCTATAAGAGAGATCAAAGTCATCAGATTATAGGTTCCGCCATTCGTGCATGGGTCCTCTGAGACTGTTGTGATTTTCTGCAATTGAACACTGTGAAGTAGAAGAGCCTGAAGCCTTGGAGATATTCTTGTTGGTGGAACACGGAGAGAGTATTTAACGGGTGCGAATCCGCTGTCTTTGGGCGTGCCGGGAGGGTGATAGTGATTGTCGGGAATGGCAGTGTAGTCCCGCATCAGATGGCGGCTTTTTACTGCTGGTGGGTTGCAGCGTTTGGTAAGTTTGTTTCCCAGAGGAATGATGCAGCGATAGATGTGCTCACGAATTTCTGTCGGCATAGATTTGAGGAGCGTGAGGAATCTAAAATGGGTTTCAGTTAGTGTCATGTCTCGAAGATAAGCTTTGCCATCGTATACAGAACTCATGAGAACATTTCAATTGACCTACCGTCCTGATACCGCAGGGTGTGGTTGTGCCGCGAAGATATAAGTTGAAAGATCGTCATCGTCGGCTACATCGTTTTTCTCAAATTCCTGAAATGGAAAACCTGGAACCAACTCCGCACTGAAGTAATTACGTTCTTCTGCACACGCTCTTGAATTTAATCGTCTCTTCATCTGGGCAATAAATTGTGAGAATCTGTTGTAATTGTGTTTTCTGCGAAAGGAATAATTGAGTAGCGAAGCAATTCCATCTGAGTGATAATACTGAGAAATAAATACAGATAGAAATTATATTTCAACTGTATTACTAGGTCCTTTCTGAGATATAGTCTCGCCTCAAACACCCAATGAAGTTCCAGAACCATGCTGAGTGAATCATATCGCTGGGTAGACAATATGAGTGAATAACTTTTGTAGAAAGGTGTCTGAGCCAAGTACAGGCTAGTCAGCGTTGAATACGACAACTTACAGGAGTTTCTCCTTATGCATTGCTGCTCCAGAAAATTTGAAGTCAATAATGACTTCCTGGCTTCACTGTTTCAAGCTCAAGCATCGAACTTATCCAAGTTCAACGCCTACTATCGAATTTCTGGGAACTGACATTCGTCCACCATTCAGAAGATTTTAACGCCGATACATAAGAAGTACTCATGGAGCGTTAACTGAACCACATGAATGAGTTCCCAGTTCAGAACCCCTTGAGGCTGCATATCATTCGCCACACTTGGTGGAATAATGATGGGATGTTTGGACTCTAGCACCTTGACCCAGTCCATCCGACGAAGAAATCCCACAGTTTCGTCACAAGAGGCTGGCATAGATGCTGACTCAATAATTACTCTCACACGGAACCGCGAATGACTTGCCATGAGATTTTTGGCCTCCCGGTCAGTTCTATTCAAAGTAGTGTTGCATCCTAGTGAAAATGAAGACAACAAGGGCTAGAAAAGTGTTGGAAGGTTGGAGAGGTATCCTTACCCATTCGCCGGTCTGAAACGAAACAGCCGTAAATAAAGTCGGCCTCTTTTGGATAATTACACGAACTGCACCGCAATGGAGAAAGCCTTCCAAGTATTGACGCCCGCGACGAAGTAGCGACCGAACAATACTGTAACCGCACAGCAACAAATTAGACGAGCGGTTAAGTACTGTAATTCAAGGCTACTTGACTTCTATATAACTTTTACTTGCAGTCTTCTAAAAAGATTTGTAACTCGATAATTCTTCTGTTGTTATCTCTTTATTCATTATTTCCAGTGCATTCATCATTCATCTTAGTATATTTTGCACCATGCCTTCATCATCAAAACCCATATTAAAATGGCCAATAAAGGGGAAAGTATTATTCAGGTGTACAGATACAGTACAGTTTATGATATGTGTCCATCTTGTCCATAATGACGGTAAGAAAGAGTCTGAGTGTTTTTATTTCAACGACGAAATGAAGGTTCAGCGCTGTGAGGAGAACGAAGCATATCCTGCTCATGTTATGTTTGAATTTACGTCTTTCCAGCTTAAATCAATCTTCGACTATGCTGCAGGCTGGCTTCAATGCACAGCTGCCAGTAGAAAGTCTACTGGGTATCATTTTCCTGAGATAATTAGTGTAACTTCCCCTAAAACCAGTTTATTTCATGCTCGCTAACCCTCCGCTGTAGCGACGTCGAATAACGTGGATGTTCCTCCGCGACTTCCATAAACAAGAAGAGACATATGTGAAATGTGAAGAGTGGCAACAGACCACGTTTAAGCACAACTCCTATGAAGTTCTTCTGACTTTCTTGGCGTGGGAGGATTTGGGGGACGCTATCGAGCAACACCTCAGGGTTAATTCTAATCTTGTCGCAAAGGATTTCAATAAGTATCTGTCGAGCTACGAGAACCGATTGTGTACTGTGAAAGAGTTACTAGAGCACTACATTCCCAAGCAGCTCGCAGACGCATACAACTTCACGGAATTGGCGACGCTGCTGCAAACTAGTAAGAAGGAGACACATTCGAAGGATGGTCACAGGAAAAGGACGGGGGGTGAAACTAGTGTGAGAAGAACAAGGAGACCAAGCAGTGACCCGAATAGTAGGCATACTAGTGAGGATGAAAGAGAGAGACCCAAAGTAAAAGCCAGTCATCATGGTAGAAAGAAGTGGCTCTAAGCGATAGCTGGTCGTACGTGGACATCTTTGTTCATGAATCGTGCCAAAGAACTTCCTTTCCAACTAGATGGATAATGACTCATTGCCTATATATAATCTTGTCGTTTATCGTTATTCTCGCATCTTTCCTTTGATTCTTGCGTCTAATATTTTTCTGCGTCCATCTACCTGCATCCATAAGCTACATTATTTTCTGGATCTTTATGTCTCCTGACATCTCTGAAGTCATGTTCAATTTGATAATCTAGTCGAAGCAGAATTCAAAAAGTAACCAGGCCAGAAGCTCTGCTAAATTCTTTGTAAGATAATCACTAATAAGGGATATCGACTCCCAATCTTCAAAGTCAGGCAATTAAGACTCCTTTATATCCACAAAGAATGATTAATCTCGCACATCTTCTATCTACCAACATCTCATAGGCACTGTTGAGAGCTCTACTCAGCTATCCGTGGAGATTTGGCCCGGTAGGATCTGGGTCTCTTTCCAACAGACCTCAAAATGTCAACGAGAGAAGGCCAGATGAACGACCCTTTATTGGACGAGGGATTATGATAGATCCAACGCAACCAAAGAAACAAGTATCAGCCAAGACTTATCATGAATTTGATCACACAAAAGTTTGTTGGGTGGCCATAAAGATGGCCTGAATCCTCATGAAGTAAAGACTGCGCCACAATCGATCTTATCAGATAGCATCAAGGAAGAGGGGTCACCATGTGGCCAAGGCAAGGTCAGATGTTGGTAAGCGGTAGAAGGATGATACAGCCTTCGAACATTATCTGAGATTTGAAGGATTTCTATAGTCTAACGTTAGATATTTGGCTTTGGAGGAATACATAAAGGAAATTGGAACCTTGGTGGTATTTGAAGGTTTAGACTCACTCATTATTCAATCATTGTAACATTCGTTCTAATATTTATTCCATTCTTTTCAATTGTCGAAACATTCATTAATCTCATTCAATACCGCCAACATGGTGTCGTTCTTTCCGAGGAGACGAAGAGACACCTATCCTAATGACACCTATCCTAATGACAGCGACTACCATACGGACTCTGGCAGCAATGTCGATCGACATGAGAATTCCCCTTGGGTCAAAATATACGCGACGATGATTCCGCCGACGACTCGTTCCAAGGATGCAGTGCCTCATTTCCTTTTCTACCGCGAAGCTAGATCTCAAGGTCTCACCTTCACCGGCCCCCAGAATGATGAAAACCCCGATTTAATGCGGGAGGTTAATATTCCTGAAAATACTCGCTCACGCCATATATTCTCATTGCATCGTTCAACTGGGGAGATTAAATTGTCCCAGTCCGTTAAGCAATCCACGGCGGAAAGTGGTGCATCAGAAAATACACCCGTGAGTTTCTGAATTGCTACTGTAGAGCTATACTAGATATACTTGCACATGCTGACAGTTATGCTTTTATAGAGTGCTGAGCAAATGCAAATGTATATGCGCACTGCCGCGAGGAGTGAGTATACAGGCGTGATTATACACCACAGAAATTTCTTCACTTATGCTGGTATCACCAAACTTGCGCTGAAACTTCTCCGTCTCTATATCCATAGGAGATTGGTTAAAGAGGATGCATTGATGGCAGCACAAGACCCCAAGTACAGGAATGACAGTAGATCGAAAAAATTGATGGAAAAGGCAATATACCTAGATGGAAAGATCTACAAATTAGAGAAAATAGGCAGGAGAAAAAACAAAAAGCCTAGGAGCAGCAAAAGAAGTGTGTCTAGAGTGGAAAATAGTTACAATTCAGGTAGAGGTCAAGGTCATCAAATTGAGTCGCGAAGTAGATGGTCAAGATTTAGAGGAAGACGTTAGGGCATGGTGTATTGTAGGACACGTGAAAGCACGTGCAGATCTCTCTTTTAGTTTAGCTAAGGTTGTGTAGTAGTATAACGAGGCTGATTCCCACTTAGATTTACAATTTATTAACTGTTTTACCTCTCTTTTGACTGATTGGTACAGATGAACATCGAGTTATACTTCACTAGATTGGAAATTGAAGATGTTAAGAACAGAGGGGATATCCAGGACATTTGATCAATTTGACTTAAAATCTTGTGCTGGTGTTATCGCGACGGAGGGGCTGATGCGGGGTAGATTTATGGGGTGACGCTATGATACGGACGAGGAATGTTATTTTGATCTGTTGGGTGAATATGCACAAATGCGGTGAGGGTTGGCTAGGATACTTGGTGATGCCAAAGCAGACGATAATTGAACGCTGATGCATCCATAGAATATGCGTTGTCCCGCAACATGTGGCACGGTTCTTTTATTAAGACCAAAGAAAATGGGTAGCAATCCAACTCCGATTTGACGATACTGTATAACTTTGTGATCACTTAAAACAAACGATAATCGCAGCCAGTAACCTGGCGAAAAGTCAAAACTAATCTGGTTCAACGCAAAACTTAAGCATTCATAGTTTATACAATATGATATTGACATGAAAGCGTGCCCGAATTGGTATTCTATAGTGAAATCCTACTCTTCCCCATTTCAGCTTCTAACTCTGCAATGGCTGGCCCATGCCACCGTATGTGATTGTCTTGATCGTTTGGTATTCAGCAACTCCATATTTGCTTCCCTCCCGTCCAAATCCTGATTCCTTTACACCACCGAATGGTGACGCTGCATCACTAATCATTCCAGTATTAACACCAACCATACCGACTTCAAGAGCCTCTGCGACTCTGAAGATTCTCTGAACGTCTTTGGAGAAGAAATATCCTGCCAAACCAACATCGGCTGAGTTCGCAATCTTAACAACTTCTTCTTCGGTGTTGAACTTGAGTAGACCAGCGACTGGACCAAAAGTCTCTTCATTCGCAATTGCCATCTCGGTTGTTACACCAGTAATGACGGTCGGCTGGAAGAAGTTGGAACCGAGTTCAGGCATCTTCTGTCCACCTTGGATAACCTTTCCACCTTTCTTTTCCGCATCTTTGACATGTGCCTCGACCTTGTCGATGGCTCGTGAGTGGATGACGGGGCCGTGAGTAGTGCCTTCTGTGAAGCCACCTCCAACTTTGAAATCCTTGACCTTTGCAGCAAACTTTTGTGCAAATTCATCATAAATTCCGGATTGAATGAAGATTCGATTTGCGCAAACACACGTTTGACCGGAGGAGCGGAACTTGCTTGCAATAGCCCCAGTAACTGCTGGCTCAAGGTCTGCATCATCAAACACGATGAATGGAGCATTGCCGCCAAGTTCTAGCGACAACTTCTTTAATGTAGAGGAGGACTGCTTCATCAATATTTTACCTACTCCGGTCGATCCAGTAAAGGAAACCTTCTTGATTGTAGGTGAAGTTGTGAGAAGTTCGCCAACTTTGATCATGTTTTCCGATGAACTGAACATGTTTATAACACCCTTCGGAATGCCAGCTCTATGTGCCAGCTCTGCCAACGCCAGAGATGTGAATGGCGTTTCTCCTGGAGATTTTGCGACAACTGTGCAGCCAGCTGCAAGTGCGGGGGCAATCTTCCGTGTGATCATCGCGGCAGGGAAATTCCATCTATGAAATTATTAGCGCGAGAATATTTGTGCTTGTCCGCTCAAAATGGACATACGGGGTAATGAGTCCACAGACTCCAACAGGCTCTTTCAGCGTCACCACACGGTTTCCCGCGTTGGATGACGGGATTGTATCTCCATAGATGCGCGGGGCCTCCTCACTGAACCACTCAACATAACTTGCTGCGTACGCAGCCTCTCCTTTTGCATCTGCGAAAGGCTTTCCGTTCTCCCATGTTATAAGTTTGGCAATATCCTCGCTGTTTTCAATCTACAAGCAATGAGTCAATGCGTGGCGTTTATTGCTACGGCCAGGGTCTAGCATACTATTAGATCGTACCATTTTCGCAGCAGCTTAGAACGTTCACGTCCGGTCTTAGTCTTAAATAATGGAAATGCTGCGGCTGCAGCATCGATAGCTTTCTGAGTGTCTGTGGTATCAAATTCGGGTGCCGTTCCTATCAGCTTTCCAGTCGAGGGATCTGTGCCAAGATGATATGAGTTAGAAACTGTTCAATACCTCGAACCCGGAGCCTCGGAGATCCTACCATAAACCTCAAATGTATTTCCTGAAGCTGCCTTTACCCATTCTCCATTTACATACGCGACGTCCAACTTCAACAGACTCGGATCATTGAGTTTCGGTACAGTGTGAGGCATATTGGAAGCACTTCGAGACTGAAGAATTGGTAGAGTGAAAGGCTGAAATCGAGATCTGGGTGATGTTCGTGCAGCAGCCACGGTTGACCTTATAAGCTTGTTCATGATGACGAGGAGAACAGGGCTGGGCGTTTTACTTTAGTAATTCAAGGATTGTGTCACCATAACAATTGGCTCTGGTGACCTCAAGAAAGGTTGGCAGGAACGAAAGAAAGCCGGGAACAGCAGGACTCAATAGGAGAGATTTGGAATTGGGGATCATCAGACGGCGACTTGCGACGAAAATGGTTCTGGAGTTACGGAGTATGTTTGCATACGCCGTTGACGTCGACTGTTATCCGTCATTTTTACATCCAAGATGCAAGGATTTGCGACAATTCCACAATCTTGTGCCTGTTTGGCTGATAAGCAGCGGGGCAGGCTGGGAGCTAGCCTCTTTAGGCAATGAGCTTCACATAATCGCTCCAACGGGAATGGTTCCATTTTCATAGGCGAGAAAAAAGAGAAAATCTCCAAAAAGCTTCATCCTGAGCAGAGCAACTTACCTAATACTATCACCTGAATCAAGAATCAACGACGAACGGCATGGGAGTGTTATCGGGTTACGGATATACTATTTTGCCTCGCCCTTCCTGCATCATTCATCCGGTGGGGTCAGATGCTTGAAGCAACGGCTACCCGGTGGGGTTAGATGCTTGAAGCAACGACTACAGAGTTTCCCCGCGGCGAATGTCTCTCCATTACGCCTAGTTCACAATATGCCCCGAACTCCCCGCACCAGTCGTGTTCCGATGAGGGGTACACGCTAACATACTGACATACTGAACCTCTCTTCTTCCATTGGTCGTGCTTTCTACGTCGGTATGATTATTGCGAATGCAACGCATTAACATGCAGCTTCATTTCCGTGGCAATGAGGAATTCAGCTCGAGGCTGTTGACAGGATTGATCTGCAAGGTGCGGGTTAATATATCTCGTAGTTACTTAAGCTCGGAATCTCCCATTTTCCTGAGTCCTTTCTTTTCTGTAAACCCCCTTTTCTTCCATCTTTTATACAGTTCACTATATCTTTTGAGCATAAATCAGGAGACCATCAGCAATTCAAGCCATGATTCAAAGGGTCAGCTTTGGGCTTCTAGCCGGTCTGATGCAGGCAGTTTACGCTCAAAGCAATTTCACCGTCACTAGTGCAGCTCCGGCAAGTGCTGGTTCCCCTCTTCCGGCTTTCATAAGTTACTCAATCGAGTTTGCCTATTTCCCAAACTTCGCTGGTATGAAGACTTGAGAACACATCGTATAGTGGATAGATGCTCACATGATCAGGAAATAATTCCAATCCAAATACATTTTCGTATAATCTGCTTAACAACCTTGGCAATTTTCAAGGGGCGAAACCACACATCCGAGTCGGAGGAAACACCCAAGATTACGCTCTTTATAATGCTAGTCTTCCCTATGCAGTCAACGGCACGATTAACCCTGCCAAATCGGTGGATTATCCAACTACTGTGTACATTGGACCATCATTTTTCGAGTCTTACAATACCTGGCCCGGTTTCAAATACTCACACGGGTTCAATCTTGGGCTAGGTGCGAACAATTCTGCTGGGTGGAAGACGCTGCTTGACACTATCCCATTGGCATGCAAAGCTTTGGAGGGCGGAAAACTTCTAGTGTGGGAATATGGAAACGAACCAGACCTATACTCTACATCTGCTCAAGGGCCAGTACGACCTTCGACATGGAATGAAGCAACGTACGTAAGTCAATGGTTGAACGGCAGCCGTACAATAAAGGCCGGCGTTTCCTCGGCTTGCCCTGATTTGGCATCATATGGATTCATGGCTCCATCATTTGCTGGCGCTAGCAACCACCTAAACCCCGTTACGGCGTGGAATGATGGACTGGATGTCGATAAAGACATTGAGCTATTTTCGTCCCATAAGTAAATCTCCTGTTTCTGCTATAAATAATCTAAACTGACTTGCAATCAAAGTTACGTCGGTGGAGCCACTCAACCAGGAGTAACATTACAAGGGACACTCATGAACCACACTCAAACAGTGAACTCTGTAGCCACTCAGCTAAAAGTCGCAAGTGCCCTCAATTTGAGTGGAATACCATTTATTCTAGGTGAAGCCAATTCCTTGTATAATGAAGGTGCACCCGGTCTATCCAATGCTTACGGTGCCGCTCTTGTAAGTCACCTGATCATCTCTAAAAGTTGAATGCCATTCTTACAAACACTCTCTAACAGTGGAACATCGATTTCGCACTTTACAGTGCAAGCAAGAATATACATCGCATACAGTATGTGTTTTGATCTACCTATCCCACACAGTCTTTCAAAAAGTTAACCCCGCTCCAGCTTCCATACCGGCCTCTCATACCGCTACAGCGCATGGCAGCCAGAAACTACGCTTCAAGCACCGAAAGGTACCAAAGCTCCCTACTACGGCAATCTAGCCACTGCCGCATTCCTCTCCAACCTTAGCGCCCCTAACACCACGACGACTATATCGAATATCCCACTCACCTCACCCTTCGAATCCGCCTACGCCGCTTACGTCAACTCTACACTCAAACGCATCATGATCATTAACATGCATCAATACAACTACACCATCAACGGAACATCTTCCATCCTCAACCCCGTCGCTCGTCCAGTGAGAAATTTCACCATCACCATTCCCTCATCCGCAACATCCCAATACAGCAACGGAGCAGAAGCACTACCAAGCGTAGCGACGCTCAGAGCGCTTCGCGCGAACGGAAGTGACGCCGTCACTGGGATTACCTATGACGGGTATTCGTACAACTACGAACTGAACAACGGGTTGCCAGTCCGCCTGACAAACGTGACAGTCGGCAAGACGGTTCGTGTAACGGATGGAAAGCTGGTCGTACCGGTGGAGGACTCGGGTGCTGTCATGGTTGATTTTGGGGCTTGATTTGGAGCGGAGCGGAGGGCTAAGTATGTAAGTACGTACGTACATAGTGGAGATACAGATACATACATACAATAGCATGCCAAGTACTTTTTGCCGTGTGCTCGAAAAGCCACGCGACGAGATTATCGATTGTGATTTGATTGCTATCCAACAAAACAAAACGCATTCAGAATCCCATCAATGAATGGTGCAGTGCATTTTTTTTTTCTTCTTATCCAACCATTAATTATATGAACTTGAGAATGAGAATGCAATACAGTACAATCGACGTTTATTAAATTTAAACGGGCAGGAACCACGACCGACGACTTAGTTACGTATCAGCTCAGCTCGCTCCCGCGCAGCCCATGAACATACATCTACATACAGTAAGTAAGTACTTACTCGATTCACTTTCCGATCGAAATCACTATATTTATTCATTCACCCACCCACTCACTCATGAAGTAAAGCAAAGAAACCCACCCATGTTTTTTTTTGCAGATGGGATTGGATTGGAATGGAATTGCCAACTAACTAACTATTCTATTCGTCAGAGCAAATCATATATATCTATACATCGAAAATTCCAGCGCAGCTTCCTTCCCTCGTCGAGAAACACACACAACAAAACAAAGAGCATACAAGTGTGTCTGCCGGCCGTCAAAAAAACCACATCATCTCATCTGTCTACATTTTAAAAAAGAAAATGAAAAAGAAACGAAAGCTGAATTGGGTAAAATCATCATCGTTGTGATGTTCTAAAGGCAAGGATATATAAATCTATTCTTTACACGCGGCATATGTACACGCTCAAAATCGCCAACTCGCACCTAAGATTTCTGCTTTCCCTCATTGATTTGGCGCGCCGCCGAGCTCTAGAAGGCGTGAGAGAGACGTCTTTGCGGTCTTTGTCGGTAAAGATCGTACGTGACAGACTCGCTGCGATGATTTTTTCGCGGTCCTGGGATATGAGTAACTCGATCTTGATGGATGTCGAGCAAATTCCACGATCGTGCACAGTTCTTTTTTATTTTATTTTATTTTTATTTTATTTTATTTTTATTTTATTTTCATATTCCGTAGTTTGGTTGAGTTGGTGAAAAGTTGCCCGCAATGCAAAACAGAGAGAGGGACCTCGAGAGAGGGACCTCGAGCCTCTCTCTGTTTTGCATTGCGGGCAATTTTTCAATACCCTTCCAGAGAGAAAGAGGAAGACGAAGAGGTAGAGGAAGGGGAAGGGGAAAAAAGAATCTGGAACATTCTACTCTTTGCTTTCTTTCTCTTCCTTCTCCTTTCTCCCCTCCTTCTCAGCCACCTGGTCCACAGGCGGTTCCTCACGCTCCACATCTTCCGCAATACCCTGTAACTCCTCCAACAACGTCTCAATATCCTTCGTCTTCTCCCCTCCATCCCTCACCTCCTCAAACGGCTTGAACACCTTATCCCGCATCTCCGCTTCCACCTGCTCCGGAACCTCTGTCTCCTCATCCGCATCCCTATCAATATCATCCGGCGTCTCTGTACCATTCCCATTACTTCTTAACGCTGCCACCGCCTCCAACTCCGCCTTCTCACCCGTCCCCAACTTCGCCACCCACCATTTACAAGCCTGGTGATGCGACTCCATCATTCCACCACCAGCATAGATCCACCAGCGCTCGTGCGACGCGATGGTGTTATATTCGTCCCAGCCGGCGGTGCAGAACTCATAGTTGGCTTGCGTTTCATTGTGGATATTATGAGCTCTGGCGTAGAGAGAGGCGCAGATGGGGGTATTGATGCCTTCGAGGTCCGGGTGAAGCCGCCGGCGGTGTACAAGGCCGTCGTAGGCGGAGTTGCTGGGCCAGAGGAGGCCATGCCCGCACATCATGTTGAGGTACCGGGTGAAGGGCATCATGTCCCAGGCTTTCTGTAGTTTGGGTTAGTACCGTTGGTTTTTTGTAGGGGAAGGGTTGGGTCACTTACCCTCGGGCAGATCTTCTGCAGAGTGTTGAAAGCTCTCATCTTGCCGTTGGAGCCCCAGTCGGTCGAGTTGATACCCATAGATAGACGATCCATGAAAGCCTGAGTGTCGGACCCAGTCCAGTCGCCACTGAAGCAAGGGAAGTCCCTTGACGCCGAAAGCTTGTCAGCAATCTTGTTAGCCTTGTTGTAAGAGACAGTGAGAGTGACACCATCATCACCAAGGTTCAGTAACGCTGAGGAGTTGTCGTAGCTCAGGGGCAGAAGCCCGAAGTCGTTCTTGTACATCTGGTAGTGCTTCCAGGAGTTTTTCTTGACGATATTCATGTCAAGACCGTACTTGCCGAGAGTATTCTTGCCCCAGAGATCTCGTTCGTGGTTTTGGTTCTTGAGCATGGTCCAGCAGTTGGCTTGGCAGAGTGTCTTCGGCTCTTCTGCAGGGCAGAATCGAATGTCCTTGTACTCTTCATCGTTGCATTTCTCGATGGCTTCCTCCGGATCAACATCTGGATCGCATTTTAAGTAGCACTTGTTAGAAGCCCAAGCAGCACTGATTAAATATCCCGAGAGGGATTGCGTCCATGAACTACAGATTTGTTAGCAGTGATTCCATAGCTAGTTTTGACGATCACTTACGAGGCTTGTGTTGCTGGATCAGCATGATCCAGCTGCTCAACTGTCTTCTCCCAGTCGGTGTTCGCCATCCAAGAAGAAATCCTCATTCGTTCGCAGTCATCTTGCCCATTGAGGCAGTGGTGAAAACTAGTAACGATTTTGGCGTAGGCGTCGAAAATATCCACCACATGACTTCGCATTTCAGCCATGCGCCAAAGATTGTTGCCCCCAGTTCCAGCTGTACCATCCAAGTCTCCACAGAATCCACCTGGAGTGTACGGGATATTGAGTTTGAGGAAATCCTTGCTCGTTTGTTGTGGACCATACTTGTTGGCTTCTCTCAAAGGTGCCCACTCTTCTGCTAAAGTCTGCGTGTGTTGCTTGAGGAAGGAAAGATAAAAGTTTGGACCCAATCTTTCAGAGGGGATAGCATTACCAAACTTCCAGTCTGCAGTTTCTGTGACTACTGCTAGCTTGTTCACCCCGTCCACCATCTTTCCCACAGCAAATGATTTGACATCGACCGGAGCTAGCTGTTTCAAGCCTAGATCTAATGCTAGGGTGACCACTTGCCACATGAGTTCGAACAGGTACATCCGGATTTTGCATTGAACAACAGCCTTGACTTCCTCTTGCCGAGTGAAGTCTAGAATGATCGAATCAACTCTTGCGACAAGAGATGACTTTGTGCGATCCAACGCACGCTTCTCAGTCGTTAGTATAAGCATAAAAGTATAGGATGAGTACTCACGTTGACGTTGCTGAGTACTCGACTCATTGCCCAGAAGTTCATGCCAGCGAAGTAGACCTGCTTGGCCTTCACCAATCGTTCATCCCGTGTCAAATCAGAGAAATTAGCTTCAACATAGTCAAGGATTACTGCTGGTGAGGGCTTGTTGGGACAGCCATTGTCAGGATCGCAGAACCATTCAGTTTCCCCCCACATCTGAGCCGCATATCGAGAAGCGAGACTTCTTGCCTCCGTCTTGTTCAACTCCTCATTCTCCCAAGCTTGGAAGGCGGTCATATAGTCAGAGGTGGCGAGGTTTTCAGGTGTCATGGCGAATGATTGCGCAGCTTCCTTGACAATTTCCTGTCGTGATCGGGGGCTGCGGTCGGCTGAAGTCGATGTTGTGGATTGGTTGGCAGTGGTAGCATCGATGTGGACTGATTTAGTTGTCTTTGCATCATTGGCTTGCAATGTATCTGATGATACATTGCGAGCCAATAATGAATTAGATGTTGGAGTGGAGAGTTTAGTGTGAGGGACGGTGACTGTGGAAAGGGTGACGACAGGCGTCGGATACTCAGTTGCTGCAAGACAAGTAGAGAATGCCAATACAAGGCTGATGAAGATCAGGATGCAGCTGGATGGGTGCATCTTGTCGGTAGTATGGTATAGGTTCCAATATGGAACCAGAGAATTGAAGCGAATGTGTTATGTTGAGAATGGATGTGATCGGAAGAAACGAGAGGACAGGGGAAGAACAGGTTCTTATAGAAATGACTGCAGCTTCCTGAGGTTGCGAAAAATCTCTGAGTTGGAAAATTGTTGTGGTTCCCACTTGCTAACTCCAAGCCAAGGTTGAGATAGCTGTTGGCTCCCAAAGCTAATCAGAAACCGCAACCAGATAAGTATTTTGGTAGCCATTGCACCAGGTTCTAGAACTAGAGCTATTTGACCCCGTTGACTGTAAAGTTTTGCAATTGATATGACTGAGATGGGCCAGACCCGATGACGACGTGGTTGGAAATGTCTAGAGTCTCCCAAACAGCGCGATGAGTAGTCTTGTGAAATATATAAACCCAAATTGTCACTTCTTTAGAAGTGGCGTCACCAGATTCTCGGAGACAATGAGAATGATTGAGATGAGAATGGAGCAGGATGTTGTTTATTCGTCGGTCGGTCCTGAAGAAGGCAACACCTAGCAACCCATAGACCCAAGAAACACAAGTACTACTAGGTCTAGAAGGTCGCAGCTACCTGAATGGATCATGGATGAGCCAGATGAAGGGGCCATAATATTCTCGTCAAAGTCCAGACTCTCCCCATCGCCCATGGCAACTATGACTCCTCACCGCCCATGGCAACTATGAAGCCAAATATAAGCGTCACTTTTGGAGTTTTCACAGCAACTAAATCGAAAGGAAAAGAATCATGTGGTCAGCAGATTATTTGGATAAGCGCAATAGTCAACGGCCAGACGCAAATCCTCTGGGCATTTAAGCTTTAGCGTAACTTTTAGGCTAGCCCTACAGCCCTACCACACACAGAATATTCCGGTTCTGCCGATTTCCGTTCCCACTATGCAAAAATCAAATAAGAGCAATATCTGGACGCGACTTTTCTATCCAATTGAAGCTGTTGTTTCCTGCCCTTGGCTACCACACATAGGGTCACGTTATGGCGTGATACGAACCGCCTTGGATACTAGAGAAGATCTTCATCAATATAACCGTAAGAAGCAGAACCAGGGCTCACTTCACAATTCATAGTCTCATGTAGTCATTCACGAGGACAGTTTGCCCTATACTGTACGTTGCTTAATGTACATTGATCACGAGTGCAATATATTGTAGCGCTTGTTTGAAAACTTAGATAAAGTGGTACATAGAACCGAAACAAAAGACAAAACCATTCGTGAGACATCCATGGTTGTCGCTGATGACTGACCCACGGCACAAGAATAGTAAGAGGATTCATAGCAGCTTCAGACAAGAGCAAGCCAAAGGTAAGGAGGATTTTTCATTCCTAACTCCTCCCTCCTCCCGTAAATCTTACAGTGACGTATGCGGGCTCGAAACCATCTAGCGTCCAGACAGAGGCGCGGCCCTTGTTGATGGAGCTGGTCTCCATGGATACAATCGCAGAAAGCTGGCGTTTCTCGCCTTATTCAAAGTTGGGCTGTCTCTTTACTTGAATCACCAATAAACATTCACTGGGAATACAGATATATCGATCATTGATGTCTTGTTTGAACAACGCCACAATAAATTTGGTATTCAGTCGAAGGATTATCTACTCTTCCTTTACGATCTGGATAT
Source organism: Clarireedia homoeocarpa (assembly GCA_001465935.1). Classification (NCBI taxonomy): domain Eukaryota; kingdom Fungi; phylum Ascomycota; class Leotiomycetes; order Helotiales; family Rutstroemiaceae; genus Clarireedia; species Clarireedia homoeocarpa. The sequence continues at coordinate 571,089 of LNKV01000020.1, forward strand.
AAGTTGAAAGTAATATCAGCACTTCACAGAAGCTTGAACCCTCCACCATCGGGAAATTCCTCTCCATACTCGACATCTAACCTGTCAAGGCTGTCAAGCCAGACAATAGATCACCTCCGGCTGCTCCACCCGTTGCTCCAGTCGCAGCTGTACTGGCTCCTCCAGTGGCTGCTCCTCCAGTGGCTGCTCCGCCCGTGAGACCCCCGAGGAGTGTGTCCTTGGATGAATGTCAACAATTATGTCTAGCATGAAATGGGAGGAGTACTTGCTAGTCCCCCAGCTCCTCCAGTGGCCCCGCCAGCTCCTCCTGTGACTCCTCCTAGGAGTGAGCTCTTGATTGAGCCGTTAACACACGCTGCAGAATAGTCGAAAAGCAGGAAAACTCACCAATCCTCCTGTCGCGCCAGCACCACCCGTAGCACCACTGAGAAGATCAGTCAGACCTCGCTGGGTGACCTAGATAATACATTAGTATCCGTACCGAAATAGTAACTTGTGCAAAAGAAAGGTATATCATACCGGTGCAGCAAGTGCAAAAGGGAGGAGAGCGATTATGACTGCTGAGAAACGCATATTGAGAGTGATTATTATGTATGTGAGTTGAAGTATCAAATGCTGAAATGATAGTGAGATCGAAACCGGTCGATTGAATTTAGTACAATAAAGACGAATAGCAAAAACTGCAGTCGAGATATGGAAGAAGGAATGGAGTATGAATGATGAAGGTGAATGGGCAAATACTTACAAGACCTCACCTACTTATACTTAATATCCATCCCATCTTTTATCCCCAACACCAGACGTCTTGAAGTTCAGATGTGTCGCGACTCGGACGTTCAAACAGTCGCTCAGACATTTGCCCAAGTCTGCCGTTCATCAGAAAGGCTTGTTTGCATTTCGTTGCAATACCAAGCAGGACGATGATGGCGAGAAGGTGATGGTCTGAAAAGAAGTGTGTTTGAGCGTATGATGATCACTCTAGCATGCAAGGAAGATCCCGTTTCGGCAGACGGACGAGCTGTTTGTGTGGTGCGGGCCGAAATCGGCGAAACGAAGGTGGGTCAAAGCTGGATCTGCCGCTCCTTTGGCGGTTTGACAATGTTTTTCTTTAGCCAGACCAGAAACAAACTGATTCGCATCCCACTACACAGACAGTATAAGCCATATGGGATGGCATACTCCATCCCATAAGTTATCATTGTTTCCCTTTGTCTCGCCTCACTTCCACATAGCCGGTTCCCACCCCACCCCGCTCCTGAAACTCTCCACCCAAAATATCCGAGCGCATGGATTCACTGCTTAGTAATTGCGACCTTCGTGTTCTTGGGGTATTGATAAAATTATGTTAGTATGATTGATGGATTGTACAAGTAATATTTCACGTGCTGTGGATGATGCGGAAGCTTTACTGACATCCAAAGCGCCTACTCACTCACAACCATCCCCAACAACAACACCTTTCACATCATCCCACTCCTCACCAACAACAACATCATAAACCCAAGTATCAATCCCCACCGCCTCCCCTCTATACGCTCCAAACTTCGGATCGCTCCTCCCCGGAAACGTCACCACATCCAGCAACCTTTTCGTTCCCGTCGTCGCAAAGGCAACTTGCTCGCCACCCCACCAGAGCTCCACCCATCCGGTGGGCTTCCCCGTGCTGATTGCGATGCCAACCGTGTACTTTGTATTCTTGCTGAGCACGGGAGACGTCCATTGCGCGACTCGGTGAGCGGTAGAATTGGCCTGGTATTGGAATTCCAGCGCCCCTGCACCAGTGACTTCGAGTGCAAGCGGGATATTGGCGCCTCCCAGATGGGCATTGTTGGCGAGGAATTCTTTGCTGTAAGGTAAGGTGATTAGTATATTATTGGTCGACAAAAATGCAAAAAAAATGAAAAAATAAATAAAATTCAAGGATGAGGGAAGCCTACAATTGCCAGATCATCAAGCTCTTCTCGATTTCTCCCAACATGAACGAATACCCAATATAGTAAGTTTTATTGGCCTCAGTTTTTCCATTCAAAACATGGTACTCGGCGCGGATATCGCCTGCGATGCGGTGGTAGTGGAGTGCGGGCGTGCCGAAGGGGTCGTTGCCAAGAGTGATGGACAGGTCGGCGGTGTTTTCCGATGGGCGGACATCGCGGGCGGCTTCGAGGTTGCGGGTGCCGAGGACGGATAGGGATGGGTTTGCGGCGGCGGCGCAGAAGGAAACGAGGGGTTTGGCGGAGGTGATGAGAGGGAAGAGGGCCCAAAAGAGAGTGCTGGGGAATTTCATGATTGAAAAGAATGACTGAAAATGGATGTGGAACTGTTAAATGAGAATCTGGAGAAGCAAAAGAGTGTACGAGATAATTTTTGATACATTGGATTGTGGGCGGTGAGTTCTTTTTGTACATGAAATCTAATGAGCAGACAAATAAAAATCTAATGAGCAGGCAAATATGCCCATTCAACTCTTCAAAATCGAGTCTGAAAATACAATGAATGATCTGCATCAGCAAATCCTTCCGCTATCGACCCTACTCAGCCGCAACACCTTAAATAACCTCTAAGTAGCAATACAACGTGCTTATTAAGAAACGTGCCGAACCTTTCTAGCCGTGCTGGGAAGGAAAGAAATTACTTGCATCCTGCCAATTGAGCTTATTAAGCTTTTGCTAGCAATTTGGGTTCTAGCTTCAGTCGTGCGGCGACAATTATTAACCCGCCCATCATCATCGCAAGGCCTGAGAATAGAGAGATTCCCAGGTAGCCGTACACATTTAGGATTTGTCCATTAATAGGTGATCCTACGAGTCCACTGTTCCTATTAGTAAAGGTTCGCAAGGAGCACAAGACAATACAATTATTCATTCATGAGCTAAGCTCAAATCTGATTGGATTACAGATCCAAGTCTTGAGATCTCTGCTTGAAGAGTACCTTCCCAAGCGCTTGATGCCGAAAAGCCAAATATTTATGGTCGTTGAATCATGTAACTATGATCCGACTTGACAATGGAAGTTGGCCCATGAATTGGTAGAGAGAAAACTGAGGAACTTACGCGACCGAAATAAACGTCATGACTGATCCCATAGCGACACCAAATTGACTCGGAGGTACCAACTTTGATGAGCATACCCCTTGAAGACTTATGATAGCCTGACTTGAGTTTAGTACACGGATTTTCGATAACGAGCGAGAATAGCATGGGTTATATTACTTACCCCAGATGTGAATCCATAAGCTAGGGAAAAAATGGATATTCCCGCAACAGTAGTAGCTTTTGTCAAACATGTGCAAGTCAATCCGGATGTAATTGCCGCCAAGACGGCAATATTATACGGACCAACACGATCAGCCAGAATCCCTGGAAGAATCCGCCCAAATAAGCTAGCACCGTTGATAATGCTAATAGTGTAGAACGCGAAATCGCTGTCCAGGCCGAGAGACTCTGTCCAACTTGTCACAAAGAAGAAAGGGGTAAATAGACCGAAGTAGATAAGGAACAATCCCGCAGAAAAGAGTATGAGAATTGGATTCTTCATACAGGAGAAGTCAGCTTTGCCTTTTGCATGGCCCATCAGTCCCACGGGCGGCCTGGTAAAGACACACCCGAAGACCAGAAGAGGAAGTTGAATAAAAGCTGCGATCCGGACGGCCCACCCGAACCCAACCTCCGTGAGCAGGTTGTGCAGTGCGATGGGCCAAATGACACCTCCGAGCGACGAGCCAGATATGACTATGCCCAATGCCATGCCTCGATTCTTAGAAAAGTACTGTGCTGGCGTGGTGAACCCAGGTAGGACAATGAAAGCAATCCCAATTCCGAGCAAAAGTCCTTGCGCAAGGAAGAGTTGCCAATACTCCTTACAGAGCGACGTCATGAAAAGTGCGAAAAGAGTTACCAGGCTACCACCACATACCAGGGGCTGCATTGATGTTAGTGCAAGTAGATACACAAATGGTTGAAACGAGCTAACACACTGTAGGTCCATATTTATCGGTCAGGAAGCCAGCAATAAATGTCATACCAAACATACAGAAGACATTGAAAGATCCAAGCCATGAGATGTCAGATGGCGACTTGTCAGATAGGATCGTGACGGCATAATATTCTTGGAAAACACCAAACGCGTTGACGAACCCTACCGAGCAGAACATCAAAGCAAATGCCCCAATTAACGCTAGAACTGATTTTGTGCTGTTCCTCGTTAGAAAATAAAGCAGCTTTGAGTGAGAGTCTACCTACTTGAATTCAGATTGTGCGGTGGAGGGTTTCTCCCCGGGGGGTTCAACTGGAGGTTCGACCGAGTCCGATCCCGATGGAGTATCGTAGGTCAAGCTCTGTTCATGCTTATCCTCATTCGGGACAACTCCATGGTCCTGGTGAAATTGCTGAGACTGAGGCATGATGAAGAATTGAAAATGGAGTAGGATCGCAAGTGCAGTAGATAGAAAATAAAAGGGCTACCACCTTGATGTGCTGTGTTACCATACCATGGGAAACACAGTGCTCCTTATACTTACAGTCACCTACCTGGTCTTTGTTGATTATTTTCGGAGCCTCCATGGTCAACAGATGTGGGGGGAGAATCCTTCAAGGGTAGGATAGAATTGATGCTTAGTTGTGGTGCAATATCTTTGAAGGTTTGTCGCGACGCAGAGAGCAGATTTGTTATTGGTCGTCTGCGTAAGCAGTAAGGAGAAAAGTGGTCCGGAGATTCGGACACTCCATGGCGCGTGGCGCTTGGACCCCGTGATCTTTACCTCTCACGCCTCTATCCAAATATATTCTCTAGTAGCATCCGATTATTTGGCAGAAACTGACCCTATCAAAGCCTCAATTGTATACATAAGGGATATTGCTCTGCCCGCCAAAAACTGAACATGAAGCGCTCTCCAAATTTCGTGGATGATATCCACAAGAACAAGGCACCCCGCCGTCAAGATCCAGTATCATGCCAATTCTGTCGGTCTAAGAAACTCAAGGTTAGTTTTACACAGCAATGTTGTATTTAAACAATGATATAATTCAACTGCTGACATGATAAAAGTGCGATCGAGTATTCCCGTGCTCAAATTGTCGAGCGCGGAAGATCTCTTGTGTCTCGGCTTCGGGTGGTAAGCAAAGTACACAGATGGCACTGAATAGTCCATAATATTTTCTAGAACCATCACGCAACATGTCACCTCATGGTAGCGCTATTGAATCATTTCAGAGGTATTTTAGTGGTGCGCAGAGCTTGCCAGAGCGTGACTGACTTGCCGTAGCCACGGTATCGAAGAACTAAGCCAGCGATTGGGTAGGTTGGAGGAGTTGCTCAGCAGAAATGCGAATTTTGCGGTGCTTCCCACGCACGTTGGAAGTCCAATATCTTCTAGTCAGTATTCCAGCTCTAAATGACTGACATAGTCATATAATCTGACAGAACTTAGTCAAGGAAAGCGGAGAAAACTCGGCAGAGGACCTCAAACTTACAAATACAGTGTCTTGGTTGGAGTCAGACGCCTTTGAGAACAGTAAACCTCCAATATCAAGCAATGTAACTATGACAGTGGATATTGGTTGCCGAATGATGCTGACTGACTAGGATACCCTTCTTTCGGATGAGGTCATAAGCCAAGACTTCAGTACTTCTTGCATGTCCCTTTGGCCCCCTACACATCGATTAGAACTTGATGAAAAGGCGTTGTCAATACTACCATCCCGAGAGCAAGCGCGGACTCTTGTGGATTACTTCATCCAGAAAGTCAACTGGATATATCACCTTATTCATGTCCCTACACTTGAGCGCCACTTTACCACACTATATGATGATATTGAGGGGAAGCAACAACCTCAATACGATATCCTTGCGCTTGTTTCTACGGTATTTGCCTTGGCAACCTTCTTTCAGGAATCACAGTTGCTTGCAATATCTCGTCGGTGGACATTACTAGCACAAACGGCACTGTGTGCTGCGAATTATGTTACATATCCAACTCTAGAGACAACCCAAAGTGTTCTCTTAATCGCGCAACATCTTCTACCAAACGTCGGAGGTATAGCCACATTCAGGGTTCTGTTTTCGACGGCCATGCATTCTGCACGATCACTTGCTTGTAAGTACGAGGTTGTCTTCTGCGTTCGCCGCAGGCTTTCATAGCCTTCACACACTTGTTGGACTCTCCGTATGCTCTGCATCTAGTCTCAGCAAAGTTCCCGCAAACTATTCTTGAATCTTTCTCCACGACTTACCTGTAATGATGTTGAATGACTAACTTATTCATTTTCTAGTTGATCGAGTCGATTCTGCGATCAATAAAAAGCGACGAGAAGGGACCAGGATCGATTATGTTGAGCTCGAGACAAAGCGTAGAGTATGGTGGCATATTACCTCAACGGATTGGTCAGTTTGATATGAAGTGTAAAAAAGAAATATTTAACACAATCACAGGATTCTATCATTCATGAGTGGTCCTCAATGCGGAACGTACAGTATCCATCCTCACCAAATGAACGTGGATTATCCGAGCAACGCCAACGACATCGATATTTGCCCATCTAGTACTTACGGGAGGCCTCTGGATATTGTAACTGATATGACATTCTACTTATTTCGGTGTGAACTATCAATCGTCTGCCGCGAAATTGTTGACACGATAAATACTCTCGGCTGTGAAATTCATGAAGCACCGTATGAAACTATTCTGGATTTTGATAAAAGATTAAATGCTATTGTGTCCAGCTTTCCAGTTGCATTTCGTCTCGACGCGAAGAGTAAGGCTGAATCAAGGGAATTAGTGGAGAAATATCCGTTTGTAGGACTCCAGAGGACAGCTGGACACTTCGGATTACAAACCAGATTAGCCCGTCTCCACAGGCCATATCTCATTCGAGGAACTTACGATCCAAGGTACTCTTATAGCAGAATGGTCTGTCTTCGAGCCTCTCGCTCGGTCATTGAGCTTGGTAAGATACTTAAAGATTCAAGCATCGAGCAGAATTTTCAGCCCATCCGCATGTGGCCACTCACCCACCACTTATTCGTAGCTACCGCTATTTTGGTCATGGACTTCTGCCTCAACAAGGACGATCCTCGTCTAGATGAAAGAAAGAAGGAGGTTTTGGATTGCCTGCAGGTTCTCGAAGACTGCACCGATAGTAGTTTCATCGCAAAACGGGGTCTTGTGCGCCTCCGAGATATCTTAGAAAAACGTTGCGCTGATAAGGTATCCTCTGAGGAGAGTATTTCGAGACCTGCTCCTGCAAGTCTCCTAATCAACTCTTCAAAACTCATCTATGGGCCCCTGAATTCTACTTCTACTGGTGTTCGAGACTCGGATACGCTTCCAGAATTGCCTGGCTTTAATACCGCAATGGATTGGGACAACCTCGATTTCTCTTCAATTGGTGATATTAATTTCGACATTGACCTTGCGACTCATGATTTTGAAACGCTTTTCCACCCGGGAGGAATCAACGCTGCATTTACCAGTCTGTAAATGCCGGTGTCACACATTTCAGCTTCGGCGGACAGTCCAAATACTTGCCATAACGCGCATGTATATGTTACTTCATGTAATGCAAATCCTTGCGGGGTAGTCAAATGACACTGCAATTGGTTACGGGGGGTAAGACGAAAAGGCAGCAACTTCTACATGAGTCTATAGACGCTTATTGGTTGCTCCAAATCGGCCTGGGCACATTCTGATGGCACGTAGACAGCCTGATATTTGCCGCACAAATTTCTACCTATATGCGAGACCTTTTGAGCCGCAATCATTTCACATCCCCACATCGTCCCACGTGTTGAAAGATACACGGTTACCCGAGGGTATAGGTTACAGCAGCCCGTATCCTGTCTCCAGGCTGAAGTGTAATTCGCCCATTCTCTAACATATACCCATGGATGTCGCAGCCAGTGCAATCGCGGTTATTCAGATATCACAACAAATGTGGCTGGAGCGAACCATGTTGTACAAACTACTCGCAAAGATGGCCCTTGGATGATGGGTGGTTTGAGACTCTGTCTTTACGAACTCAAGAACTGGGTGTTGCAATGGGCGGTGGAGAGAGACTTCTTGATCCCGCAAGGGGCTCGTGCAGCAGGAATATGCGATAGGAGAAACTGCAGTTCAATTGATCATAGTTAAAACTATGCGACGTCCATATTCGATGTTTTTAAGATTGATAGCAACGGTGGAGAATAGTTGGGATGCGGGGCACGGCATACTATCTTATGATGATCATATCGGTGAAGAGAATGAATGTCAGGACCTTGACCACTTTAACTAGTTGATTTTGTACCTTACATCTGCTAACTAATTAGTTCACAAAGAGAACGTAGTCTGATTGGTCAGAACTTAGAGTGTGTGTGGAGCGACAGGGAGTACACTTTGTTTATCCTCAAGGCCAAGTATCATTCGGTACTCATGGAGTGGGTTTTCCAAACTTCAACCTGCGAAGTAAGCAGTAGATATCTGCTTAATAATTACATTTAGATTCACATAAGCACGTTAATAATGAGATCGGCATCTGTATACGGCAGGTACTCATTGTCTTCATTGCTGTGTTCTAACCCAAAACTTCGCCCCTATCTGCGTTGGACCCGGATCGATTACAATATATTTCCATAGCCCCACATACAGTATCGGTCAGAACGTAAGGCTGAGTAAGCATGGTCAATTTGTGACTTCAGGTAGTTGCAGTTTGTTGACTTTTGTTAATCATCGTCGTTCAACAGGTAGGAGGATATGATATTGATTTGCATGAGCTGAAAGACATGGGTGGATATCATCGTATTGTATATATATTCGTGGTACCCAGGAACGCTTCCATAGTATTCAAGCGTACAAATACAGAAGTATTCGCCTCGAACCAATCTCTTGCTTCAGGCCCCATTCCTCCCTCCCTTGAGATGTATTCTTTCGCGGCATTATTGAGCTTTAGTGCCCTGGCACTCGCTTTACCTAGCTCTCCCATTCTATCAAGAGACCTGTCATCCCAATGTAGAAATGTCGACATCCCAATCACCGTCTCCGTTCCCCGATACATCCTAAGCACCACCATAAAAGACAACTGGGACGCAGTATCTCTCACCTTCAATTTGACTTCACAAGCCATCGGTACCCCATCTGACCCCATTCCAATCATAGGAAGCACGGAAACAGCAATCAACAGCACTTATAAGATCGGAGCCACATTATGCGGAACAGGCGGGCCCGTCCTGATATTGACTCACGGGATCATCGAATCAAAGCTATACTGGAATCCAAACTTTCCCGATTCAGATGAGTACAATTTTGTCAAGGCCGCAGTTGAGGCCGGTTACTCGGTGCTATACTACGACCGACTTGGCGTAGGCTCTTCATCAAAGTATGTCCCTCAAGCCTTCACTGTAACTCAAGCCCAAGTGTAGTCCGTTCAGCATCTAACCTCCAACCCAGAGTAAACTCCACCCACGACGCCCAATTCCCAGTCGAAGTCTCTATCCTCTCTCAACTAGTCTCCTTCTCGAAGACTTACTTCAACACCACCCGCATCGCCCTCATCGGCCACAGCTACGGCTCGTACATCTCCGCCGCCGCCAGCAGCCAGATGAACGTCTCCGCGCTCATCCTCACCGGCTTCAGCGGCACAACCAATTTCTTCGGTCCCTTCCTCGCCGGCAGCGGTTTCCGCGTCGCCAACACGCACAACCCCCGCCGTTGGGGTGATCTCGATTCCGGATTCCTCACCGCTGCTGATTTGTACGCCGAGACGTACGTTTACTTTGCATCACCGCATTTCGAGCACCGTGTCGCGGAATGGACGTACAATGTAGCAAGCGAACCGTTTGCGGTGGCGGAGCTGCCAACGCTGTTGGCGAGTAGTATTGAGTTTGGCAATATCAAAGCGCCGGTGCTGGTCGCGCAAGGGAGGTATGATGTTTCTTCTTGTGGGGGAGACTGTGTGGGGTTGATTAATACGACGACGAGGGGGTTGTTCACGGGGACGAATGGGTTTGAGTATGTGGATGATTTAGAGGCTGGGTGAGTTTGCTATTTGATCGCGAGTTTGTGAGATGTGAGATGCTGATTTTGTTGTAGGCATAATTTGAATTTTCATGTTGGTGCGACGAAGGCGTTTGGGATTATTTTGGATTTTTTGAAAGAGCATGGTATATGATGCCGTGGATGCTTAGGGAACACGCCAACTCTCTCGGCTGGTTCCATTCCACTTCTTTCTAACCGACCTTGTTTTCTTCATCCACGTGAAGTGGGGCAAGGAGATGCATGCCGCGTCTAAAGACTGACATTAGAGGATACTCCGGGAGAGTGCTGCGATGAGAGTAGTAAGTTTTACATCGGGGGGAAAGTATGCTCGAAAAGAAGGATATTAGAAAAAGGATGGAGAGAGATGAAAGGAGTGAAGCGGGGAAAGAAAAAATGGAGGAGGGACAGGGGAACAAGATGAGATGGACAAACAAACCCGATTAAGTTATGTGATGAGTTGATAGTGCAGCATGACTCTATGTTACGATTAATAAATTCTTTTGAACGCCGTTCCACCATCTCCAGGCTATGCCTTACCCGTCGTTGTGAAATCAGAACCAGTTGCCCGATGCAGAACACTTTAAGGCTCCCCTGGAGGCGGGAACCGCCTCTAGGGGAGCCATTCGCTTAAAAGTGGACTTGCACTACCTTGTAAGTGGAAGGGTTAGGGTTAGTCAGCCTCCACGGCAGTGGCCCTCGGAGAGCCAGCGGAGCGTTATGTATATTTCCTCTATCTATATATACAAGAAAATCTTATACCAAGTATACTACTTAACAACGCTATGATATTAGTCATACAACTTCATCGTCTCATCAACAGACATTTCCTTCCTTCTCTCTTGACTTTCCACCCTACACTCGCGCATATATCGCGCAACGTCCCACTCCGATCCATCAATCTATCACTCACAGCAATAATATCCAAACAAGCCGAGTGTTCCCCTAGCAGCACCGAGCATCTAATTTTACTCTGCTCTACAAGATCCATAGTTCGGATGTCTAGGTACCGGAGACTCGGCTTGCCAGCAGCGTGAGTAGGTAATGGAGTGTTGGTTAATCGTTGGCGTAATTTGCAGATGGCTATTGCGCGCTCCATGGGCTCGAGAATGGCTGTATATTTTGAGTCGACTTCAGGTTCCTCTTGTGTTGTTTGGTAATTATCTCGTGCTGATGAATCGCCGATGTTGTCAAGAAACAAAGTCTCCAGGTCGCGCATGTGAAGGCCGGTGCCTACGCTGAGATCCTCGACAGTCGTTGTCAGGGTCTTGAGGTGCGCTACGCTCGTTGAAATTATCGGTCGCCCAGCTAGTCTAAGAGATCTGAGTGTTTTCGGTACATTCTGGAGGAACCGTTCTGTAAGTTGTTCTTCGTGGGCCATAGAATCTTCGTCGAGATCAACGAAATCCATACATGCATGAAGTACCTCAAGAGTATCCTTCACGGCCGGATGGGAGATTAGAAAGTCAACGAAATTTTTGCTCTCTAGGAATTGACAGTGATCAACGGCTAGATATGTGATTCTTGCACTGGAAGGAATCGAATTCAAAACCTCCGCTGTCACATAGGATTTGGATAGCGTCATGGTCTGTACGTGCGCAAGGCGAGGGAAAAGAGACGGTAGTAAGGATGTTTTGGCTGCAGGATCAGCTCGACAGTCGTTTAGTGATAATGACTTGATTGGAAGCACCGCAGTCGGCGGAAAGTGAATGAAAACGTCAGAATGATCCAACGTTGGTGACGTGCAGTTCGTAAGGTCCAGTACTTTCAGGTGGGAGAGACCCGTGAGCAAAAGCTGGAGTAAAGGCCTGCCCAAGGTTCCATTCAGGTTCCTGTCATGTGGAAGGTAGATCTCGTTGAGTATTGGGGTAAGACAAATCATCCCATAGAGTGAGTTCGAGAATTCTCGACTTATGCTAGAAACTTTGAGGTCGGAAAGATCGAGACGACGGATGGCCCTTCCTAGGACGGGATTGCTCGTGATCTGGCTAAGAATATGGTTGAAAGTTGACATCCGTGAGATTGTTATGCTTCTATAAGTGATGGGCAATGCATTCACATAGAGCACACGTGATGTCAGAAGGCATGAGAATAGAGTTGGTTTCTCCAGGCCCGAGTATATACAGTCCCCATGGTCGAAACCTGCAGTCAGTTAGTATTTTCCCCAATACATAGAAGTATCTAAGTATTCACCATTGGTAATCCCAGAACTGCGATTTCCAGAGTCCAATTCTAAGTTCCGAAGAATCTTCTGTAAAATCTCTGCAGGAAGTGTCTCGAGGGAGGATTGACCAGGCTGGTGGATTCGGGTGGATCCATTCTGGGGTAGTTCAGTCCGGGTGTAAGCCATATTTGCTCTTTAGAGATTGCGAAGTACGGAAGTGTATCTTCATGAAACAGGTGCAGTCTGGCGGTTCTTTTATGCTTGGCGGCGTTGATGTCACCATTTCATAGTGCCCCAAAGAATTTCTGAGGTTCATGTCTCTTATAACTTCTTGATTCACCTCGAAGGAGTCAGAGCTGACCTGGATGGTGCCAACACAAGAAAACTCCGCATAGCGAGCTAACGGGCGAAATCACGCATTTCTTCCCCATGACTCCAGGACGTCGTCAGAGCTCAAGACAATATCCAATACCTTTCCCCGCCAATCCGCAAACCGTTTCATTGTTACGTAACTCGGTGTAGGGAAGAGCAAGAACAATGCAGGAAATGTGAGACTTGAAAGAGCCATTTTTTCGCCATGCTGAAGATAATAAATGCAATTAATAATTGGTACGAGATGGAAAAGCAAAAGAGGGAAATTTGGGAATCACGAGTGAAAGAAACTGGTGCGATTGGATCCTTTCTCCAGGAAAAGTCTAAAAAGGTCTAAAAAGGTCTAAAAATTGTTGCACGATTTATAAAAATTGCGGGGATAGCGCCTTGGCATCGAAATCATGCTCATGCACGTGTGAAGAATGACGCTAAGTCTACAGTGCCACAATTTGCCTTATTAGGTAAGAGCAATGGCTTGTGCTTCTCGTTTATGAACTCCGGACGTCCAACTTTACCCTCATCCGTCACCGACAGATAATTTCACTCAAAAGACCAACAACAACAACAACAACAGCAACATCGTTGATCACTTCACATCAAGAGATGGGATGTTGGGAGAACCGCAAACACGGTGTGTATTTGTCTGTGCTATACGATGCGCTGTTCTTGCAGGAGATTCTTGTACAAGTTAGGTGTTTCAATCTGTGTCCACTTCAGTTGGGTCCAGGCGTGACCCTTTATATTCGAGGCCAGGAGGCATCAAACACATGGCTGGCCTTCCTCCTATTTCTAGCCCTCACCCCCCACATCGTGCTGTGGCTGGACGAGAAAAATGCATTCATACATTACACCCAAAAGACCCGTCTTCGTTGGAGTCTTATATATGATCGATAGTTAGGGACATGCTTACAACAAATAACCGCCTCAGCCACGGCCGGGCCAAATATCCTCAGATGCCACCTAGCATGTTGGCGCAATAGGTTGGTTATCATTTCATGATACGAGTTGCGGATCTCTTGTGAGAAGAATGCGGTCTTAAGGATGGTCAAGATGGTCAACTCGTGAAATCCCCATCTGGATGATTCTAAGACGACCTCACAATTTCATTGTAAAACGGTTGGAGGAATGGCGCTTGCGGACACACGACGGAGAATTATGAGCCTCGACGGCCATCATCGCGGCGAGCGCTTGCGATTAAGTAAGGGCCTGAGTAATCGTCATGATCCAACAGTCCCAACAGGGGCGTAGAATTTAAATACACTTTCTCCTTTCAATGCTGATCATCAGATTTCTTTTGTCCTTTATCTTCACAGTGCGAATAGATTAATATTCGCTCATTACTCTTTCACTATCCATTTCGGATTTCCATTTTTGTAAATTCATAGTCTTCCGTCACCAGCATCATGCCTTCTGCGGAAAACCCAAACGTAGCTACCATTCACACTGCTTTCCAACTCCAACATCTCATCGAAAATTGTCACAAGAATGTCGCTTTCATTGACCCGACCACTCTTAAGCTCATCCACTCGATAACTGATTCTCATCCTGCTGATAAGTCTGCTGAAAGAACTCCAGAATGGGCTGCTTCGAAGGAAGGTGTGCAGAAGAAGGTCTCAACATTTCTGGATGGGGTAGTCGGTGTGCTCAAAGTCAAGGACATAGATCTGAGCGATTCCGAGGATGACGAAGACGATGAGGATTACGATCCAGAAAATGATGAGGTTTCTGGCTCTGATGATGACAGTGTGGCAGAAGAATACGATTCAGAATATGACAGCGAGTATACGGATTCTGAAGATGAGCGCAACACACTGGATAGAATTAGTGAGGATGAGGATGAGGACATTGGCGCTGTTCCAAAGAAGTGCTTGGATGCGAAGCTTGGTGAAGGTAAGATTCCCGCACACCATTTCCTCCTAGATATCACGACTGACATATGCAGGTATAATTCTCCACGAAATTTCCGGCCGTCAAGTAGCCCGCTACGGCAAAATCGTCGTCAAATCCGGCCGCAACCTAAAGCTCTCCGAAGCCGATGTCATGAAATACGTCGCATCCCACACCACCATTCCTGTGCCTCATGTCTACGAAGCAGTCAGCGACGGCAAACTCACTAGCATAACCATGGACTTTGTGGAGGGCGATCGTCTCGACAAAGTCTGGAACTCCCTCCCAGAAGACACCAAACTCTCCATTGCCGCCCAAGTCAACGACATGCTCTTCCAGCTGCGCTCTCTCCGTGGCCGCTACATCGGCGCTCTCAACGACGGCAAAGCGATCGATAGTCGACGTTACGACCTCGAAGGCGGGCCCTTCGAAACCGAGGCCCAGTTCAACGAGTTTCTCCTCTCAGACGCCTACCCTCAGGTCCCGAAGTGTTTTTTGCATATGGCAGAGCACTCTCTCCTTACTAATCACGCGATTGTTCTCACCCATGGTGATTTAGCGCCTAGGAACATCCTTGTGAGGGAGGGGAAGGTGGTTGCACTCTTAGATTGGGAAAATGCGGGGTGGTATCCTGAGTACTGGGATTTCGTCAAGACGTTCAATGCGTTGGACCATCGATGCAATTGGTATGATTATGTTAATAAGATCTTCCCGATGACATACGAGCAGGAGTTTATGAACGATCGGTTTGTGGGCACTTTGGTTAGACATGGGCATAGTTAGATGGGAGTGGGGATCAGGTTGGGAATTGTGGAGATCCATGCGGTATGGTTGAGTTTCTTGGGTACGGCTACTGGATAGGTTGGGGGATTAGGTTGAAAAGAGTTAATATGGCTAAGAAATTGAAAGCTGATCTTTCTCTCATTATTTCTATAATTTGTTCTATGTACTGTCACATCTTCATGTTCATCTACTCTACATGTTCGGGTTTCCCCACTATGGGTTCTTGTAAGACCCATTATCATCCGATGCCATTCAGACGACCATTCGGACTACAGGAGTCATTTCGACTCATTTCCGAATGGCTTCATTTTTGATTAGTATCATTAAATTGCGTGATCCAAATTATCTACAGGAGACTATCAAAGTGCTACCAAGGATGCCTATAAAAAGCTCCTATTTTCCGTAGATTTAGATAGGTAAATCAAGTCATTTTTCCTAACACGAGGAGATTGCTGCTCTGAATGAGCTTGAAAGAATGGACGTGAGGACTTGGAAAGAGCTGGATACAAAGGGAAGAGCGCTGAAGGTGGGTAGGCTGGTTCACAGAGCTGTGTTTTAAGATTCGTGTTTGCCAGATAGTGTAGTAATTCATCAACCATCAAACAATTATGATAAAATAACTCACAACATATCTCTTTGTTTATATGAAATCATATCACCCAAAAAATGTGGACTTTTGTAGAGATAAGAAAAAGGTCTATTGGGATAAGTTGTAGGTCTCGAAATAAAACCCAAAGGCTGAGCTCAATTACTATATCTCCCACATGTCACCACAGGAGATCATTATGTTTGCTGAAATTCCATTGAACTACTACCTGATGATATGACAAGATCAGATACCATTTCCTGGATTATTCGTACAATCCCTCATCTCACAAATCACTTGGTAACCAGTTTCTTCTTCTTCTCCTTGCTGCCGCTGGGTTTCTTGTCTTTTTTGTCTTTTTTGTCTTTCTTTTCATCGCCATTGCTGTTCTTCTTAGGAGATGCCGCGTGACCAGAATGTACTAGCATGTTTGTTAGTGAAAGGCCGAGGAAGTTGACGGTTATGCGTCTGAAAAGAAATAGTCTTACGATTTGAATAATGCCCACATTCACAAACACTGAAGATAAGCCTTCAGGTTAGTCCTTCTAGAATATGATATTGAACACAACGAGGGCCTCGCTGCGAATTTTGCCTAATGAAGAACCACTTTAGTTTGCAATGACCGGAGTCGCTTGAACTGCCCCAGCTATACGTCGCCAGGCCCAAATCACCAACAACACCTGATTAGGCAATTCTAAATTCAGGTACTAGTAGGACGTCATCTGAATCGAAATTTAGGCAATGAGCATGCCGTAATTATCACCGTGTATGCCTAGGGGGAGTGGGGAGACCTCAACCGGATTTTCTTGATCTAGTATGTATATTCGCAACAAAAATCCCTTGCCATTCCTCAGCACTGCTGTGGTACAGTAAGTATAGTATGGCTGATTGACTGAAAAATGGGCAGGCCACAGAATGAGGAAAAAGGAGTAACACATATGACAATACCAACACCAAGTAGTGTCTTTTAAAAGAATTTTTGTTTCTTTATATGAGATAACCATATAATATAAATGGACCTTGCTCGAATCGAGGGTGGCAAATAAAAAAAATTATATAATTATAAGCTTCCCCCAACCTCTCTATTATAGAGAGAGAAAAAGAAAAAGAAATAATTTTATAAAGGCAAAGTAAAATATATGATATTGAGTATATATACTGAAATTCTTTTTCATTTGGATAATATAAGGTTTCAAGATTCAAGTTTCAAAAAGAAAATGCTACCAGACGAATATCCCATAACTATGATTTCTTTGCAAACAGATGTAGCAGATGGTCGATAATCAGGAGGTAACCAGAGAATGTTTCGTATTCCTAAACCCGTATTTTCACTTATCCAGGAATTTGAAATAAAATATTGACTGAAAGCCGAGGAAGCCAGAGCGTTTGTATGCCCCTCGAGCGTTTGCTGCAATTCGCCTGTCGCTACATCCCAGAGCCGGATTGTCCGATCTCTAGAGCCTGATGCAACTATCTTGCTATTTGAAGAAAAAGCAACTGACCTAACGAAGCCTAAATGTCCTTTAAGTATTTGCTGCAATTCGCCTGTTGCTGTATCCCAGAGCCGGATTGTC
This sequence comes from Clarireedia homoeocarpa, assembly GCA_001465935.1. Lineage (NCBI taxonomy): Eukaryota > Fungi > Ascomycota > Leotiomycetes > Helotiales > Rutstroemiaceae > Clarireedia > Clarireedia homoeocarpa. The sequence goes on from LNKV01000020.1 coordinate 588,458, forward strand.
TTATCATCAGAGCCTGATGCAACTATTTTGCCATTAGGAGAAAAAGTAACTGATCTAACCCAGTCTAAATGTCCCTTAAGTATTTGCTGCAATTTGCCTGTTGCTGCATCCCAGAGCCGGATTGTCCCATCATCAGAGCCTGATGCAACTATCTTGTTATTTGGACAAAAAGCAACTGACCTAACCCAGTCTAAATGTCCCTCAAGTATTTGCTGTAATTCGCCTGTCGCTACATCCCAGAGCCGGATTGTCTGATCATCAGAGCTTGATATAACTATCTTGCTATTTGGAGAAAAAGCAATTGACCTAACCCTGTCTAAATGTCCTTTGAGTATTTGCTGTAACTCGCCTGTTGCTGTATCCCAGAGCCGAATTGTCTGATCATCAAAGCCTGATACAACTATCTTGCTATTTGGAGAAAAAGCAACTGACGTAACAGGGCCTAAGTGTCCCTTAAGTATTTGCTGTAATTTGCCTGTCGCTGCATCCCAGAGCCGGATTGTCCCATCATTAGAGCCTGATGCAACTATCTTGCTATTTGGAGAAAAAGCAACTGACTTAACGAAGCCTAAATGTCCCGGCTCTGATGCAACTATCTTGCTCTTTGAAGAAAAAGCAACTGACCTAACGAGGCCTAAATGTCCCGGCTCTGATGCAACTATCTTGCTATTTGGAGACAAAGTAACTGACGTAACGAAGTCTAAATGTCTCTTGAGTATTTGCTGCAATTTGCTTGTCGCTACATCCCAGAGCCGGATTGTCCGATTATCATAGCCTGATGTAACTATCTTGCTATTTGAAGATAAAGCAACTGACGTAACAGGGTCTAAATGTCCCATAAGTATTTGCTGCAATTCGCCTGCCGCTACATCCCAGAGCCGGATTGTCTTATCATCAGAGCCTGATGCAACTATTTTGCTATTTGGAGAAAAAGCAACTGATATAACCCGGCCTAAGTGTCCCTTGAGTATTTGCTGTAACTTGCCTGCCGCTATATTCCAGAGCCGGATTGTCTTATCATAAGAGCCTGATACAACTATCTTGCTATTTGGAGAAAAAGCAACTGATATAACTCGGCCTAAGTGTCCCTTGAGTATTTGCTGTAACTTGCCTGTTGCTGCATTCCAGAGCCGGATTGTCTTATCATAAGAGCCTGATACAACTATCTTGCTATTTGGAGAAAAAGCAACTGATATAACTCGGCCTAAGTGTCCCTTGAGTATTTGCTGTAACTTGCCTGTTGCTGCATTCCAGAGCCGGATTGTCTTATCATAAGAGCCTGATACAACTATCTTGCTATTTGGAGAAAAAGCAACTGACGTAACTGAGTCTAAATGTCCTTTGAGTATTTGCTGCAACTTGCCTGTCGCTGTATCCCAGAGCCGGATTGTCCCATCATCAGAGCCTGATGCAACTATCTTGCTATTTGGAGAAAAAGCAACTGACGTAACTGAGCCTAAGTGTCCCTTGAGTGTCTGTAGAACAGGACTCCAGTTTAAGTGTGTCCTTGATATCTTGTAAATCCAATTAGGAATACACTGTTGAAATGTTTTCCGAATAATACTTTCCTCAGGAGCGAAAAAAAGCGCTGAGCAATATAGTTGAAGAGGAGCTTGTTCAATTCCTATCCGATTATGAAGAACAAATCGCTTAGCATCATGAACAAGGGCGAAAAATTTAGGAGCTTTCTCAGCCTTTGGTATTTATTAGTAATAATTCTCTAAATGTACTTCAACTTACCGAAATATAAGATTCTAAAGAGCTTATTGCAAGAATTCCTTCTGAGATCTTCCCTATCCAACTGAGCGCTTCAAGCCAGTGAAGAAAATGTTTTTGCAAAAATTCATGAATTTCGTGGTTGTCATCGAGTTTAATACCACTTTTCCGCAGATGTTGGACCCAGTATAAGCATGCATATTGGACCTCTGATGGAAGACATTGTCCTACTCGGTTACTTTTCATATCGGTTGAAAGCATGCCAGGAGTATCTATCTCAAAGATATCTTGTTTCAGAGACGTCGACATAAGCCGTAGGCAGCTCTCAGCTAACATCCGATGCGTTTGGTTCTCATCCACCCAGAATTTTGAATCAATACATCTGCTTTTATCAATGAGGAAGTCTCTAAATGAAGGGTGATGTAGACGAAGCGGTTGATATATACCCTGTGGAATATGCAGGATGGCATGAAGATCCGCAAGTATTTCCTTAGCAGGAAGACTAAGTAACTTAGAAAGCGAGTGAATAGACAGTGCTGAGTGCAGAAGTACTATAGTCCCAAGCACTTGCTTTAGCATTGTGTATGTGCTGTCTTTCTCTCTTTCTGAGTAGCCGTCATGAATTGTGCTTCCGAGTACTGTTTTATACAATTCATCCAGATGATCTTCTGGTGTATTCTTTTCATCCCCATCACGTTTTGGTGCTGCTCCAGGTTTGCTGCTAGTAAGCAACATCGACAGTCTCTTGGCTGCATGCATTCCTTTTCCTTCCCGGATAAACCGACAAGCAGTTGCAGCCCAGATAAAGAGGCCACTAGCATTCAGAACCAGCTGTTCGAGAGTTTGCTTGTTTTGCCCGTCAGGTTGAAGACTCCAATAAGGTTGAAGACTCCAGTGCTTGCTAATGGATTCTAACTCTTGATTGAGAAGAATAGAGATGTCATTGTTCACAATAACCTCTTCTATATTATGAAGTATGAAGTGTTTAGTATTAGAAATCTCGCGGAATTCATGGCGAATTGGAACCTCCGGTCTACTTGTAACGAGTATCCGCAGCCGAACATTCTCCAGCGATCGAGCCTTAACGAAGAGTCGTAGAATATGTCGTATTTCGGTTTCAGTTTCGCATTCGTCCAAGGCATCTATAACCACAACGCATGATGGCCATGTATAGCTGTTTTTCAACTCTGAAAGCGGCCTAATCACAAGCTTATCCCACTGATCCTCAAGAGACTGCCCTTCAATCTTATTGTGTGCCCTAATAGCATCGCGAATATAGCGTCGAACTAGCTCAATGTTTTCTGCCAGCTGAACAGCAATCGTAGTAACAAATTTTCGAGCGTTCCCGGCATCTCCACCGCCTCTTGAGAAGAAGAAGTTGGCCCCAAGCTGTTTCTTATCGAGGAGGTTTTGTGCAACCGTACGAGCAATTGTCGACTTCCCTGTGCCAGCCATACCGCTCAACCAATAAATATACTGCTGATTTTCGGTATCAGACCATTGTGAAATCTTTTGTAGGATATCAACTCGTGTCTTAGGAAGACAGGTCGATTTGTCTTGGTTTGCGAATGAATCGAATCGCGCATCCGTTGCGAATGGGAGAAGTTTAAGCGGATCCTCGCCAGCTATAGCCTATTAGTTTCTTGTAAACTCTATTGTTAATAGCTTAATGTTGACTTACTATTGAGGTGGTTGTTATTTCCGACAATAATATCTAGACACAAATAATTAGCTGAACAATCGCATACTGTAAATGGGTTGTTATACTATTGCTTCCCATAGAAGAAGCCACCATATTCCCCATAACAACACCATTGTTTGTAGCAACATTTGTAGATCTCTGCGCTGCCATTTCTCTAACATCAAATTTCCACTCTTTCTAGTAGTATGAGTTTGTAGTAGTTGCGTCGAACGTCGATGCGCCGATACTTTCAGTAGGCTTTTAAGAAGTGATAGACCTGTATCATCTTAATTTAGCACTGTACTGTACAAGGTCATCCACTAATCGAACAAGGAGAATTATGGGAGACATGGACTGCGACATTCCCTAGTTTTTTACCGATAGACCATACTTGCGAAGCTACGAATCGGTCGAATTCGATAAGATACAACTGCTATGCTATGTGCTTTTCTCAGCCGGTTGCATTAAGAACAAAGCTATTGAACCAATGACAATCACACTAATAATCATATATCCTACTTCAGCTTTTGGAGACGTCCAATGGATTACAAGTCTGCTTCTTTTAATCAGCTGCATTAAGAATAAGGTTTTCTAGCCAATGGTAACCCTGCCGGTAGTTATGTACCCCACTTCAGCTGAAGCTTTGCAGCACCCTTAGCAATATACACTGCTTGCTGACACATATTGAGCATTAAGCCTGGTGAGCAGAGAGTTATCCCATCGAGTGCCAGAAATATTGCGTACGCTAAGCAAGGTATATTGACCATTGGCTATTCAGATCATCCAGATTCGGGCCACAACACATAGACCATATATCTACGCAACTTTGGCATTCCATGGGATACAAGAACGAAATTTTCTAACTTTGCTTATCCATTATATTTATAAAATTTCATATTTGCTTATGCTCTCTTCAAAGCAAGATCAACTCCAAAGCTATAGCCTTATCACTAGGAAAGATGGCGAATGCAGAAACGCCAATATCGAAAGAGGGGTTAAACTTGCTATTCGATGCGGAGAAAAATGCAAAAGTAGAGTAAGTGTACGCTACGAAGGTCGCTCGACTATATTGTACTCATGTGCTATACAGTATTGTTTTCGTACACGGCTTGATGGGCCACCCCAAGGCAACGTGGGAAATCATCGATACCAGCAATAATCCGATCGACCCAAATGAAACTATATACTGGCCGAAAGACCTTCTGCCAAAAACCATACCAGAATCTCGGGTGTTCTCATTTGGATACCCAACGCACTTTGCAACCTTCTATCCAATTGTTACTGCTGACATTATCGCGCATACAACAATCGACCATAACTCTACGACTTTGGTAACAAAACTAGGAAATATTAGACGGGAAACAGATACAGTTGGCAGCCTTACACCAATATCAATTACTGTACATTTTCGAATTCGATACTGACGAAGAAAATATATAGGCAAACCGCCCAATTTTTTTCATTGTACATTCACTTGGGGGTCTAGTTACTGCCAACGGCCTCTCGGTTCGCTATGGCTCAGACTCGCAGGGCCAGAGCGTGGTGGATAACACTCGCGGCGTGATATTTCTCGGTACACCTTTCAAAGGATCATCCAAAGCAGTATGGGCCAAGATGGCAGAAAGGTTTCTTGGACTATTCAGCGACAGCAATGATCAGATCATCAAGGATCTCGACAAAGATTCCACCAAGCTTCAAGCCATCAGCCACGACTTTCACGTTCTACTTCAAGAAAGATATGCATCGAAGGAGCTCAAGCCGATTCAGATAGCATGTTTCTTCGAAACGAAGCACACGGAGAAGAAGCTGGGGAAGTTGAAAGGGAAGAAAGATCTCGGTCAAATTGTCACAGCCGACTCGGCGACGTTGGCTGGATACAAACCAATCGCTATCAATGCTGATCATCTTGCTATGTGCAAATTCCAAGATGCTCAGACGGATGGGTATGTCAGTGTCACTGAAATGTTGAAGCTGATGATCTCGAAATTAGATGAAGATTATGACAAACTCAAGGTGATATCGAACTATTTCCACAATTATGTCAATATCCTTACTAAGTTAACCTCTCCAGAATGACGGCCGAACATCCATCCAGCTTGGAGACATCGAAAACCGTGTTTCAACCAATTATGGATATGTTGGTGGGCATATGGTGGGTATGACGAAGGACGCAAATCGTGTCGTCGTCTCGCACAATGTACGTCCTCGACCAAATTTCTTTGCTCGGAGACAATACTAACCCAACAACTGAAAAGTTCGGAGTGGATCATGCACCACCTCCACATAGGCCAAACCTAAATGCCTAGAAGAATTCATACAAAACTGCTTTGCTATGAGAAAGAAAAAACTATGAGCTTGAGAGGGTTATATCGAGTTTAGAGCTCATCGTTGCAATAAGAGAATCATTAGGAAGCAATTTTTATAATCGCCCTAGCTTGGCAATTACGGGGTTTTACCCCACCTTTCACAATCCACGGACCAGTAGCTTAAAACCATCCAACCCATTCAAAGTCAATATCTTTCCACTTCTAAATTGTACATATCCTTTAATTATAGCTCCAATGAAGTTGAAATTGGATGATGAGAATTGTACAAGTAAATTCTATCATCTTCGTACAAGACTATTATTTTATCTTTTTGCGTATAAATACAGTCTCTGTCGTAGAGAGAAGAACATTAAGTATGTGGTGTGAAGCATCAAGCCTCTCCCGATCTTTTGAGCCAATCGTGGAATTACCTTCCTTACCCTTGAATTCTCGAACTGCCGCCGTTTGCAGATTCTGGTCGAATATGCCTGCCTTCTCATCTATGGACCTGGTGATTTATGCCAAGATCCGTCTGTCAAGCACACCTTTTCCTGTAGTATGTATCTCACATCCCTTGGCTATTTACCACTTTAGGTACTCATCCTATCACTTTTGAGAAGAGTTGATAGAGCCGATATCGATTACCGATCCTCTTCTCGCATCATAACTCCTTTGTGCCCTAAAAAAAATCGCATCCCAATACTGATAACCAGGCCTGTAGTGTAATTGATAACAGCATGGGAGTGACTGTATAATAGGCAAACTTTCAAACGAACAGTATTCCCAAAACCGCTCATAGCAAACAATACACCTCAAGATCGAGCCCTTTTTTTCGGTTTTTTGAATTCTCCCCCCTCGGTCCTCTAAGATAGGGAAGTATCGGAGGAAACATCTCGTGAACCAACAGGGCTTGATTGACTATCAGCTTCCTTTAGAGACACGGTATTGTGACTTGTTTGGTCGGAGAGATAGTGGCTTTTGAACTCCTGTGAAAGTCCAGACTCCCCTGGCTCGGATTGCGCTGAGACCTCAAAATCCAGATCAGGCGGCAAGTCTTTTGCGGCTTGGCGATAGGTTTCAGCGTGTAGTACACTAAATATACAGCTTATAAGCTAATGGATTTAACAATAGGTACGAAAGTACTTGATTCAACTGAACTACTGGACTATCTACAGTGGGAAGGATTAGCTAGATTTATAGGCTCTTCAGGCCTATTGCCTTAGGCCTTTCAGGCCTATTGCCTTAGGCCTCTCAAGCCTATTTGTAATCCGGATCCACGGGCTTCGTAATCCTGAAGTCATAGATTCCATAGGCTTCGCAAGCCTGGCCCACAGGCTTCGCAAGCCTGTCCTACAGGCTCCGCAAGCCTGGAGTTATAGGCTTTGTAAGCCTAAATGAATACTACGACGTTCAGTTTAGGGTAGTGGGCCTATACCCCACCTACCCCGCCATTAGTGGGTCCAACAAAGTCATCGATAACTGAACAAATTCTCTCTAAGTAAGTCGGCATCTATATATCGTAAACATTCTTGGTAAATTTATATACTGTCCATTTCTCTTTGCCGTCCTCGCTAGTGAAGTCGAACGTTTTGATGGGATGGCGGTAGAAGGTAGTCTTTTTTTCCGTCGATCACAGGATAATGGCTGTAGATTCACACTGTCCGGTGATCGTGCGAGATTGAGAAGGCGAGTATCTCCTGATAGAGTTCGTTTTCGCGTTTCACAAGCCGGAAAAGTTCAACTGTACCTCTCACTCCAAGTGTCATACTGTGAGCATTCTGTCGATCGGCGATATCAAATGCCGCGGCGCCGCACTTGACCTCGCACGTAAGAAACGGGAAATACATCTGCCAGGTAGCTATAAAATAGGAGGTAAAAATATCTGTAGTCTCGCCGACAAAAGGCCTAAGTTTTTCGAGTTGATCGTCCGTGAACCCAGATCGTCCGAATCCCACAGAATAATCAGGCTGTAGGCGAGGACCGTAGAAAGGTATAGCGCTATTCCAGCCTTCATTGACACTTTCAGTTAAAGGATCGAGATGCGTAGTACTATATATGGCTAGGGTTTCCGCAGAAGGGACGATAAATCGAGTGATATCTTGAATTACTCTTGCCTCGTTCCTATCCTGTATCTTTCGACAAGCTTTGTTAAATACATCATCGCGAAATAAGGAGTCTTGAGGCACCGTTTGCTCTTTCTCTAGTAAAATTCGGCAGATGTTCTTGCTTGCGCCCGTGATGCCCAAGTCGGACTCATCCAGAAAGCTACCTTTGGTCGCAAGGAGGGTAGTGTAGCTCGGACGCGTATAAGGGGCACTTTTTGCTTCCCTCGGCTTTTGATCGCTAGGTGTGATAGAGCTAGGTACAGCAGAGCCAGCTTTCCGATTGTTTGCCACGAAAAGATGACGAAGATTTCTTCCTCGCAAGCAGATGATTCATGTTGCTCTCCGGTTCAAAGTATTCCTTAGGCCAACGAAGTTCCCTCCTCCAGTATTCAAGTGGGTTTATCTCCTTACCACTGACACCAACCTCTGTGTTCTCACTGATTGTTCCCTGGTTAGAAGATCGTAGCGGGGACGTCCGCAGTCGCTTTCGAGAGGGAGTAGCAGTAGAAAGGAGAGTGGCTTCGTCTTCTTGCGATAGTTTTCATTTTCGATTCCTAGTCTGTGAAAACTTGACTTGAGTTAGCTTTAAAGCATAGTAGGCAGGAGTAGAATATTATTACCTCTTTATCGGGAGTGTTGCTGGTTGGGGAGGGAAGTGAGTGCTTTGGCTCGATATTTTGTCTTTGGATACAGTTCGTTCTTGGGGGTGCTGTATCTCTTCTAGGCGTGCGCTCTTAGAGAAGATAACTGTGATCGTTTCTTCTACATACCTTGAGGCCGTTTCCCTATCAAAGCTCAGTCAAAGTACGCAGTAACAGGGACGAGTAGCTTACTTTGGTCTTTTGGCACTGATAGTTGCTGCCCAACTTTTTGGATGTTTCGTTTTGCTTGACGGTGGGCCATATCGACTGGAAGGAGGAGGGGTAGCAGGTGGGTTTATATTACTGCTGTGGATGATGAACAGAAGACGATGGAAGAGTCAGAGATGCAGCGCCAGACGGGGGGTAGTAGGTAATGAATACGCTAGAGTTTGGGATGAAACATGGCAGTGGCAACTATTACTATTTTGTCAATTCGTGAAACACAGTATGACACTACCAACACCAAGTAGTGCACATCAACCCATGCTGCAAGGTTTTCCCAATTACCAATGTATGGAATAAGACAGTTCAATGCAGAGATGTAAATTTCAGTGCTTCAGAATCCAGCGCATTTTCAGTCTGCAGAGCTGAGGACATGTAGCTTTAACCGGAAATTACCAACCGCGAATTGCTACCAGACCATTATCAACTGATCGGGAAGCCTAGAGTTCAACTGCTTGTCAATATGAAGTGGCCGCGAGAAAAGATATGAGGTTCCATAGTTGACTCATCTTTTGTGTGATTGCTAGGTCAGTTTGCAAGTACCACCGTCAAGTTATCGTTATACCTCTACTGTAACATCTCATAAAACTCCAAACACATATCCAGAAACTGATGAGCATTGCACGTTTGCACAACTCCACGAACATATATTTTTAGAGCACCTATATCTATTTACAATTTAAAACTTATAACCCGCAAATATGTGATGAACTACAGATCTAGAACCTCAAATCCCATCCGATCGCGGGGCCCAACTTGGGCAGTTCTTCGGCAACACTTTGAACGTCCTTGTCACCTCTACCACTTAGACAGATGACAACATCTTGATCTTTCTTCATGGTCTTGGCCAATTCAATAGCTCCCCAAATAGCATGGGCAGTTTCCAATGCTGGAATTATCCCTTCCTTTTCACTGATAATTCTGAATCCTTTAAATGCTTCGGCATCAGTAGCAGCAATAAACTTCGCTCGCTCACTGTCCTTCCAGGAACTCAATTCTGGGCCCACACCAGGGTAATCCAAACCAGCCGAGACAGAGTGCGTATCAGAGATCTGGCCGTTCTTATCTTGAAGAACGTATGTACGGACACCATGCAAGACACCTTTGGTACCACCTGATAGGGTTGCCGAATGACGGTCCGTATCTAAGCCATCTCCACCGGCCTCAACACCAAGGAGCTTAACGCTCGGATCTTTGGAGAATGGGTAGAACATGCCGACAGCATTGCTTCCACCACCGACACATGCAACGACCGCATCTGGGAGTTTACCACGCTTTTCAAGCATTTGAGCACGTGTTTCGTTACCAATAACGGACTGGAAAGTCCTGACAATTGTTGGGAACGGATGAGGACCAATTGCGGAACCGATAATGTAATGAGTAGTGTCGAGCTTCACAACCCAAGCACGCATGGCCTCATTAACCGCATCTCGAAGAGTTCGCGAACCAGCTTCTACAGCGACGACGGAGGCACCGAGCAACTTGATCCTGAAAACATTCAGGGCTTGACGTCTTACATCTTCCTATATGACTGTGAGTGGATGGTCAAAAATTCAATAACTCCATACTTACAGCTCCCATATAAATGGTACATTTCATTCCAAACTTGGCACAGACAGTTGCAGTCGCGACACCGTGCTGTCCAGCACCAGTCTCTGCAATGATCTCAGTCTTTCCTAATCGTCGCGCAAGTAAAATCTGTCCCAAAGCATTGTTAATTTTGTGACTTCCGGTGTGGTTGAGATCCTCTCTCTTCAACCAGATCTTGGCTCCCCCAGCATATTCAGTAAGTCTCTCTGCTTCATGTAGCTGACCAGGTCTTCCCATCCATGGATAGTATGTTCGATACTCCTCCCAGAAAGCTGGATCATCTTTGATTGCATTGAACCCCCGCTCTAATTCTGAAAGACAGTCCATAAGAGATTCCGGCACATATTGCCCGCCAAACTCGCCAAACTTCTGCGGCAGCAGGTTGGGATCCGTAGGGCCATCTATGTTGAGAGCTTCAAGTTGATCAGCCAATCCAGGCGCCGATCCACTATCCTTGACAATAGCATCTACGGTGACATTATTTCCATTTGGTTCGTGTGCAGCATCTATGGCCTCTACGATACCAACTTCTCTAGTCAGACCTCCATTGGATGCTCCACGCCTTCCACAAACCTTCGCGCAGTATTCTTCCACGTGCTTTGCTTCTTCTCCAGCCGGCGCATCGTTCACTGTTGTAATGATTTGACTTCCAATAACGACACCATCTGCGATCTGGGCAACGCTCAAGAAGTGATCGCGGGTGCTGACACCGAAACCGACTGCTGCTGGAACATTTCCAGAATATTCCTTGACACGTCTCAGAAGGTCTGGTAGTCCAGCGTTCATGGTACCTGTAGCTCCCGTGACACCCATCCTCGAAACAACATATATGAAGGAGTCTGCCAACTTGCATAGTAGCTTCATTCGTGATTCTGATGTCGAGGGAGCAATGAGTGGAACATAGGATAAACTGGGCAAAAATATATTTAAGCAGCACATCCATTACGTTGCGGATATTGATGACTCACCCTCCACTTGTGCAGAATTTCCTGAAGCTGACAGCTTCCTCGGGAGGCAGATCACAGACAATGAATCCATTGACTCCAGCCTCTTTACAATCCTTCAACAACCTTTCCTCTCCGTAACTTAGCATAGGGTTATAATATCCCATGAAAAGAACTGGAACTCTCAATCCCTTCTTTCGCGCATCCCGTACCATTTGTAAAACCGTAGTGACCGATACGCCATTCTTTAAGGCTATCTATATATTTCGTAAGGAACGGTTTAGAGCTTTGACAGGGCCTATACGTACAGTATTCGACTTCTGGATCGTTGGACCATCTGCAATTGGATCTGTGAACGGTAGACCGAGTTCAATAACGTCTGCAGCAATTGTTAGCTAGTATCTTACAACAAAGTAGAAAGTAACATACCTGCACCACCGGCTTCCATTCCCAGCATAATATCGACTGTTGATTCCGCCTTAGGGAATCCAGCAGTGATATAAGTCACCAAAGCAGGCTTTCAATTATTAGCAATTGCTTCAATCTGGGAAAGGATTTCAACATACTCTTCCCTCCTCCTTACATTGCGAGAAAGTCTTCTTTAAATGCTCCATATTGAAGAAAAATTGAGTTGTCAGAAAAAAGTTGTGTTTATTGAGAAGAGCCTTTCAACGATGTATTAATACCTTTGACGCACCACCCCACGAGAAATATTTCCAAGTGACTCAACTAAAAGACACGCCCCTCAATTGTCATCGCTAACCCTAGTCACCGCCCGGCAATATATACGTTACATTATGTAATGTCTCCGATACCCGCTCCTTTGACCATACATGGTGGACTATTTTCCTGTTGCAACAACTTCGGTACTATAATTCAATCGGCAATATTCTCATTCAACTGAAGCTACGCGTACTTCAAAGTAATGTCTCGGTTTCTCCCACCAAAGTTCCTTCTCCCATCTCGACGTTTCTTCACCCAGTCTAGTCGCCGAACAGCTTTTGCGACAGGTCCCGCGCCACCACGTCTGCCACCAAAAGAGCAAGAAGAATTCGAACGTCTCCAGCGGTTATCTACTGGCGCATTCAGCACGCCCAAAACCGAAGTTGTCACCAACTCCGGCGCATCCTCTTCTCGACCTAAACCACAAATCAATCAATCGCCAGTCACAACCGAAAAAGAAAAGCAAGATATTGAATTAGCCGCCGTCAATGCAAGAGTGGCTGCTACAGGAAAAGGGGAGGAATTGCATCCAGATATCCGTAGAGGGGCTCAGCCAGAATTTGAAGGCGATGTAAATCCAAAAACAGGGGAGATTGGTGGACCTAAGAATGAGCCTTTGAGGTGGGGAAGTACTGGTGAGAGAGGAGATTGGAGTTACAATGGCAGAGTTACAGATTTCTGAGGTATGTAGGGGATAGACAGCCTTCCTATGTCAAGCCCTCGATCACAACCTCAAGTAAAGATATCATCCACAATACACTTACTCTGTTTCGGTTGACGCTTTAGAGTGAATTAAACTGCGAGTGCAGTCCGTGTCAAACATGAAGAGCGTCTTCCAAGCCATTCTAAAGAATCGAAATTTTTCATTAGAACCACATTATTTTCCCAATAATATTCATTGATGAATATCCCACCCAGACAAAGGCATCCCGCAATGCAAGTTACTTATGCAATCTTCACATCCGGTAAGCCATATGAACTCTCTTTGTCTTTGAGAACAAGCGACCTTTCGGGGCCATAATCCAAAAAAAGAGACATAAATCCATCGTCGTCCTTGATAGCCACTCAAAGTCATCGACCAAGGCCGTCATGGCTCCGTCACTTCCAGCGCTCATTCCGAGGGAGTTAGAAGGAATGAGAAAGATTCGCGACGAACTAACTCGCCAATGGAAAGAATCTAGGCTTTACGAAGATCAAATCAATTGGATGAAAAATACTATTCTCCCTCTAAAAGGATTGCGGATAGATCGCGCTTTATACATGGGCTTAGGTACCATCTCCCCTTATGAACAAGATTCGACGAAACTGCTGGAAGACCAAGATGTAGAGGACCTTATAGAGCACTGGGGTGTGGAACGCCGAGGAGTGCGCGGCATGACCCAGTTGGTTGCGTTTGAATGCTGGCTCGATATATTGGGTAAGCTTTAGTCGAAAACACTTGGTCGTCAGAAGGCGCTGACTCGCATATTACAGGTACAAAATTCGAAATACGCTACGCAGATGTGTATTTTCAAGAATCTCGGCTCGATGAAAACGAAGCAAAATTTCTCAGCCTTCTGGGATACACAGTGTTGATAGGTCCTCAAGCTATCGAGTATGTGTTGAGTGATCCTCATGCTATCGAACATAGCTGGAATACTGCTTTTCTATTATGTTTTGATCATCTAGACTTATGCTCAGAACTCCTTGCTGCGGCGGAGCCGGGTCTGGTTGTCATGTCGCCTTTGTGGGTTCAAGGTATGAGACTATATGTTTTATTAAAGTCCCATTGTTTTTAGTTATCTCGGTATATGCCCGGCCCAAGTGTTGGTGCGGGAACCATTGCTAGGAGTATTCTCTTGCTAATAGTATTTGTATCAGACCATAAACCAGACATCAAGTTATCGCCCCCGGCATATTGGGTAAGTCCTCGTATGTTTTCGAGATCACTTAGCTGACATGGTTTGCGTCACGAAGGTATTATCGTAGGATGAGGGATTTCGCGAAGACCCGAAACACACAGATGCTTTGGATGAATCCTGGCCAACGGCATGACCTAATCCCCAAGGCAATCCCCAAGGGCCATATTGAACATCGAATGACTTGGATGACCGGTTATGGATGGTATTGGAAACCTGATGGTCCTTCAGACCTTCCCGCTCGTCCTGGGAAATTTCAATTTAAAGATGAGTCGCGAGATTTACGGCGTACAGAGTTTGGTGGTTTGCTTAGTAAAGATGGCCAACTGCTCGACACAAATAGGGAAACAGCAGAACAGACAAGAGATTTCAGAAAAAGCAAAGGAAAAGTAGAAGGAGCAAAGAAGGTAGAAAGTAGCGGGTCTCGAAGAGAAGCATCTACGGGTGGAATTCAACCTAAACTTGCAATAGGTTCTTCTTCTCCATATAGTGTTACAGGACTTATAACAAGAGCCTCGTCACTCAAAGCAGACATGCCACATTCGCCAATGGGAATGCCACTTAACCGCAACCAAAAAGTCTTATTCACAGACGAACCGACTGTCAAGCCAACTGTCAAACCACTAAAAGCGGGCCTGAAAAACTACAAAGTCCCATATGTGGAAGATGAAGCAGGATCTAGGTCTGGCATAATACCAGACTATCCAACTGTACACAGAAATGGGAACAGAAATGAGAAAGGCTCTAAACAGAGCGCACGCCCCGGTACAGCTCCCAAATTCTTCGTCGGTCACATAGATCCTCTAATTAAAGCCCAATTCCCATCATCAAATCCGCCACTCAACTCCCCTGCAGTCAGACCAACAATTTTGAATCGCCCAGGAGGTATCAATCGTCCTACACCGCCCTATGTAACATCCAAACTCCTTCCCATCCAGCCCGACGAAGTGCAAGAACCATCTAGATCTACATCCCACATACCAACATCTCGCGCAAGGATAGGACCGCAATCTACACCCCAAACACAAACTTCCGCAAGGACGGGACCGTCACCTTTAAATGTCGCTACTACCACCGCTGTACCTTCACCACGACCACAACCACGACCTCCTCCTCCCAGGAGACCATCTGACGCGCGTTTCATGAACCAAAGCGATGGCAGTGAGAGTGATTCTGACGTTGGCGATGAAATTGACATGTTTATTAGCAGTTTACAGCCCAGGAGTAGTACTGGCATTGTTCGGCGCTCCCGCTCCGACAACGAAGGGGACGACGAGGGCCGCTCATATAATCGCTCTTCCCCTCTTCAACCTCTCCCTCTTCCACCTCCCTATCTTAGACCTCTTCCTCCAAGTCCCATTGGTAGACCTCGAGTTCCGAGGAACGCGAGTAGTAGTAAGTTTTGTCTATCAGTTTGTCATCATAACTACTAATTGCGCATTTTTGTAGAACAAACAGCGGGATTTGCGCCGCGACGCCAGGTGGTCGATCCAAGTCCATATGCGAATTCGAATTTGGCGGTGTTTTTACTGTTGGTTACACAGGCGATTTGGATTTGGTATTTTATGTCTGGGGGCTTTTAGGACCTTAGGGCGCTGCTAGTTTGGTTGGTTGATTGGTTGAGCGATGGTGGGTTTGATTGGAATTTCGATAGAGTATGGTTGTGAGTGTTTTGCATATATAATGTTATTTGACCTGTTTTGAGGGTTCATAGGGGTTTGAACCTGATATTCACTATTACTGTACTGTATATTTTCTCGTGATTTTTCATTTCGCTTCGACAGAAAAGGGGGTGATGGGGAGGATGAGACACCACAACAAATGTCTTTTTGCCTAGAAGTTTCTCGCAATCTGAGATTTTATTATTTGAAATCAAAAAATAATTTGTGAAATAATTGAAGCTTTGGGATATCTAGATCTTATTGTACATCCATCCCAATCAACAATCATAACCCCACTCTCTATTAGAATTCCACGCCTCCGCAACCCTCAGACCTTGCCCCAATACACCCAGCGCTGCATCTGCAAAAGAATTTCCAGTTCTTGGTTGAGAAGGTGGATTTGCACTAGCAGCCTGCCCTCTTGCATCTGCAGCCGCTGTTGCTAGACGATAGGATTCATCAAGGGATCGATCTTCGCATTTCATTCTTGCCAAGGCAGCTCTCTGTATCGAACTTGACCATAGATTGAACCAATCCACTTCACTTATGACTGTGCACTTTCGATCACCGTCGCCATCTTCTAGTCGATCGGCGTAGGGGAATCTCACCTTTACCACCTCATATTTGCGCGTAAGGAGAAAGAGGGTCGGCCAGGAAACGAGCCATAAGAAAGTCAAGTAGAAGAACCAACGGACCCAGGTTGTAATACGCCATTCGTTGATTTTACCGGGAGAATAGATGATAACTCGATCGTGCGTGGTTGGAAATCTCACATCAAGGTGGCCGCGATAATGCGTTCCAGAGATTGCAGAGCGAATGTACTGCTCAAGCTTTTTGGTATCATGATTGGTCACTTCGCGTTTCAGAGTGAATGATTTCACGCTTCCTGGATTTTGCACGTAGGCTTCGCACCATGCCCTTAACTCGTCTTCTTGGTTCTCCTCGTCTACCATCATGGTTGGCTCCAATGTAGGTATACGACCACCACGGTAGCCTCTCACGTTGTTTGGTAGGCACTCAATTTCCCCCTCCCCAAGCTGTTTTGTAAGTAAATACTGAATACTGATTCGAATGTAGAAATCCACGACTTTATCTTTTGTCTCCTTATTTCCTTGTCGCTTTGTTTCGTTGTGCGTGCCACATATTTCTACATAATAGCCCGGAGGATAGCGTGCCTGCGTAACGAGCTGGTTGTAAAGGACATCTGCGCGTTCAGAAAACGATGGGAAATTCGAGCGGATTTCGGAGTGGGCGAAATCGTGACTAGAGAACGGCAGCGCGGGAGGAGACCTATTCGCTGTTAGGCTGTGTATGACCAATGTTGCAGATGAAGCTTACACGTGGCGTGACGGCGACAATACACTTGAAAGAACTGGCGTCTGGGGAGTGGCGGGAGGTACAGGGTCATCGGTATATGCGGGCAATTCTTCGTCAAGGTAGGCTTCAATATCGTCTAGGAGAACGGCAGATGAACTTGAGGCAGCATCATCAATAATTGGGTTGTCGCGATAGACACTCGGTTGTGGAGGAGCAACTATTGGCTTGCCCATTGTGATACTGTTACTCCGTATGTGAAGATAATTTTTGATCTTCTGAGATTGAACAACGGCAGTATTAGCTGCAATGCAGAGCGAGTCGTGTAGAATATATATTCTCTCATGGCGAGCGTGAGATCAAGCTTAACATGGTCAGCTATCGCTTTGCCAAGTGCCCCTCTGCTGCCTGTGCCTAGAACCAATTTTAACAGCGAACTGGCTCGTACTCGGCCATAGTTTTTCCTCACGTGGAATTAGGGGTCAGAGCGAGATCCAAAATGGGATGCAGCGCGTAATTGCCCATGTAAAAGTGGGCGACAATCCCATAAAACATGATATTGTGAAGTTGTGAGGATTGAGTGGACGAGAGCAGGAAACGCATGCAGGAAGGGAGAATGAAAGTTTGAATGACGAAAGCTAGAGATAGAGCTCAAGTCCCTAGCCACACGAGCCACTCCACGAGAGAGCAGAGCCACACTGGCACAAATCTTATCTCGGCACGCTTGGGCCGTTCCTTAACTTAAATCCGTAATTCCAGGGATCACCAAGAGTGGACCCTCCACAGCATGTCAGCTGACGTGCAAGAGTGCTTCAACCAACAACTGCGATTACTATCCCTCGATGAATTACTCAACAATCTCAACATCTTCAACCTCCTTCTTCCCGCCGCATACCTTTGGCACAGTCAGCTACCCATTCCACTCTTCAATCGCCACCGGTATTGAAACTCGGCATTAACCCAACATTCACCGAACCTCCAACCTCCAAGAGGAATCAATCCCCGCATCCGAAACGACTCTCATATCAATTGTGGATGCTCCCCATGAAGATCTTCACAATGATTGGCGGCTCGCTGCACCCGTTGCGCTACCAGTCCGCTATTCCCGCGGCCTATTCCTCATTCTCCCCTATGAAGAAAAATAACCATGCTTAAGCCCGTTTGTTTTTAAATCCTTCAAAAATGGGTTGTCAGATTTCTCGGTGTATTACACAAATACGAGTATCTGACCCTATTCTCTCGGAAAATCCAAAGGACGGAAGTATAAAGATGGTATAGTTATTCGCAATTGATATAAAGTACTCGCAGCATCAGCATCATCAATTCGCCACAAGTCAAGCACGCACTGTGCTCATCCATCATGGCCACCACGCAAGATCCGGAGAAGAATGATATCCAGCAACCTCAGGATTCATCATTGACACCTCAAAGGATGTCTGAATCCACGAAAGAAGAAAAGTCAGGTGATATCTCCGAAGTCAGAAGTCATAATGAGACTCCAATTGCCCCTCCTCAAGCTCCCGCCATTCCGGATGGAGGAATTGTGGCATGGCTGCAAGTTCTGGGATCGTTCTTCTTATTCTTCAATTCATGGTGAGGCTCTCACACAACATCTTGATGTACCATTATATTGATGGATGCCATAGGGGAATTGTAAACACTTATGGGGTTTTCCAAACATATTACGAAAGCGACCTATTAAGTACAGAGTCCCCTTCGAATATCTCTTGGATTGGCTCAATTCAAGCATTCCTCCTGCTGCTTGTAGGTGTTATCACTGGACCTCTTTTTGGTATGATCAATCCCATTTCAGATTCCTCGGATACACTCGGTAGAACTAACATCATCCAGATGCTGGTCGATTACGGCTACTTCTCTTTACCGGGACGCTTCTTGTTGTCCTTGGTCTTATGATGACCAGTATCAGTAAAACGTATTGGGAAGTACTTCTCGCACAGGCTATATGCATGGGAATCGGGCTTGGATGTCTCTTCGTACCCAGTGTGGCCATTGTGTCTACATATTTTTCCACTAAGAAAGCATTTGCAATGGGAATCGCTGCCAGCGGAAGTAGCCTTGGTAAGTTTTTTAATCACCATGGTTTCTATCAGTAATATTACTGTTACTGTCGTCAGCACTGCCATCCCTCTCTGTCATTATCCTCAATCTCACATGACCAAATCTGACAACCTCCAGGCGGCGTAATCTACCCTATTGTCTTCCACAATCTCCAACCATCCATCGGTTTCGGCTGGGCTACCCGCGTCCTCGGCTTTATCGCCCTCACCACCCTCACCGTCTCCCTGACCACCATGCGTATGCGCGTGCAACCCGCCCACAAGCGTTCACTAATCGACATAACCGCCTTCCACTCTCCCCCATTCTGGCTCTTTACCTTCGGTCTCTTCTTCGGCTTCATGGGTCTGTACGTCCCCTTTTTCTACGTCCAATCCTATGCTCTCGATGATCACATCATGAGCGCCAATTCCGCGTTCTATATGCTCTCCGTCATCAATGCAGCGTCCATCTTCGGCCGCATTATCCCAAATTGGCTCGCAGATCGTATAGGCCCGCTGAACGTCTTGATTCCCGGAACAGCCATTGCATGCGTCGTGGCGCTCGGTTGGATCGGTATACACAGCGTGGGCGGGCTAGTTGTCTTCTGTCTCCTTTACGGATTTTCTTCCGGCTCATTCGTTTCCATCCCACCGACTGTTATTGTGACGCTCTCGCCGAGTTTGTCTGTCGTGGGTACGAGGATGGGAATGACTTTTGCAGTCAGCGGTATCGGGCTTCTGATTGGAACCCCGGTAGCAGGTCAGATTCTCCTGCGTCATGGGTATGTTGCTACCATCGCTTATTGTGGTGTGTGTATTTCTGTAGCGGTGGCTTTGTTTGTAGCGACGAGAGTACATAAGACCGGGGTGCATGTGATGAAGATTGCTTGAAGGAAAGGGAAAGGAGTTAGGGGCGGTTTGCTTGCATGATAAGAGCATTTTAGACGGATAGATTTCTTATTGCTGCGTTATAGACTTCTTCTACTTGATCTACTCCTCTGCATGCCATTAGATGTACCAGCTATCCTAGAAACTTTAGATTTTTGGTTGTAAGTGAAATTTGAGCATTAAGAACTCATATATACACTTGCCAGAACAGAGATCTCAAAATTATATAATTTAGTTGTATATCGATGTTTTAGATTTGGTCGATAAATTAGTACACCCACTGGTGCGCTCAAACACTCACTTTCCTCGCCCAATCCAATCATAATGATCATAAGCTTGCTTTACCCTGCGACTCGAAAGGAAGTATGATGACCAAAAGTCCAGCGACAATAAACAGTGCTCCACTAGTGTATACTGGGGCAGACGTTTCCAAATTCGCAAACATAGCGATGATAGGCTATCAGCATCAGTTAGTATCGATATGTAAACCACCTTCTCGGCAAACAATTCCCGGCGAAATGTCATGGTTTCTAAAATAGAAAGCACAAAAAACAAAGGCACGGTTCAGTTGAGTAACTCACAGCCATAATCCCAAATACCCGATTACTACACGCCGTCAAGGCATTCCCCGTCCCCCGGTCCTTCGTCGGGAAGATCTCCGGCGTATACGCATACAACACCGCATACATAACATTACTCGTAAAATTAAACGCGCAATTCCAGCCCAACAGCGCCGTAGAATTCAGGGCCGTCGTCGACGCATACAAAAACGCACCGGTGGCGACGGTCGAGAGGGCGAGTGTGCCTTTGCGACCGAATCGCGGGATCTCGACGAGAAGACCGCCGAGCAAAGCGCCAGGAATGCCGAGGACGGAGATGATGAGCGAATTACGGTAGGTGAGGTAGGTGGAGCCGTCGCCAAATTCGGCACCGCGTGTGGCTTGGATGTAAGGGAGGAAGGCATTGTAGAGGGGGTAACCAAGACCAATGAACGCCCAGATGAGCATGATGAGCGTGGTGGAGAGGAAGAGGGTGCGCGTGGCGAAGAGAGAGCGAATATGGGAGAGGTTGAGCTTGGAGAGTCGGCGTTTGAGAATGGCGTTGGTGCCGGGGGCGTGTGAGAGAGTGCCGCAGGCTTGGAGGTGGGCGAGTGTTACTAGGGTTGGGGGTGGTTGGTTAGTATGTTGTATATTGGAATTGGGAATGAGATGGGAGAGGCTAAAATAAACGTACGGTTTGATTCTTTTCCATTCCTTCGCGCGACTTCGTGGATTACTTTTACGGCTTCTTCGTCTCGTCCTTTACCCATGAGATACTTTGGGGACTCGAAGATGGTGAAAAGAACAAATCTGATGAAGAACTCAATCATAGAGATGCCTCCCATGGCAATGAGAAAGTATCTCCATCCCATGTTGTCTGATCGATGACAAACAGTATCCTCCTGGCACGTGAAATTTCCCAGAAGTGGCCAAGCGACCAAATTCGCGATGACCTGCGCAACAGCCCAATCGATAGATAAAATCGTAAGGAGATACTGATGTGAGCCGGGAAGAAATTCGAGGAAGACCTAAGAATCCATCAGCATGGAAAATAAAAGTAGTGCAATTTCGAAGAAGTAATACGGCAGAATCCACAGGGAGGTTGCCCCCAACTCCAAAACTCCACAATGCAGCAAAACACCCAATAGCAGCAAAATTAGGGGATCCTGCTGCGATCAGACCAAAAACCGCGGTGACACCAAGCGTGACATTGAATGCTAGTCGACGACCAAAGATATCGCAACCGAAACCCCAGAACATTGCACCTGCGAGAAGGCCAATGTTTTGTGCCAGGGTGAGGAGGGGTGGCCGTGACGGGGAAAACTCATTGGTGACAGCAGTAACTGGATCAGTCAGTATATGGGGGTTTTAAGAGTTATTGAGCGTCGTTGAGGAGGTCATACAGATAAGAGAGGTGCAGATAGGCCATAAATTATCATTTGCCCAGCCGAAGCCGACAACGATGAATAGTTGCCACTGATACCAGCCCATACCTATTTCTTGAACCTGTGTACATCATCAGTCTTCATTGTTTGTGATATTAAAAGTTGGCATCAAGTTCTCCAACTACTTACTGCTTCGTTCAAAACGCGAGCCTTCGCCTCATACACCGGATCGATAGTACCAGGAGGAATAGCCGTTACGATATCCACCCCCTCAATGTCCGATTGCACACCAGCCTCGTTCACGCCCCCACTCTTTGTGTCCGACGAGGCATCCTGCAGTCCGCCAGATCTCGACTCCTCAATATCATTCTTACTCGCCATACCTACTATCTTCTCAACAGCCGCAGTGTGGGTGTCGAATTGTAAGAGTAAACAAGAATCTTCAATACCCCGCAAACCGGAATTAAATAGAGTAAGGATTTCTTGGCATCATATCCACCTCTTCTTACTCATGCAGAGTGAAACAACGAGAAGCGAGTGAAACAACGAGAAGCGACAACGGGTATTGGTCGATTTGGTTACATAGTTATGGTGCAATTGTGCGAAGTCCAATGATGTCGTTTGATTGGCTTGGGACTTACCGACTTAGGAAGGTACTAATGGTCGATGTAACTGCGATCGGCTTTGCCCGAAATGTAAGACATGATCTTCAACCTGGATGTAGAGAATTCTCGGCTCTGATCTCCGCCATGTTATCAGCCATGTTACCAACCATGGTATTTGGAGAGACAATAAGTTATGGAGATTCGAAAATCAACTCGAGTTTCAGTGATGAGAGACGCTCCTGATAGATCATTTTGTTACTGGTCAATCCGCAAACACTGCAGATATCATTTGCAGAATCCTCTCTTCTGCCGATGGTCTTTTTGCTGTTCGTAATTCGAGCATATGTCAGGACGAGTAGATGTCCGATTTACGAAAGTGTGAGCATCGTCTTATTTGATGCGTCAAGATGCATGTCCTTGCCATCTTCATATACAAAGCAGCGCTTTCCACCTACTTCTTTATACAGACAAACAGCAATTGACGGTACCTCTTTCTTGCATATCGGTAACAGACTCGTCCCTACCTCGTGATCATAAACTTGGACTGGGCTCTGTGAACACATCTACGGGAGAAACACGAAACATTCTAGTCTATGATGGAGGAACTTCGGGTACCGATATCGCGACTTGTTGTTTTATGCATCAGGTAATTCACGTTCCAAAAACTTGCTTACATAGCAGCGTTAATATTGGCGTGCTAGTCTCTGCGTCGGCCTCTTCCTCTCTCTCCTGGATACAAGCATAGTAGCGACTGCTCTATTTACCATTGGTGAAGACTTCGATGCCTTGACGTCTGTTACTTGGGTAGCACTTGCATATACCCTTTCCTATCTTGGTTGTTCCGTATTATTCGCCCGAATCGCAGACATCGTCGGACGAAGAAATGCCTATGTCACAGCGTTTGTCATATTCTTCGCCTTTTCCCTCGGTTGCGGATTCTCTCAGTCTTTAAATCAGCTTATAGCATGTAGAGCATTGCAGGGGATCGGTGGCGCCGGTCTCTACTCGCTCACTATGGTCATACTGCCTGAGATCAGTCCTTCTCGGATGAAGAAGTGGATTGGAGGCTTGGCTGGAGCGGTGATTGCCATGTCTGGTGTTCTTGGACCGGTGCTTGGTGGTGTGATAACCCATTATGCTAGTTGGAGATGGATATTCTGGATGAAGTGAGATATGCAGACGAAAGGCCAAGCTTGAGTTGAAGCGCTGACGATCAAATTAGTGCACCGATCGGATTTATACCGATGACAGTCTTCTATTTCGCCTGGCCAAATTCGAATCAGCTTCGTCCAATTGAACGCCGACCTCTACGCCAACTAGACGTTGTGAGTTCGTCTCTACTCATCTTGGCTTCAGTACTTGTGGTATTCTCTTTCCAAGAAGCAGGGCTGAAAGTGAACTCATGGCGAAAAGCCATCTTCCTAGCTCCACTCTTGATTGGATGTCTCTGTTGGATTCTTCTCCTCTGCTGGGAATACACAGTTTCCCAATGTTACGCAGAGACTCTCGCTACCATGCTTCCGTTTCGATTGCTCCGTCGACGCATTTACCTCTTCGGCGTCGTGGCCACTCTTCTCATAGGGTTTCCGTACTTTGTCGTCATCTACAGCCTACCACTTAGATTCCAGATTGTAGATGGACGAAGCGCTCTCTCGGCAGGAGTGGGTCTATTACCTATGCTAGGAGCAACAGCTGTGGCGAGTTTCTTAGGTGGCATCATTAACGGTAAGCAGAACAACAGATGCAAGACATTATTCGCCGGTGTCTGCTTTATGCTGGTTGGTGTTAGCCTCCTAACAACTTTGACGAATACTGCCGGAGTGCAGCACAAAACATATGGATTGATTGTCCTGGCTGGATTTGGATTTGGACTTACCGTATCCACGGTATCGATGTTATCAATCTATGAGTCAAGCACTCGAGATCATGGTTCGTACTCACTCCAAAAACAATCCCACTGTCCCCCTCTTACTAACGCACCAACAGCCGTAGCCCAAGGAATCACCTCTCAAGCCCGCATCCTCGGCGGCAGCATCGGGATTGCAGCATCCACCGCCATGCTAGGCTCAACCCAACGACGCGAACTCACCGGAATCGTCAGTCCAGAACAACTCGCCTCGTTGCAATCGGCTACAGCATCGTTCACCTCTGCGCAGAGCGAAGCAGTGAGACAGGCATATTCGGATGCCTTCCACGGAGATATGAAATTCTGCGCTATCGTGGCTGGTTCATGCGTTTTAGTGGCTTTTGGGACGTACCAACGCAATCCGCTAACAATAGAGGAGAGAGCTATTGAGCAGAGAGCGGAGGAGGAAGAGCGAAAAGTGAAGGCGGGTGTGGCTGTGGAGAAAGCATCGCCACATTCGGTTTGATATGGAATCGTGTCGTGTGTGGGTTAGTTCTTGTATGTATGTGTCTGTATGTGTGCGCTTCAAAAATCGGACTTCCGATGGCTGTTATCAAGTACAGAAAACTTTTTGGGTTTGATTTCTGATTGTTGTTTGTACTATGCATGATTTGACATACCCGCTACGATACTTCCGTCTGGGCATTCAGTATTATCGTCATCATACCCATATCGCGATTTATTTCGGCACTTGAAATATATCCTCTGGCCTAAGTTAAGTTATGGTAAAAAAGATGGGGTCATCATCTTCCGAATCGGGAAGCTCGCGAAACCCCTCCCTATCCCACAATCGTCTTATCGCCATGCATTCAAGATATCTAATCATATCTCTGCATCGAGTTTATCACACATATACATAGTCAGAATTACAAACTGAGTCGCTGTTGGTCGTCCCTGCAGATAGGATATGATACCGTGATATCAGAATATGCAAGTGTAAGTGGCGTGGAGGAAAAAACGGGAATTGGGCAACGATTATCCAATGCAGTGAGTGATAGGTTTCTTTATCTAATTCATTACCAATTTTTTGCTTGGGAAGGGCTGCATGGAGAAGTACCTGAGTACCTTTTGCGTCTTGTGAGAATGGGATGTGCATATAGGTAGGTATATAATTGAGGGGGAAATGCACCGTTATGTTATATATGATCGTCAGCCGCTGCATCCCCCTCCCTCGATCATCTCGGATACATACACCAAAATGGCACCTTCAAACACCGACATCGAGATCGCGAAGGTCGATTTGGATATTCTGAACTCGAGTCCTACGACCGAGCATGGAACAATCACGGTTGATTTGAAGGATGCAGATGAAGCGTTGGCATTCCTATCGAACCATCCCCGAGCAGCAGAGATCGCGCTCGAAGGCCAAGCTATTCTGGATGATCCGGTGCAGAATAAGAAATTGCTTCGTAAAATCGATTTTACTGTTCCGCCGCTTCTGGCTGCCGTGTACTTTTTGCAGTATTTGGATAAGACTACGCTTTCGTATGCTGCCGTGATGGGAATTAGAAAGGATACGCACCTGGAAGGACAGGTATGTATGCTCCTTTTCAACGGCTAGCTATTTGTTAGATGTCGTCTGGCCTAATGCTCACATCGTAATAGGATTACTCTAATATATCCATGCTCTTCTACATCGGCTTTGTCGTCTCGGAGTTCCCTACCCAGTACCTCGCGCAGCACATCTCCCGCCTCAGTCTCTACCTTGGCACAAACATCATTCTCTGGGGAATCGTGCTCGGCTGTCACGCAGCATGTACCTCATATGCCGGCCTCGCCATCTGCCGCACGCTCCTTGGTGTCTTCGAGAGCTGCGTAGCTCCGATCTTGGTCCTCGTCGTAGCAATGTGGTACAAGAAGGAAGAACAGGGTAGAAGAGTATCCTGGTTCTACGTGTGCAATTCTCTCACGCAGATATTTGGTGGTCTGTTGGCTTATGGTGTAAGTTATGCGAATACCAAGTTTGCTAGTTGGAGAATCTTCTTTGTGGCTATTGGTTCTTTGACGGTGCTTATTGGCGTCTTGGTCTGTTTTTTCTTGCCGGATTCGCCGGTCAAGGCGAAGAGATTTAGTGATGCGGAGAAAGCAGCTGCGTTGTTGAGGGTTAAGGATAATCAAAGGTGTGTTGAATGCGTGCAGGGTCGAATATGAAAAAGCTAACGATAAAATAGTGGAACCCAAAATGCTCACTTGAAGAAGGATCAAGTGTTCGAAACGCTCAAAGATATCCGAGTCTGGATTGTGTGTATCTGTACACTCCTCAGCTCCATCCCCAACGGTGGACTGTCGAATTTCAGCAGTATCCTCCTCACCACTTTCGGATATACATCCCGTGAAGCACTAGTCCTCAGCGCACCTGGGGGAGCCATCGGTGTCATCTGGGTATTGTCTATAGGTTACCTTTCCGACAAATGGAATGATAGATCTCTGGTCATGCTGATTTGTATCATCCCCACAATCCTCGGCGGTGCCTTGATGATCGGGTTGGACCCGAACGGTGTACCCCAAAACAAAGCTGGTTTACTCGCCGCATCATTCATAAACGGTACTTTCGGAGCTGCTTTCATGTTGTTGCTTGCTTGGAATGCATCGTAAGTCCAGCCCTCTCGACTATCAAAATCTTCAAACCACCCTACTGACTGAACACCAAACAGAAACACCGCAGGCCACACCAAAAAAGTAACCATCAACTCCATGACTCTCGTATCATTTGCCGTAGGCAACATCCTCGGCACCCAGACTTTTCAACAGAAAGAAGCACCAGGTTATATCTCTGGTAAAATCAGCATCATAGCAACACTAGGCGCTTTGTGCTTTATGATCATAATCCTGCGGTGGTACAACGACCGTCTGAATAAGAAGAACGAGAAGATCTTGGCTGGTATGAATGAAGCAGAAATCAAGCAGCTGAGAGATAGGATGGCTTTTGCGGATGAGACAGATAGGAAAAATCCTTTCTTTAGGTATACACATTAGGCGGAGCACGATGGCTTGTATATAATTCGTAGTTGGTAACATGTTTCTGAACTTTATGAAGAAATGTGCTTTTGAGTGACGATTGTGATTGTCGCTAGAATTGTCTTCGTAACTCTCTTACTAAAGCAATTCTATGAAACAAATTCAAAGCACAGGTGGCGGATATGTAGAGTTTCTCAGCACGTGGGACCGCTCGACCCCGCGATGATCCTTCCGTGAAACTTGCGCCTCCTTTGACATCAACCTCCTGGGTGGCGGGTTAAACTATCAGCCCCTTTATGAAACTTGAGGCTTACTCTATTTACAGATACGAAAAAGATCATTGTTTCGTATATAGAGATGGCCAGATTTGATGTCGCACAGGATACCACGTCTTTCTTTAATTAGGAAAAAGATGTTGTTTGTTGATAGTGATATGTAAGTTAAGTTACAATTAAATTACCTGCGAGCAAGAATGCCCAGCCCCCAAGTGCCCCGCAGTTATCGCCAGAACCTGGAGACTAGAATCGATTAGACGAAATAACGCCTCTCAATGCTTGAAAATTACCTCTAGAATAGTAAATATATTGTCGGCCAAGGCATTCCCTGACTCAAAGGTAAAGTGTAAAGTGTTCATAGAAGTTCGAGAAGCAGCGTCCCCAACCAACCATCATAATATATATATCCTGACATGATGCAAGTACATCCTCCAAGCCTCCAACTCATTACAGCACACCAAAAGCTAAAAAAAAACAAATGCCTGGCTTTGCTAATCCCGTTATCTTCGTTCCCCTCGTTCCAACCCTCCGCTCCATGACATGTGCCCCGGCATCTCCACCGCCCCAGGTGGTTCCCGATGAACTTCCAATTCTCTCGGCGGCGACCCAGGCTGTCTAGCTGGCTTATAGTAACTGTATGGTGCGTTCGTGGTAAACGCATACTTCGCTTGCGACTCATCTTGTGTTGGCAGCTCGACCAAATTGCCCTTCCTCTTCCGGTGATACCTCCGCAAGCCCCATATCGCAGCACCGATGCCCATTAGAAAGAGGAGTCCGAACGCGATACCTAGACCGATGTCTAGACCGGTCATAGAACAGCTGGATTTTGATTGAGAAGCAACATCGCTTGTCGATTGTACTGAGCCTGCGATGGCAGTAGGTGATGAGATGATGGATGTGGTTGATGATGTGGGTATGGATGACGAGGTGGGTGAAGACGAGGTGGGTGAAGACGAGGACAATGAAGACGAGGACAATGAAGACGAGGACAATGAAGACGAGGACAATGAAGACGAGGACAATGAAGACGAGGACAATGAAGACGAGGACAATGAAGATTTTGATGCATTCGCTGATGATGGAGATGATGATGCTGAGGAGGAGGAGGTGGTGGAGGTTAATAAACTAGAATGCGGAAGCTTTACTTTAAATCCTTTAGACCAGCCCTGGAAACTGGTATGTGACGGGTCTATTGTTGGATTGTCTTTGGTTTCCTCCCATGCCAGCTGAGTCCACCCCCTTTGTTCCACCTCATCAGAGTCGACATCATCCAGCGCTGGCGTCCATAAAACATAGTTGTTAAAGACACTGTGGTTCTCTGGTGAAATTCAATTAGTTGGAGGGGTTCTTGCCATGAAAGGGAGGTGAAAAAACTTGCGAGCAAGAATAACTGACGGATAGCTTTTGATTACTTTATCAGTCTTGTTGTCCGCTCTCAAGAGCCACAGATTCAATGAGAAATTCCCATAATGGACAGAATTGAAGGTGTGTGGAGCCCATGTTAAGTTAATGGGAGTCAGTGCTTCCACGAAAACTGGATCCTCGAACGTCCACTGCTGAGCCATTCTTTGTTGATCAAACGACTTATATCAACAAATGAATGATCGAACTAATGAACGAGAGATGTTGAACAAAAAGAACGGTCAGTTCGTGTGTATGGTAGGTAAAAGTCGACATGATGACTTCTTTCTGTATCGCCCCACTCTACCCAGGGTTAGCTGTTGGTGATATGTGCACGGGCGAAGGATTGTCCGACTTCCACTTGATCCCCAAGGTGATGAAATCCTTCGCATCTAAATCTGACATCTCTCTCCCTAGGCAAGTGGGTCTTTCTCCAAGTGGGGGCTCGCGAGAGAACGCTATAAACCGCCCCCACGTGCGGTGATTCAATCCTAAGCGCAAGCGCTGAAAGATAGTCGGTTTC
The DNA here is from genome assembly GCA_001465935.1 of Clarireedia homoeocarpa. Taxonomy (NCBI): domain Eukaryota; kingdom Fungi; phylum Ascomycota; class Leotiomycetes; order Helotiales; family Rutstroemiaceae; genus Clarireedia; species Clarireedia homoeocarpa. The sequence continues at coordinate 617,796 of LNKV01000020.1, forward strand.
AAACTACTAGGCGTAGCTAGCATTGCGAGAAAGCGCTTAATCGGTCATATACCGAGAGGATGAATAAGTTGTGACATCGAGTACTGCAACTTCGAACCAGTGAACAAGTTATTTTAGAGAATACATCTTACAATCTCGTACCATCGTGTCGGATATACTCGCACGTTTGCTCCAAATTACAGTGGGCTCGTGCATGGGTTATCTTAGGGGCCGTTTTTAGTGTTGGCACTGCCGGCTGGGCGGTTCCCACGAAAGTGTGATTGTAGTATTACCGACTGGAGACATGATAGGTGCATCTGTTTTCATGAACCGGCTGCTCGTGTCATCCAACACTCTCTCCTGGGCGTTACTTTGTAGGCATGCTGCCATTACCTTTCTTTCCGTTCGTACGAAAGCGTGATATCTGTAGAGATAGCTTTTCTAGGTGATAAAGATAGCCATGACACCTCCGGGGTTCTCTTCATACCTGATTATTGCATGCACAGCCACTAAGGTACTGCTTCTCCTGTCATTTCGCAGCTATGGACCAGCCACTTCTGTGCCGAAGCCTTTTGATTTAGCCATCTCCCTCACCACCCTTTTCGAAGAGCAGCAATTTTGATTCTGCCCCGGTGAAAACATCGATAAATGCCACGTCGGAGATTGATCGCGTGAGCAACTTGTCTTTGGGAATTATGCGCTCTCCTATGCGTTCAATTTTCAGTGATGCCTGGTTCCAATCATCAGTTTCAAAAAGTCTTGGTGCTGAGTCTACAGTGAGCGCTCATATAAGAGGGATGCTATAGTCTTGGCGGCATCCTTGACAGGATTTAGTGGTGTTCATCGCTGACCTGAAAGGTGACCAACTATTAGACAAAGCTCGCCCACCAGTAAGCATGACCTGGATGAAGTTACTCGCCTGTTCTAATAATCGCGTTCAGAGTCTGAAGCTCTTAGACGGAGCGTTCGGTTCCTGCCGAACTCATATGAATGCCGTCCGCAGGTACGACCGATCGACCTGCAAGAACCTTGACTGGTAAGATACTGATGCTCTCTGCCTTCACCAAGCATAATTGGGAATGACATCGCAACTGCGTTCATCATGGAAGACGATGTAGATTGGAACATTCGCCTTCTGTCTTAACTACCTGAATTCGCCCCAGGTGTTCACTCGCTACCTGGCATATTTCCCTATTAGAATCAATACTCGCCATATGGTGGATGACTGAGATGTGTTCTGGCCCGGCGACTGTGGGATGTTCTACCCGAGAACGACGATCATGGGGACGGATCCAGAATGACGAGACAATTACACCTAAATCCCAGCAGCCTTGGCTAACGAGTCTGAAGAATTTACCAGAACATACTCGTATAGTTCACAAAGTTAGGGCACCAATTTTTTCGTTCAGCTACGCAGTATCTTATCGTCGCACGCAGAAGATTCTGATGGCACTAGCGATCAAAGAAGGCGATAATCTAGCTTTCGATAGCAAACTGGCGTTCCTCTGCAAGAATGGATGCCTGGATATGTAAAGTAACTGAATATTGAGGGCTTTGGGTGAGGAAAGGGCAGGTGGAGATTTCTCGGAGCCCTAGAACTGTCAGCTATGTAATCTTGTCATCGCATACTTTCGCCTTGGCGAAGGTAAATGTATATAGTAGTTTTTTCCACCTTCTGAGTATATGACACTATATGAATGTTGAGAGCTTTCGTGTTATGATGACGAGGTCAGAAACCCGTGTCGAGCTTTTAATTTCCAAAGGTGATTTGATGGAATTCGGTCCATGGCAAAGACTCGGTACGATGAAGAGGAATGACATATGAAAAGTAACAAGAGTTGAATATGCCTGGGAATGGTGCATTCGAAACTATCGCCATCAGCTAATGTTCTTTTTCCTAGGCCTCGTCTGCTCGGTAACAAACCACGCACCAGTTATATCCTAATGTTTTGACTTTGCGTCCGGTTCATCCTTCAGCCCCTTCACTGGATGACATCTTGACTGAGATATCTGGCTTGGCAGTCCAAAGGTAATTCGATTGTACGCAAATACTTCGACATGATAGCTTCGTACAGAACGTCATGCCTAGATTCGTTGGCTGCTTTGAAGTCAGCATCACGTTCCAGAATCAATCTCACTGGTGTAGCACAGCGACCGGCTGCAGCACGGTACATAGTAGGTTAACCATTTCTTGTATTTCTCGCATTTCAATCTGCCTGGTGATCTAGCAGAATCCGCACTACTCGTTCTTGCTGGTTTGCCGTAGCAATAACAAGTGGAGTTAACGAGGCGGTGTAATTCGACTTTTGCGCTTCTACTCAGTGCAAGCTCCAGACATTTGTGATCGCGGCTTTGAGATGTGAGGTATCGGAATGTGTGCTGTTCTCCACATTCGCCGAAGCACCAGCTCTCAAAAGAGTATCGAGGCTTATTCAACGACATGAAGCGGTTAGCTTTCCCTTATTGCTAAGATGTGTCCTAACTAGCTTTCTGCTCCGAGAGGAAATTGAAGGCACCAGTCAGGTTCTGGTAGAATTTGATAGAGGACGAGAGGACAAATGAGTTTGTAGAAAGCGTGCTGTGGCTGGTATTCATGTAGATTTCAGCCACAGTCCAATACAGCTGAAAAGCGCGTTGCCTTCAAATAGCAGTGACATTGGTTGCTTTCAATTTAGTGATTGTCCTCAGAACTCAGCAATCTCGCGGTTACACCTGGAACGGCTTTCACAAGAGCAGTAATTTTGGAACCATCGAATCAGCTGTTCTGAGTCCCACACCTAATGCATCGAATCTGCAAAGGAATCCAACTTGGCAACTCGACAAGCTGCTCATCCCCGGGGTGACGCTATTCACGCGTGTGCAGGCGCGTTCATAATTGAAAGACATGATAGAGAAAGGGGCTTGAAATATCGGCGGTGGACCGTATGCTGCGTACGGCTAGCAACAGTCGATCAATTTACTCCTCTTTCCACGGGGCGTCGCATAGGTATTCTCAGTTTTCTTTATTGGCAACTCTAATCGGTATCGCACAGAGCTGTGCCTTTCCTTTCTATTCGCAGAGACAAGCCAAAACAGTGCGACAACCCTTCCCACGTCCCCCTTTGCTGTTGTCGACGACAAAATGATGGGATTGGGGGCTGTTTGATGGGATTGGGGGCTGTTTGATGGTCTGTTTGGACGCCGTGCAGTGCCAATCTGCCAGCCAACGTTTCCGCGACGCCATCTCAAGACGATGTCTGGGCGATATACAAGCTGCAAGTTATCTAAACATCTCGAAATGAACATGTGGGTGGAAAACGACTTCTTGCCTACCATATGCGGCCTGGGTCTTGGTAGTGGGCGTCCGGGAAGGCGAACGCGCTGTTCTCTCCACTTTTCTCTTCTTCCCCTCAACGCATGAACTTCTTTTCAAGGTCAAGTGTCTCCAGTCTCCCTTGCTGCTTCTGCATATCCAAAAGTGGCAGCTTGAGACCTTATCGAATCATTTGGCCTCTGGTTACCTCGTTTCCTCGTTTCCACCCCCTCCATCGTCACATCCACCGTCTTCTTTCGTGTTTTTGAACAAATCAAAGGCTCCAAGAATACCGAATTAGGTCATTGGACGAGACTGCCCCACTGCATCGAATCCCCACAACTGTACCTGGAACCTGGCCCTGCCGGCCAACCTAGGCAGAGAGTTGCCCAACCAGCGATCCGACCGTACTTTAGTGGGAGACGTGGGCTCAGGCTAGCGATCCTTGTAATTTATGGCCCACGAGATTTTACACCTCATCTATCATATTTCCCCGTTTTCTAAGTGAAAATCCTTTTTAGCAAGTTGATTTCTTCAATCAACTCGATTTGATTTCCAATACCTAAATTTCGCAAGGGATTGGCTTGTCAGTGAATTATATTGTTACTTGACAATTACTCCTGTTATACAGTACGGCATTGCTTTGTTCAGAACGGACTTGGTGCCGAAAAATCTTAAAGGGTTGCCAAATCCTACCTTTTCGACACAATACATACCAGCAAAATTCTCCAGATTCTCGTCGACGCTCGGCAGATCTTTTGCAAGTTATGGCCCTATCTCCAATTGCTGCAAAAGCTTTGGCAAAGGCTGAAGCGGTATGATTTTCCCTACCCTCATCAGTTGTTCTACCCCACCAACGTTGCGACATTAACGCGTTTGAAATTCTAGAGCTGCTACATTCTTTACGGCTCGGGCTATTTCACAGAGGAAGAATGGACCAAGCTCGATCTATTGCTTCATAAGGGCAAGCATACCTTCGAAGATGGCCCCTTTCAGCCCGTCTCGAATCACGTCTACGATCCAATAATTGAAAAGAGGGTGGCAGACCCGCGGAAGCAGACGGTGCCTAGTAGCTATGCCGAGGAACCCCTCCTGATTTTTGACGATATTGTGGAAGAGGCCCAGATCGTGCAGGGGCAAGCTCCGGCTGAGAGACTTGATCCAAACGTGCAAAGTTTTGAGCGGAGTAACAATACTACGTCGGAATTGGAGATAGCTTCACCTATGTCGGCTAACTCCGAGGAGCCAGCGAACACCTTTAGTCCAGTCGAGTCCTGGAAGAGCACTACATCTTCTGTCACCGACGATGTGTCCAAAGAAAACGATTCTGTTAAACTTGCGACTATTAATGCTGTGAAAACGACAGAGGTCGAACAAATGTCGAGGCTCGAGAATGGGTTGGCCACAGTACCAGACTCAAAATTAGGTAAAGTCTTCCAGGATGGCCAAAGGCCGGGGCTACCACCAGGAGTGACCTTAGAACAGCTTGAGTTAGCGAAGAGTTTCATGGGTAGCGTGGCCAAAAAATTTGTAGCAACTCCCTCGCCCCAAAACTCGTCTGCAAAGAACAACATAACAAGCCAAAGACAAGAGCCCCAGCATATCGACTGGGCATCTGAAGTCAATGAGGCTATAGCTCTAAATGAACTTCCTTCTAGACCACTTAGTGTCCTTTCATCTGTTCCCTCTGCGCCTTCCGCACTCTGTCCAACTTCGCGACCAAAAGCTCGTGCCAGTCTTTCACCCGCTGAGAACGCGCGGTGTGTTGAACTTTACACCAAAACCGTTGGCAAACGACCAAATTCTATTAGTGATTATTACCAGCCAAATAATCCAGAATTCAAACCTCCGTGGCTACGAGCCTCGACTCCTGCGACACCGCCGGCTAAGAGCACGACATGGCCGGCTAAGGGCGTGACAGATGGATCTACTGTTTCCTCAGCTTCGCATACGCGTTCTTCCAGTTCTCTTGGTCAAAACAATTCTTTGAAAAATACAAGCCTGCAGGATGCTGTTCCTTTCTTGAAGATCAGCATTGGCTCAATCTACGTGGCTGCACAGAGACTTGTGGTTGAAAGCAATTCCGTCAATCTTAGCTTTGAAGCTGGCGACAAGATCAGAATTACGAAGTATGTTTCAGGCAATATGTGGCGAGGAGAAAACCTCCGAACGAAAAAAAGCGGCCACATTCAAAAAGGGTTTCTCAAAGAGGACAAAGGCCCAGCCATTAGAGTTGTGCTCCCAATCAAACCTGCTTCAATTCAGAATTTGGTCGACGATATTGAGGAAACTAATGCAGCTCAGTGGGAAAGTGATGCTGATGTTGCCGAGTCGGCGGATCATGCGCAGCTTAATTCCAAAGCCAGTGCGAAGTCGAGACGGGAGGAACCACAAGAGGTTTCGGCTTCTACTGGTATCACCGAGGAGCTGCGCGTCGAGGTCAATAAAATATGGGATGAAAAGGTCAGTCCTTCGCTTTCCGATAACGCACTGACCTTCTGAGTACATGCAAAGTCAAATGCTGCAATCCCGGCTCTGTTCTATGCATGGGATGAAGAACGACGCTAGGAATTTAGTGTTCCCAAGTGGTTGCATTCCTATTTGACGATTCCACAATTTGTGCTAGATGCCCTGCGGCCTGAGTCACTTCTGCCAACTCCCGAACTACTTCAACGGTCGGTAGTGCCTGCCCACCTGCCCGCCTTCCCACCTTTCCCCAATCTATCCCCCACACAAAGTATTTCAGCATCTCTTTTCACACCAAGTCCTCTTAAAAATTAACCAATCATACTGACCGATGCCATCACCTTGATTGTTAGTTCGCGCAAATAATCACCAGAAACAAAGCGACTGATTCCAGCGATAATTTGGCTGCTTCCTTTGAGACTGCTGCCCAAATGGCTAGGCATCGACGAAATCAGATTAAGTATACTTCACCTCACCGACTGGTTGTTCCTAAAACTGAGGTTTGCTGGTACATCACATGATTCCTCCCCGCACTTTTCCTTTCCATCACCTGCCTATGTCGAAACTTTCTTTTTCTTCCCTGGCGTCCATGCCTTTCCTTCTCTATGTGATTACAGAACAAATAACATGACGTTTTGCTGACGATTGCCAGGTTCTGGGCCTCGAATAATTCATGTCGATTCCAGGAACACGAATGCCGAGATCTCCATGAACATCGTGATGATACAGCCGGCACCAACTTCCGAGATGGCCGAGTCACCACTTGGGGTTCTATCCGCGATTATATCGATCCAGTTCCAGAACCGCCTGTTGGAGAAGAGCATACTCCTCCCAAAGATCCTTCTACCACAGAAGGAAAACAATTCACTTGTCATTTCTGGGCTACTGGCTTCTGCCATCACTCGGAGGAGCGATGTAAATTCCTGCATACATACGTAGGCAGTCAAGGAGTGCTGAAAAAACCAGTAGCTCTAGCAGCGAACGAGCGGTATAAGAATGAAGAAAGACACTCCGGGAAGGTCCTGGAGCGACAGGTCAAGGAGCCAAAGGCTGAGTTGAATAAGCCATGGAGGGCCGAACCTGCAACGAATAATGACTGTGGAGATGCAACGAATAATGGTTCAGAAAATCCAGCGAATAACGATTTGGAAAATGCAGCGAGCAATGATTGGGGTCAGGCCGTGGCTAGTGATTGGAGTCAGGCTGTGAACAATGGCAGCTGGGATAATACAGCAAACAATGGTTGGGGCCAGCCTGCGAGTGACAGTTGGGGTGAGCAGACGCAGAATGGGTGGTTTCTGATGGAAGGAGAACAACGTGAAGAGATCTTAAGTGAATATGAGGATTCAAATGGAGTCGATGAGAAGGCGGCTGAGGAGCAAAAGGATGAGACATATAATTTTCCTGCGGAAGTGGTTGAGCTAACTACTTCTAACTCGCGTTGGTAAGAAAGATGCATAGTGGTGATTTTAGTTAAAAGTATGGATTTAAAAACATGAGCTAGTTTTGCGGAACAGCACCATTATTTGATGAAATGGTATGGGGCCTGCGTATAGGACACATTGTTGGTATATTGGATTAAGTTGCGAAATATGCAATGATTTTTGCAACGAAATCTACTCGCATGAGCGAAGATATAGGGCGTGGATACATGGTCAAAATGGGAAACGCTCCAGGGGGGGGGGGGGGGTTAAAAGGAGTTTCGCTACGTTCGTGAAAGGGGTTTGGATCCCAATAAAAGTATATTTACTCGCGTTATTGTTGAGGTACAATGGGAATATGGTTACTTAGATTGCCTGGCGTATTGAGTCGGAAAATATAAAAATCGTATCAAATCAAGTTGTAATGAAATGAGTCGTGCCCTACAGGATACCAGTCGCAGGAGTATTGAATACAATTCGCTAAACTGATATCCGCATCACACGGATAGATATACGTTAACTAGGGGCGGCCTTGCGGATGTCACAGCTACCTTGCAAGACAGCCTTCAGGAACGGAATGCTACTGTGCAGTGAATTACCACGACAACCTGCCTCCCTAACCCCGGCCTCCATCTCCGACCCCCCCCTTCCCCCCGGCTTGAGAAAACACGTGGAAAGGAAAAACATGTTCCGTGAAACCGAAAAAAGATCATCCATCCATCCATCCACTCTACTCCCACAACCTTCCCCATCCATCTTTTACCTAATAACCCCAAAAATGGAAAAGACTCAATAGCCGATTCATTCGTCCCCCTCTGCCCACCCAGCTTGAACCTCCGTTTGGCGTCGCATACGGTGTATTTCTCGGAGACACTTTGTCTTTCTCCTTTCCTTCCCTTTTCTTTCCTTCCCGCGGCTTCATTTCATGACGACCGACCGCTCGCTCGCTCGCTCAGGTTTCGGCGCGGGGTTCCGGTTTGGTCGCGACCGCCGGTCGCTATGCTTCCCCACAAGTGCGGGGTATGCTATGCTATGCTATGGGTTTGGTGGGATGGATGTGCGTGTGTGTGTGCGTGCGAGAGATGAGGGGTGAGGTGTGTATGCATGTTATATGTGTGTAGGGATGGGAGCGAGAAGGACCGACTGCGTTGGGAGGGAGGGAGAAGAGGTAGGTGGCATGTGGTTTTAGGGGTTGTTGGGAAGGACATGCTTTCTGGGCCATTTCCGGAGTTTGGTGATGGCTGCAGCAGAGAGAGAGAGAGGGTAGGGAGAAAGAGATATTTTGGTTTGGCTCTTGCGTTTTTCCCTTTTCATCTTTTGATTGATGTGCCGTCTTGGCGTGGGTGGGTTTGACGATGCATGCTTGATTTTCTGTGGATTTCGCGCAGCTTCTTGCCGTATCCAGTAACCGCCGGTGCGGATTCTGCAAGTCAAATTGCGATATCTATCTACATGCACCGAATCCGAGCCGAGGATGATCTCCACGAACTCTCCCTGACAGTAGCTGCTTAAGCTTTTTTTTTTTCTCTTGAGTGCTGATGGTTAGTAAGTGCAAAGTAGCATTAGAGGTGTTGTGACTAGACTATACGCGTTGAGGGAATCGTTTTTCAACGCATTCGTGTGTTAGTCTTTACATCCTACCAATGCGAATATTGCCGTCGGCGCCTTGGCATTGGTATAATGCGCGGTGTTATCGTACAGCTCAATAATGTTGGCTAAACTGCTATGATGTTGATGATTATGATGCAGCTTTTGCTTCAACTAGTTGGGGATAATTGTACAGCCTATATGCATGATATAAGATATGAAGGACCAAGTAGTCCCTGTCTCATGGTGTATAAAGAGAGAGGGGGGGGGGAGACTGCTCAAGTGTCTGCCACATTCTGCTTATCCAGTATTCTTCTGTCTTTCTATGATATTTGCGCCATGAAGTCTACCACTCTTCTCATGGCCATTGGCCTACTCAGTTCAGTCAACGGACATGGCTACTTGACTATTCCCTCAAGCCGAACCAGTCTCGGCCACGCGGTATCCTCACTTTTCAACCCCCTCTCCCTCTTATACAGAAACTTCCGCTAATCCGTCTCCCTTCATCTCCAGGTCGGAATCGACACCTGTCCCGAATGCACCATCCTCGAACCCGTAACCTCCTGGCCGGACCTCGACGCCGCACCTGTCTCGCGCTCCGGCCCCTGCGGCTACAACGCCCGCGTCAGCGTCGACTACAACTACCCATCCACGAACTGGGGCCTCAGCCCCGTCGCAACCTACACCGCCGGACAAATCGTCACTGTGCAATGGTGCGTCGACCACAACGGCGACCACGGCGGCATGTTCAGCTACCGGATCTGCGAAGACCCCGCCCTAACCGCACCGCTGATAACCCCCGGCCACATCCCCACTGACGCCGAGAAGCAAGCCGCCGAGGATTGTTTCGAAGCCGGGATTCTGCCCTGCACGGATGTCGACGGTGCGGTTTGTGGGTACAACCCTGATTGCGTCGCGGGACAGCCGTGCTATCGGAATGATTGGTTTACATGCAATGGCTTCAACGGCGGGGACCAGACGAAGTGCCAGGGTGTGGATAATTCCGCGCTCGGGGCGTGCTATACGTCGATTGCGGGGGGATATACCGTGACGAAGAAGGTCAAGATGCCGAACTATGTGTCGAATCATACGTTGTTGAGTCTGAAGTGGAATTCGTTCCAGACGGGGCAGATCTATATTACGTGTGCCGATATTGCGATTTCGGGGTCCGGGTCGGGGTCCGGGTCGACCACTACCTCAAAGGTTTCTACTACTACGACATCGAAAGTTTCCACTACTTCCACTTCTTCGAAGGTTTCGACCACGACGACGACATCTGCGACGGCTTGTACGCAGGCTGCGACGGTGGCGGTGACGTTTAATGAGCTGGCGACGACGGTGGTGGGGCAGACGATCAAGATTGCGGGGTCGACGGACGAGTTGGGGAACTGGGATACGAGTAAGGCGGTGGCGTTGAGTGCGGATCAGTATACGAGTGCGAATCCGCTTTGGAGGGGGACGGTGAACTTGAAGGTCGGGACGGTGGTGCAGTATAAGTTTTTGAGGGTGGAGAGTTCGGGGAGTGTGGCGGTGAGTTTGTTGGTTTCTTTATTGATAATCTATCTCCTTTCTTTAGGATTTGGTTTTGGAATGGGTACGAAGGGGGGAAATGGGAGGGAGGGAAGGCTTGGGGACTTGTGGAGAGGAAAGAGGGGGGCTTATCAGAGTGCTGGAGGTGATATAAAGATGTTAATGGAGGAGGATATTGCACTGGCGTGATATGATATATCGAGATACAGGTACTAATAATTTTTTCTACAGTGGGAGAGCGACCCCAACCGCGTATACACCGTACCGGCAGCGTGTGCGACCGCTGCGACGGCGACAATTGGAACCACTACCTGGCGCTAGGACATGCAGGAGGAATGGATAGGTTGGAGCTTCGATATTGTGGCACACAATGAAAGGAAACAAAGGGGGGGCCGAGTGAAGAAGATATTGGGATCGACTGATGAATGAAGGTAAGGAATAAATGTAGTAAGGATGTACTGTTGTAGTAGGAACGCGATAAAAATAGTGATGTGATTCTGCTTGTCGGAGAAAATGTTACATACGTAATTGTAGGGGATCTCGTTTGAGATTTGGATCTAATGGAGATCAATTTGTGTCTGAACTGCGTTTGTCACTATCTCCCTCAATCTTTCTGACAGGCTGAACTGAGTAGTTCTTCCGCTTGGTAAACTTTGGCATTCTTATATACTTGTTACGAGATCTGAAGCCTATATATCATGTCGAGAACTATTTATTCGTATGTAAGCCACCCCATACCTAATCCCCTACAGCTTCGCCTTCAACCCCTTCTCCCCCTTCAACCTATCCTTCAGAAGCCTCCTCAAAATCTTCCCACTAGCACTCTTCGGAATCTCATCCACCCACCTAACCCCCCCCCCTCAACCTCTTATGATCCGCTACCTTCCCCTCTATCCACTTCACTATCTACTTTCCCTTTTCCTCCCCATACCTACCCATTTCCCCTTTCCGACCACAAACGCAACCAGCACCTCCGTCTCCCTCCCCCCATCCCACATCCCCACCACAGCTACATCTGCCACCTCCTCTCTACCCATCAAGATCCCCTCCAGCTCCGCCGGCGCAACTTGGTATCCTTTGCATTTAATCAACTCCTTGACGCCGTCTGTGACGCACATGTTGCCGTTTGAGTCGGTGCATCCTATATCTCCCGTTTTTGAAGAAAGGATCTGCGTCTGGGATGGGATTGGCGGCTAAAGAGTCAGCAGTAGCAGCGGGATTGTTGTGATACCCGAGAAAGACGTTCGGACCCGAGATCCAGATGTCGTCTTCGGTTCCTGTGGGAACTTCTTCTGCGGGGGAAGAGGAGCTCATGAATTTGATGGTTTGATTGGGGAGGGGTGGGCCGACGGAGCCAAGGGCGACATTGGATTTGAGCTAGGGGGGGTGGTATTAACTTATTTTTGTATTCAAAGATGCAGAAGAATCATGTGAAGGAAAGAAACGGAAGAAAAAGAATATAAACATCGAAGGAAGTCTACCTACCTGTATATGTGTAACCGGACTCGTCTCACTTAACCCATACGCCTGTTTAACCTCAACGCCCAACCTATCTTCAACTCCCAAAATCAACTCTTTGCTCAACGGCGCCGCGCCACAAACGATTGATCTTAGACTCTTGAGATCGTATTCGTCTACCGTGGGTGATTTCGCTAGATGCAGAACTATTGGAGATGCGACGTATGTATATGTGATTTTATGATTTTGAATGATTGAAAGAAAGAAAGGGAGATTGAACGATTCCATGACAATGGTAGGAACGCCGGTGTAGCGGAGGACTTGAAGTGAGCATTAAAGACCTGTTTTTATTACTACATGCTGGTTTTTGGAGAAGGGATGAACGAACCGTAGATATGATAGAAAGGCAAAACACTTAATTCTATCTTTATCCCAACTCATCATTGTTCCCTCACTCGAGACCACAGCTTGATCATCAGGAAGCGGTCTATCATCTCTATCAAACAATGTACTCCACAGATCCGTATTCGGAATATGGATCTTCTCCTCAACAAAAGGCATTTTGAGCTCCTGTTTGCGCCAGCTCCTAAGCCTCTTTTTTCTGTTTCTCTATCCTCCTCTTCGTCTCTCAAAAACACAAGATGACTCCACTTGGAAATCTTTCTATCTTAACAAGCGCGACAAAGCTCTCTCCAGTAAATTATCTGACCTTGAAATCCCTCTCTCGTCAACCCCTCAAAAATCCAATAATATACAATTAAAATTAAGTAAAGGAATCCAAGTTATAGTAACAATCCTCCTATAATTTTTCTTTCCTCAAGACCCGACCCAACTATCCAACAAGCAACAAACCAAATTTACGGTACACATCATGACCTAAAACCCACCCCCTAAGAAGGCGGGTAATAATCCCATATCCCGTATCCCATTCCCACGGGTCCGCGCTCGGATACTGTAAGAGATTACCCATCCGTGCCATCCCATATACCCCCGGATACCCCCGGATACCCCCGGATACCCCACATTTTCGCATTTTCCACATCCACATACATCACCAAAACACTGCACGCATACATCATACATAGTCCAGCCCAGCCCAGCCCAGCCCAGCCCAGCCCCCCTTACCTTACTTCTCCCCCAAGAAAAAAGAAAGAAAGAAAGAAAGAAAAGCCTCTTCATTCACCCACCCACTCACCCACCCATTCATTCATTCAGTCTAGCTGTGGGAGTTGGAATCAATCAATCAATCAATCAATCGCATGGCTGCATTGCATTGCGTTGCGTTGCGTTGCGTTGCATGCTTAGATGGGGAATCAATGAATGGATGGATGGATGGATAGCTTGGCTGGATGGATGGGCTATGTATGTATGTATGTATGTATGTATGTAAGGTACCGGCTGGCTGGCTAGCTAGCTAGCTACAGTGCAGTGCCGTGTGGAGATGGAGATGGTGATGGAGTACTGTGCTGTGCTGTGCTGTGCTGTAGGGTGCCGTCGGGGAATATTGCGTTGAGTTACGGTTATGTGTGTGTGTGTGTGTGTGTGTGTGTGTAGGTAGGTAGGTAGGTAAGTAGGGGGAGGTGACGGGGAACGAAAGAAAGAAAGAAAGAAAGGAAGGAAGGAAGGGAGGAAGGAAGGAATGTATAATGTATGCAGTGTGATGAGGAGGGTTTATATGGGTGAGTGGGTGGGTGAGTGAGTGAGTGAGTGAGTGTGCGGGGGGGAAGTGGAAGTAAGTACCTACCTACCTACCCAATCAATCATCGCAAGCAGTGCGACGAGCATTACCATCTACAGTATCTATCTATGCATCATACACCCAACAGCAGGCCAACCAACCCACGAGTCATTCATTACCCTCCCTTCCCCTCCTCCCTCTCCCTCTTCCTCTTTCCCCGCTCTTCTCTCTGTCTAGTACAGTACAGACATTGATCGATTGATCCCATCACGTCACGTCACGTCATGTCACATTACAGCAACCAAAGCACACACATATATATACAAGTAAAAAAAAAAAAAACACACACACACACACACACACACACACACGCACGCACATTTCCAAATCTATTCATCATTCATCAGGTCAGGCAGAGTCGATATTGTAATACATAATATAACACAATATATAATGTAAACTAGACCTATTCCCCCATCAAAACATCTCGAAAGAATAAAGAACAAGAAACTGGGTATATATACTCCATCCATCCGTATCCGATATCATAACCATAAGCACGAGAGCATCCCAACTTATCTCATGCTCATCCCTATCCCTATTCCATCTCATCTCATCCCATCTCACATCTCCCTATTCATATTCATAGTCATATTCATGTCCGTATCCATATATCGCATCCATCCATCCGTGGTCCACCAAAAAAAAAAAAAAAAAAAAAAAAAAAAAAAAAAAAAATCATCTTCCATCCCCCAATGAACAATGAACCCCTTTTATCTCGGATCATCTCATTTTTCATCTTTCATCTCATCTTTAAACCCCCAATTCATTAACCATGCACCCCCAAGATCCTTTTGAGCTCAAATATCCACTCATGCATTAATATTAACATCTTGAAAAGAAAAAAGATACGACAATGAGGAGAAGAGATTTATATCCCTCCCAAAGCACCATGTCCATCCCATATGATCCCCAAATAGGGCCTAGGAAAAAAAAATTTTCCGCCGAGGGTGAAAAAATCTCTCGTGGTTGAAGTCGGACAAAAATCGTTCCATACGTGTGAAAATGTATAAATATGCCCCCAAAAGAACAATCCACGAGTAAAATCTCCGAAATTATCTTTACTCATGAACCGATTCCAGACCAACATTCTGCGAGACCTTGATTTCCGGCCACGGAATAGGAGGCATTGGGGCGAATCGTGCTCCTCTAATCTCCCCTAATTTTTTTCGTTCCAGTTCTTCGACAATGTTCCATCTTCGTACAAGTCGAACCTTTCGTTCCGTGAATAGTCTGATGAAAGCTTCTTCCTCAGTAGAATGTACCTCGTCCAAAGCTTCTAATTCTTCATCTTGTTTAGCGGTCAACCTGTCAAGTTCTTCTGCTTGTCGAACATTCAGATTCTCCATTTGTTTTGCTTGTTTATCTCTCATAACGTTGATCTTAGCTTGGTGAAGTCGTTCCAAATCGTCACGGATGTTGTACTGCTGCCCTAATTCCCGGAGATCCTTCTCGGTGACAACTCGTTGCGCGGCACCTGCTTGTCGTCCAAGTCCATTGCAATATGCTTCCATATGTTTGAGACGAATCTGAACACTCCTTTCGCTCTGTTTAAGCGTTGCCCGTAATTCCATCTCTGCGCCAACTTGTCTATCTTCAAGATATGCCGCAGTCCGTTGATGGCGCTCCTTCATCTTCGTCGTGAGATCTGCATATCGCTCCAAAACATCAATCTTAGCTTGACTGTGCCGAGTCCACATAATACACTTCATCTCACACTCGAAGGTGCAGAAGCGATCTCGTTCGTTGATTTGACGTGCCCTCAGTTTGTTCAAGGTTATACTTTCTAGAGTTCGTGTCTCGGCCGCTATCCTCTCCTCTGCCTCTGCCTTTTCCACTGCCTCCCTGGCTTTCTTCGCTTTCTCTTCCTCCGCAATACGTTGTTCCTCCTCGAGACGTCGACGTTCAAGTACCTCATCACCATTACAATAATTTGGGCACCCGACCACCGGATCCCAAACAGCACCACAAATGTAACAGAACTGCGCTTTGCATCGACAAGTGATGTGGGTGCAACCCTGAGCAAGTTCTACCAATGTGCGACATTTATAGCAGCGACGCCATCCAGCAACCTTAGCCATTTTAAGTACAGCATCCAATTCCAAATCTGCAGGACAATCTTGTCCCACAGGATGCGCTGCACGCTTGCATGTCGAGCAAGCCTTGGTTTGGCAAGTCCGGCACTCAACCTCGAATGGAAATTTGGGGTCGCAGTGGGAAATGAACTCGCCACAAGCATTGTTTGGACAGAAGATTCGCGATTCCCAAGGCGTACTAAACTGCAAGACACTCTTCATGAATGCACTTTGTTCTTCTCTGTTTAATACAGACTTTATTATGGGACCTGGTATCGGTTGACTGCAACATCGCGGAGGCATTTTCGATTCTTCCGTACAAGCTTGAGTGATAATAACATGAAGGCATGTTTCGCAGTAATTGTGAGCGCAAGGAAGTGCACGCATAGCGGTAGGGACCTTGAAGTCTTCTCGACAGCAGATACAAGAACTGCGATGGAAAAAAAATCAGTTAACTCTCCAAAAAATCAAAAGAAGTATGCCTTACATCACTTGTCCCCCAGAAGTCCTGTTTGTCCTTGCGAAAATCTTCTTCCTCAGCCTATTTTTGAAACTTGCATACGACCGTTTTGTCGATACGGAGAAGAGGGACGCCGCTGGTTCGGAAGGAGGGATTGCAGGTACTGGAGGTACTGGAGGTACCGTTTTGGCATTTTGTTCACCGATCTGCTCCAAGTATTTTTCGTAATCATAAAAAGACAAACTCCTCCTCGAGGTCAACCTTTTTCCGCAGACGGGTTTTGTTGGAGAATTTTCCAAATTCTCCGTCGACGATGCTGATGTTAAACCAGTCGAACTACTATTCTGTGAGACCGACGAGGCTGTACGGGTATGGTCCGAATCGGCGACAGCGGAGTCGGAGAATGAAGTCTCGGTTGAATCTTCGAGAATGGCGGTAGGTTCCGTTAGGGAGATTCCCAACGTCTCCGCCTCTTTGTTCAGTCGTTCGTCCAAGAGCGTTTCCGTCTGTCCCTTTCCTTCCAGTTGTAAGACTTCGCGGTTGTATTCATCTTCACTAAATTCGGCGGGTCGTACAGCGTCATTGTGTTGCATGTCAACATGAGACCTAATGCGCGAGGCTGGTAACATGTTGAGAAGGCCGGATTGTGTATCAGAACGACGGTAACTTTTGATCTTGCTGTCGACATTCATACATAATGAGATTTTGGTTGTATACAACTCCAGAGAGAAGGAGACGCCGGTAGATGTGAGGGATGGGTGAAGAGTGCTGGGTTGATGGGTTGATGGGTTGGTAGGTTGATGTGATGGGATGGGATTAGTGTATAGTACGACACCGCAGTGGGGTATAGAGGTAAGGGTTATGGGTATGGGTATGGCAAAGTCTTGTGAACAAGGATCAGCGATCGACCAGCAAGGGAAAGACAATTGATGAAAAAGATAAAAAAGATAAAAAAGATGAATCGGAGAATTCCAAGGAGAATTGGTGTTTCAAGTGAGTTGGGTGAAGAAGCGGGCGAGTGAGCGAACGAATATAGGCAGAACACACAGCGCAACCCACCCACCACATACATACACACACGCACACACAACGCACACTTCGATCGACCTGTCCTGTATGTCCCGGACCGAAGCAGGAAGGTATACGAAGTAAACAAATCGGTGGAGTGGGAGGTGAAATGTTGAGACAGCAGGAAGAGAGAAGAGAGCAGAGAGGAGAGAGAAGAGAGAGAAGAGAGAAAGAAGGGAGAAGAGAGGAGAGAGGAGGGAGAAGAGAGGAGAGAGGAGAGAGGAGAGGAGAGAGAAGAGAGCAGAGAGCAGAGAGAAGAGAGCAGAGAGTAGGAAAGAGTCTTTTCCGATCAAGATGTGGTGCGTGCCAGTGAATCCATCAGTTACGAGTAGCAACAAGTAGGTTCAAGCAAACGGGTGAAGGGCAGCAAAAGGGTGCTTTGGGTACATGTACTTGGGAAGGAAAGGCGGAAAAAGATTGTCGCGGAAAAGAAGAGGCGTCGCGGACGGAAGTACAGTGTCGGCAGGCAAGGCAAGGCAAGCAAGAGCGAGCGACAGCGAAAGAATTCCGAGGCTGTAGAAGTACGGAGTAAGTTCTGCTACGACGGAGTAAGTACTGCTAAGCCAAGTTAACCGTTTGTTATTTGCTCCTTTGGTTACTTCCTGGGTCGATGGCGAAGTAACAAGTACAGCAATCAGCAGTCACCAATCTACGGAGCAGTCCCTTTGCATGACACACAAGCCGAGAGCGACCAAATAAGGGCGAGAGCGCAAGACAGACGACAGAGACTGGACGAAAGAGTCAGTTGCGCAGGTCCACGGTTCCACAGTTCCATAGTTCCACTTTCCACACTTTCCACACTTTCCACAGCTCCAGTCCTGCAAGGCAAGCACGCAAACCCAAGCAGTCTCTCTTTCCTGGTGGCGCTTGTGCGTGCATCGAGCCGAGGAGGAAGGACACTCTCGCACTTGGTGTTCCATACAAAATACGGCACTGGCACCTGGTGTCCCATACAAAATACGGCACTCATACAAAATACGACATGACATGACAGCCACAGTAATTCAAGCTTTCAACCGTTCATCGCCGTCGTCAGGCAGGTCGGCTATTAGAGCAAACTCAGTCCTACTCTATATCCCAATCTGTCTACCATCTACATCCATCTACCATCTACCATCTACCATCTACCATCTACCATCTACCATCTACCATCTACCATCTACCATCTACTCTCCACGAAACACTCAACCCAAAAAAAAAAAAAAAAAAAAAAAAAAAAAAAAAAAAGCCATTCCATCTCCTCGGAGCCAGACCAGGCCAGTCTCCACCTACCCACCCCTCCCTTTCTGCCGTCGCGCGCCGCCCAAGAAATCCAAATCACTTACTTTGCACTATCTTACCTCCTCATAACTAATCCCGTTCCAATTCCCATTCCCATTCCCGTTCCAATTCCCATTCCCATTCCCATTCCCATTCCCGTTCCCATTCCGCGGATCCCGCATATCCCGACCTAAAAAGCCATCCAAATAATAGTATTTTCAGCCCAACACTCCATCCAAGCCTCGTTTCGTTTCGTTTCGTTTCAAAATGTCTAACCCCTCCAGTCCAGTCTCATGTCTTGGCCGGGAAGGATAACCCAAGTTAACTCACTCACTATATAAAGTAACAATTACTCATCTATGACCCTCCCTGACGCCATCCCTGACGCCATCCCATCCATCGTCCGTGTGTAGAGTAGGCAGGCATTCATTCTACTGGCACTATAACTACTGTATACTGTACTGCACGATGATGATGATGATGATGATGATGACGACGACGATGATGAAGAGAGAAAAAAAAAGGATATGAAACAGAATCATGCAGGGTCCGTATCTCATCGTCCTACTGGCTATTATGCACTACTATAGGATTATTATTGATTGTTATTGTCACTTGACCCGTGAAACACCGTAGTTCTACTTTGTTTGTTTCTGATACTATATTTTCTTCCCCGTTGATTAACTATTTCCTAAGCACAAGTTTTTTCCCCCGACCCGACCCTGAGTGAGTGGGTGAGTGGTGACTGATTTGCTTGCATCAAGTAACTAACAACAAACAGTTTGTAGATCATACATACATACATACATACATACATACATACAGTGCTGTAACTTACATACATACACATCCAGCATAGTTAGCATAAACGTTTATTTCGACGATCCTTGCATATATATAATAACTATTACCCACCCCACCTCACCCTATCTATCCTACTGTATCCCATCCCATCCCATTCCGTCTATTGTTCTATTCTGTTCTGTTCTGGGCTTCCCCCCTCCCCCCTCCCCCCCCAAATATAAAACAAACAAACAAACAACCAACTACCTCCCTCCGTAAGCAAGCACCTGATCTCATCCATCGCATTGTCTGTTTCCACTTACCTACCTACCTACCTACCCACCTACCTACCTATATACCCACCAGCCCAACCCAACCGTAGCTACAAGACGAAGACGAAGACAGAGAGAGACGCAGACACAGACGGGAAGATATACACACACACACAAAAAAAATAAAAATAAAAAAGCCAAGTAAGTAAACTTGACTGATGCATGCATAACTTATTCGCGTTTCACGTTTCGCATTTCACGTTTCGCATTTCACGTTTCACGTTTTGTTTTGTTGCCCATCTACAAGATAACTTGGCACGCTTGGGTGGATGTGGATGTGGATGTGGATCCAAGGTAACAACTTAAACAATGTATGTGTTTTTTTTTTTTTTTGGTGCTGAATATTCTTTCGGATGTATATACATACATACATACATACATACATACAGCTGACGGCAATCTTCTGCATCACACTCTCTCACTCTCTTTGCATATGGGTGGATCTGTATCTATCTTTGTTGTTGTCATATATATATATATATATATATATACATTTCCATTCTCATCCTCGTTCCATTCTCGTTCTCATATTCTCCAAACATCTAGGTCCATCTCCCCCCCCCCCCCCCCCGCCTCACGAAAGGTCCCCTCTTCATACTCAAGTCTTCGTAGATACAATGAGGAAATGTGTCTATTATACATCTTTACATCTTAGCCATTCTCTAATGCTACAACCCATCCTATCCCATCCTGTCCCATCCCACCCCAGCTAGCGCCAGCATAAAATGATAATAACATCTAAGCATTCCCCTCCCCAACTCTCCAGGCCCTCAGCGGCAACGCCTGTAACTTCAGCGCCGCCGGCTTAATATAACCCCAGAACGTGACCGCGCCAATAATGATACAGACGATATTCATAACATAATACCCATCGCGCTCAATATCGCAGATGCCGCCTCCACCAAGACAACGATCTTTCTCCGCCGCCATTGCGCACGAGAAGGAAGAAGTGACGAGGGGACCTTTGAGGTTCGGAGAGAGTTTGTAGTCGGATGCTGGCGGAAGACACGTCGCAACGGTAAAGGCATCGACCAGTTTGAGCACGAAGAAACGGGGGAAGGTGCCGCCGAGGTTGGATACGCTGGTTTTTTTTTTGTTAGTATGATATACATGGCTAGAAGGAGATAGGATAGAATAAAATAAAATAACAAGGGGCGTGGGTTACTTACGTAGCGAGTAAAGTCATATAAGTTCCCCCAATCACCGGATCCGCAATTCGAGCATGGAAGGCCGACACTGCCACAAACATGACTGTGTTGGTGAAGGTTGAGAAAATGTGTTCCGCGATGACAACAAGCAAATACCATGTATCGACGCCGTTGGAGGGGAACATTATGACCGTGATCTGGGCAATCACAGCAGCGACCAAACGGCCTACAAATCCCCAACACCAGAGACGCATGGGTGTATATGTCGTGGACCATTTCCCAGCATAATAACCAAGACCTATCTCGAAGGGAAAGTCAATTAGAACCGTCAACGCCATATCTTCCTGACTAAATCCCTTGTCAATCAACTTAAGATTTGTGACGGCATCGTTGGCTTGGAAGCCAATTTTCGCAATTAGATGGATGATGATGATCGTCTGAATGTTCTTAAGCTTTAGAACTCGCCACATGACTTTATAGACGTCCCAAATTCCATCCTCATTCTTAGTCTTCTCTTCGCGCTTCAAGAGCGCAAGTCCAATGGTCACAATGATATATGTCCAGCCCCAGAATGTCAGATAGCCTCCCAGCGTCATCACACCTTCGTCGAGAGGCGTCTTACGGAACCATTTGTTGGCGAAATCCGGGGCGTTGAATGCTAGGAAGACAGTGAAGGACATGAATTGTCCAGCGGTCAAACCCACAGTTTGCGCAGTTGATGCATAGGATATGTTTCCCGGTGTTAATAAGGTAAGGGCCCAACCATCAACAGCGATATCTTGCGTGGCGCACATAAACACCAAGAAGAACCACCACCCAGTGAACCCCCAAATACCAGCTCCCTCATTTTCTCCAGCCTTTGTCATCATTTCTTTAATATTCGACCCAAGCCATATCATTCCAAAACCAGACAACATCTGAATTGGCATTATCCAACTTTTCCTCCTTCCCACCTTAGGACTCCATATCGCGTCCACGACAGGACTCCATAACAGCTTCAACGAATATGGATACGAGGCCAAACTGAAGACTCCGAGTGCACTGTACGACATGTGTGGCTTCAGCAGAAAAGGAACCGAGCCCGTCGCCAAACCCATAGGAACACCCTGCAGGAAATATAACAGCACCAGAAGCCCGAAATTCCTCCTATCTGACATTGGTAATTGGAAAAACCCATGATTGTTCATCGTGGGCGTCTTCGGCACAGCATCGTCTAAAGTAAAGGACTCGCGCGCCATCAAATTGGCCGTCACCAACGGCGAATCGAGATTGGCATTTTTGCGCCGATATTCGACATTATTGTTCATGCTTCCGTTCTGATGAAGAGCGTCTTCACCTCCCGTTGCAGAGGAGGAGCCCAGCGGCTCTAAGGTATTACCTCCTTTGCGAGATCGAGTACCCATAGAATCGGATTCGACACCCTCCTCGTCTTCGTCTGCCGAGTCGTGATCGCCTAGGAGATGCTTCGAATCTTCTGCCTCGGTTGCGTCGTTTGAGCGAGTGTGTGTGGATGTCTGTTTTCTATGGCGCTGAACGGTTGATGTGGATAAATCGTCTAGCTCTTGCGCGTATGGAAATTGAGGATCGTGATGCAGAGGCAGATGAGTATGGCGTGGATTGTCCGATGTAGAGTGAGGTGTTATAGAAGGGAGTGTGTCACCCAGTGGTGTAGGCATATATAGTGATTGGAGTTGAGAAGACCTTTAGAGGACTTGTGTGCCTCTAAAGTGTTCTCTTCTCTGCAGCTTTAGTATTATTCTTCTTCTTAGTGGGGGGACAATCGTAGATCATGCGCGCTACCTGCTGTACTTTACAGGCTTGCCTGCACGCCTGGAGCAAATAGAACTTCTCTCTTTAAATCGAAATGTGGCTTCTTCGGCAGAATTGCAGCGGGTGCCGACAGGGACAAAGCCACTAAAGGTCGTATCGTAAGAGCCTCTTTTCTAGAATCGTCCGTCGAGATGCGATTGAAATGGTTGGAGCGTGGTTGTCACTGTGTTAAGTGTGCTGAAGTACTCTTTTGAAGTACCTGGCTGAGACAATTCATGATTGACCAGAAACCTGCAAACTGCCTCCTGTCTTTGGCCTTGCAATCAATGCAGCTCTAAGTATTGCGATTTCAAGCCCCTGTCCGAGCTGCTGCTTCCTTTGTGCCGCGCCATGGCGCGTGAACTGAAACACCTCCACGGAACATAGTGAGCCCGACGCGACCTTGCTAATGGTAAACACAATTGCAGCTGCGCCGATAACAACAGTAGATTGGAGAAGAAACGCTATGAGTATCCGTTCTTGAATACTCTTGAATACCTCCATCTTACGAAATGATACGAAGCTCTCGATCACCGCCCATTTCAGGTCATGTAACTATGGATTTGTCGGAAGAGATAAGCCCAGAGGCTGCGGCTGGTATTGCATTGGACAATGAAATAAGTTCTCTCCAAGAGCAAAGTGAATATCTTCCATTCAGTGTTTTGGCGGTCGCGTTTAACATCAAATAGTCGCATCTTTGAAGGAGCAGCGTCGATTACAAACGGCGACGATTCTATCATCACAAGCTTCGGGATCAATACTATCGAATTTGAGAAAATCCACAACTCCCTCATCTACATCCACCTCTTCCCAACCTACAGCTCCTACAGATGCCGATCCCCTCATTGCAAATTCGGCCGTGCAAACAGCTCATAACCTCGAGAATCTTTACCGCGCATGTGCATCAATCACTTCGTTCCGTATTCAAGATCCTGACCCAAATGCTGTAGACGGTGGACATGTTCTTGGGCTTCGCATCGATGTCGGTACTACGGGAAAATTCATTCGGCCTTATTATATCATGTTGAATAAACCATATCCGAAATCAACGGCTCTAAGAATACATCGCCATACGGTTCCCCCGTGTATTCCTTTGGGAAGTCTTGCAGCCAAGTATTTACCGTCGCCGAAAATTGTCGACGACGTTGTCAAGGAGAAGCGACAAGATTTAACCACATTTGTGCGGAGACTGCGAAGAGAAATTACAGGATATCATTTGCGCATCTCAACGATCAAGCATCTACGGAAAGCATTCTCCTTAGATGAACCAGTAGGAGGAAAGGGGAAAAGCAAGGAACCTGTGATAGCAGATGTTAGTGCTGCAGATGCCGAGGCAAAGCAGATTAGAATAGAGTGGGTGGATGGATCAATTGGGAGATGTGTGGTTGGAATTAAAGGGGAAGTGACGAAGTGTGTGATAGTTGGGGAAGACGGAAGAGATAGAGAGACGGAGAGGAGGATTTTGGGTGGCGATCGAAGAATGGAAGGGATTGCTGAGAGGTTGCTGGAGGGGGTCTATTGAAACACAGCCTATGGTGGCCGGAGTTGGGGTCTTGAATATGGGATATACCCTCTGGAGTATGGAGACATGTTTGTAATTCCTTGCTTCCTCCCGTTGGTTCTGGTCCGCATGTACGAATGCTCCTCCTTCATGATAGTCGTCCGCACCAGATACGAGGGCGCGGGTTGACCTATACTTCATCCACAAATTCGTTGAAGGAATCATCTACATCCTTACATGTCCGGACCGAGACCTACAGAACTCTTTGCCTCAGTGTGATAATCCTAGCACATTATCCGCGATGCATGAGGATTTTTGTCACAAATCACACTCTCCGTCCGGGTAGACGCGAGGATTAAAAGTCGCCTTTCGCCAGACGGCATCGAGATAAATTTAGGAGCAGATTAGGCATCATGATCCCCACACTACAGAATGCCTTTGCGGCGGTGTGAATGTCAAGTGGTAGAGATGGGGGAGATGGAGATGGAGATGGAGATGGGAAATTGGGCAGCCCCTCCATGGCTTTGGGGCGGCGTTTAAAATCCAGGTCTAGATCATCAATTCTTGAACACAATCCCAATCAACACCGTACGTCGTAACAACCATCCTCATCGTTACCAAAACTTGCGATTTTGTACTCGGAATATCAAACACAGCTTTCAATCTTCGAGTTATTGTTTTGCTCTTCTCATCAATTCATGAGTGCAGACACTGCGAAAAAATTGGATTCCACGGAAGGCTCTCATTTGTAGCGCGCGGATACAATGCGGATTCGAGATCCACCAGCCCCAATCCATGCGGATTGCTCCAAACCCAACATCGCTAGATCGATCTTTTAAGGTTATATTGGCAGGCGGAATCTGGCATGCATTAACCGTCGAGCTCGTCTATGATTCTCTTAACCTCATTTTGATCCCCTGGCGTCAACACATACCTGAGATCCCATCTACTTGGAAGTCCAAAGCAGTGCTCTGGCCAATGTCTTTAGGTACCCTCAGGATAGCGGACGCCAGTAAGAGAATGGAAGGAGGTTGGTTTCCGAATTCTCTTCGCCCCCCCGGCCTACACCAAGTGGATGATGAGGTCCACTAAAGCTTTCGTTTTGGATTCCCCATCCAAATCCAATGTCATATCAATCACATCCTGAGGCCACGTGAGTTCTGAACAAACGATGATCTGTGTTTTGTTTACGTTCCACCACTCTTGACGTCGTTGATCGGCTCGACTATTTCTGTCCTACGCGCCTGATTAACGTCCCTCATTCGTCAACTCGGGTAAGTGCCGTGGTTTGGAGCCGCCAATCTGTTTCAGAGAATACGGATGGTGCTTTCTGGAACTCGCTAATGAGACGCTTCACAATATCTTATTATGTCGATCCATTGCTATCGTCAGATCTCTCATAATATCTTAAGGTTCTCTCTGACATGACTCCTACCTGTCTTTGCATACAAAGTGTTTCTTACCTTACACCTTGAACGCAGTGCAGCGCAGCTTACCCAAATGGCTCTAAGCTATGCTGCCTCGACTGCTGCTCCATTGACAACGTCGTTTCCGGGCGCAAGTATACAGACAGGTTCCGGTACAACAACGTCATGGCTTCCTCTCACAACAGCATGGACTGCGAATGCAGCATGTTCAACACAAGTATACGCTCAAGAAAACCATGCAGCTATTCTATTCGATCCTTTCTATCAAACAGTGATTGATCCAGGCGCAGCTTCAGAGCCATGTCTCCCACCAGAAGCCACTGCCTGGTGGAACCAAGCAACCGACTCGCCGATCTCTCTCGGTCCTACATTCTCCTGCCCTGCAGCCTACTCTGCCGTCGAAACGATCGTCAGGAACACTGCGACTCAAGAAATCCTTTGCTGTCCATCGTGAGTACTTCCTTTTCATAGTCTAGCTACCACACTTCTCTCTTCATCCACTAAGCCAATACCCAGCAATTTTGGTCTTCACGTCCCAATGACAGATCATGTTAAAGGTGCTTTCCCGACCCAATGCACATCCATGATGAGCAGCGGTGACTCATACATCTACATGACCTCTACCTCCGGCACATGGGGTCCATACACGAACAAAATCACCGGACCATACACCGTTTACGCAGTCCACATCAACGGGTATAACATCCAAGCCGACCCAACCAGTACGTCGGCTGCAGGTCCATCTGAAGCTTCCACATCGCAGCGCTCAACACCTAATTCTAATTCTAATTCCCCTGCTCCCATCATCTCCGGCGTCAAAGCCGCCGCTATCGCCTTCACCTCCTTCGTCGCTCTCGGTCTTCTTATCTTCTCATCCTTCCTTCTACACAGACATCTCCGGAGCAAACGCAAACGCCAGCAGACCGGAAACCCATCCGCTAATTACGAAATCGATGAGGCGAAACCTGCTTCGCCATCTTCATCCATATCTCCATCCATGTCGCCGTCTTCATCCCGATCTCCCACTCCTCCTCCGGTTCCACCACCACCACCACAACCACCTTCACCACCACCTCCACCACGACCCATTCCCCGAATTCAGATCCATGGCATCTACGACTGGAATCAAATTCACAACCCTTTCCATCCTCTCCCCCCACCAGGCGAGTTCTACGGTCCAGAGGTGTTCAGGGGAGAGCTGTACGGTAGTGGGGCGAGGAGATCAACGCAGAGGAATACGATGGTGCATGAGATTGGGGCGGGGAACGGCGCGAGGGACAGTTGGGATGAGAGGATGAAGGCATGGATGAGGTGGAAGGAGAGGGAGTTGTGGATGCATTAATTCGAAATCTTTTAATTTCTCTTTTTTTCTCTCTCTTTCTTTTGTTTTATATTTTAAAGGGGGTCATTATTGCGATGTGTAGAAACAGTGATTGAAAGGGATTTATGTTCTGTGGTTTGACCCAGTACGAAGGAAAGGAAAGCAATAGAGGGGTGAAAAGGAAAAGGCAGAGGAGGGGAACAACAGCAGGGTGATTGGAAAAGCGAATTGCTGCTTGACGCATATTATATCCGTTCTGTATATTTGGGATTCTTTTTCTTTTCTTTCTTGCGTTTTAGGCATTGCAATGCGCGGCATAGAGCATGGGTAGGTGGGTGTATATAGATTGATATCCCGGACGTCGGTAGTTTTTATGCGTGTACATGGCAGGAGGAGCATGGCTGGATTAGATTAGAGGAAAGAGATGTTTTGGGAGTTGAGAAAGGTATATCTAGATATTTATTATATAAGAATCTCAAATATAGATTGCCAATTATCAAAACTGAGGCCTGGGGATTGAACATCTTTGCATTTCGTGTTGTTTTGTTTGACTGGTGAAACGGCCTATCTATCACAGATCTAACCTTTCGCTCGCTGTGCCCTCTACTCGCGAATTCTTTCAACTTCTACTATGAGCGTGCGTAGTAATATTGGCCTCGACCCCTAGGCATCTAGACTTGGAATACACTTCAACCCACCACAACCAGCCCTTCACTTAGATACCACCGAGCATCAATCCCGCTCCCAGCACGCCACTCCATAATCCACCCCATCCATTCTTCCTCGCTCCCGCAGCTGAGCTACTCGTCGCCGCCGCACCAGAACTCGCACCAGTAGCTGTCCTACCTCCTGTACCCGACACATCCGATCTCAGCTCTGTCGTTGAGATTTTACTCGGCGTATTACTACTCGTGGAAGTGGAAGGAGAAGAAGAAGTAGAAGAGATGGAAACCGGAGCAGTAGAAGGAAGCGTCATGATACTAGGCGTGTGGCTGGAGATATTTGCGGGGAGGGTGGCGGTTGGGTTTGAGGGGGTGAGGGGGGTTAGGAGAGGGGTTGTAGCGGGGGTTGGGGAGATGGAGGGGATGGGGGTGAGGACTATGGTGGTGAGGGCAGTGGGAGCAGTGGGGATGATGGAGAGCGTGGAGAGTAAGGGGTTGTAGCCGGGATAGGATTTTAGGGTGGTGCTGGAGGAGGAGGTGGTGGTGGAGTCGATGAGTGCGATGTCGGTTGGACCTGGGGTTGGATGTTAGTAGGGATTTTGGGGGAGTGAAAATGATGAAGAGCAAAAGGGGGGGGAGGGGGGGTTGAGGAAGGAAAGAGTAGTAGTGAGATGGGACTGGAAGAAGCCAAGAAAAAAAGAACCGACTTATTGGAACATCGGCAATATCGATATCGTGCAGCTGTCCAACAGTGAGCTGATCCTGGCGCTCTACATGAGCAGCGTAAGCGTAGATTGGAGCAACGATCAAGACGAAGAGGAAGGAGAGCATGATTCGCGATGAATTTGTGAGAAACATGGTTGCGTTTGTAGTACTACTTGCTTGTGTCTCAATTTTTATGGAGAAGGAATATGTTTGAAATTGTTTTGGCTGTGAGAGATATTCTCGAGGTCAAGTTAATTGCAGGTAAGGAAGTAAGAGTGAGGCTGAATTAAAGATGATACCGTATTCACATCTCTGAATGCCACAGGCACTCGTATGAGTGGCGCAGGAGGATAGGAAAATGAGCAATCTTAACCGTCATGCTGTACAGATTAAGGTGAATCATTTAGATTAGCACAAATGAAGATTTTTGGACGATATAATTGTGATGAGTGAATTGCCGTTTGAGTGCGGATAATCGAAGTTCTGATGGCGGGTGCAAGGCAGGTGATCCGAATGACACTCCACAAGCTTCACTCTACGCGGTATCTGAAAAATATTCAATTGGGCACCAGCGAGAAGTCTTGAATCTGTGATGAATATACTTGCTGTACACTAGCACAAAGACTAGCCCACACATGAAGTGGATAGATAGGCCAGGTGATCTTTGCAGCATCCTACAAGAGATTATCATAGTCATAACACAAAGTCCCTCCACGGATATTCATTACCGCTCCAACCGTGCTGTTCTTGTTGGTAGTACCTACATCAAGAACATACGCAAGAGTTGTGTTGCCAGCCACCTCATTGTCATAATCAGCATAAACAAGAGGACCTGATATATCCGTGTATCTATATGGAAGTCTGCGAGTCTGCCATGACCAGAAGACCCGATCGAGGTTGGTGTGGTGCAAGAAAAATAATGGATCAGAAGGACTGACGTAGAGATCAGTTATGTGGCCAAACGACCCACCGATACTCCAGTGTCCGCCAGTATGGATGCTCGTGGACTGGAGATTCGGAGGCGTTACGGTTCTCTCAGCGCCGTCAAGCACATAGGTGAACCACCCATAATCCGTCTGATTCAGGGTGTGTTTAATGTGCGCTTCGTCGAGGGATTTGGTACCAATGAGCGGACTAAAATCACGGCGGAGACATACTGGACCTGCAGATCCGCTCAGGTCGGACCCAGGCCCAAGACGTAGTGTTATGTTCTTGAATGGGCCATCGGACACACAGCCTCCACCTGTTCGACCAGGTACTTCACCCAGTGGAGCTGAAGGTTGGTTCGGATCCGAAGCATTGTAAGGGATCCAAGGACCATTGCCGCCAAAGCCGAGAGTGGTATCGAAGATTGCTGATTTGGCAAAGTCCGCCGTTGTCTTGACATCCAATGTCCAATCCCAGTAGGGCTGTGCTCCACTGTAACCACATTCTTCTCTTAAAGCCTTTTCATAAGAGGCAACGAAGTATCGATGATAAGGAAGAAATTGTCCCTAAACAAGAACTCATCAGCATTGATCAGTGATATTTTCAGCATAAGGCATGATAATGAAAAGAAAAAAGGAGACTCCTTACCACAAAGTGAATGGACTTCATGTGAATTGAATGAGCCGCAATGAAATCATCATATCTGCAGCCTGCCCCAGGGACAAGCGACTTTGAACTCTTTGGAGGAAGCGTAAACATGCATTGTACTGCAGCAATGTAGTTCTTTTTGTCTGATGTTGAGAGCTCACGCCTATCATGCTGAGTCGTTAGTATCACTTCTGCACTTTATCCAAATCAATTGAATGATAGACGATTCTTAGGGGTAGAAGGAGAGCAATATTTACCATTCCTTTCGGATGATAGGATCGGTACATGTCTGTGATTCATAGGAGGCTGGATCCGGTAGAGTAGTAGCATTTATTGTGATATGACGATTGGAAAAGACCACAGCTACTAAGAGTATTGCTAGTACTCTAACGCTGGTGTTTCTTATATATCCTAACATTTTGCCAGTGGTGACGATACAATTAACAAGAACTGCATTGCAATCTTCATCGAGGAACTCCAACTATAAGAAGCAGCGTGTAGGTTTGATTGAATCTTCTAGTCGCATCGTTCTACTACACTTTCTAATACCGAGTCAGCACGTCTGTCTAAGAAGAAAGTGTAATTCCCAGGCTTACTCCACTTGCACACGCGACCTCGCGCTATACTTGCAGAAGCACTGATAGGACGCGTGAGCCGGTCCGCAATGGGGAAAGAGATCAACGTGCGCCTTCTAGAATTCGTCGTATGTGGCATTACCCGGAATGTTATTTCGCAGGTTGAGAAAGCAATAGGACGGCGAGAGGGGTTAGCGGGGCGGCGCCTCGATCTCGGTAACCTTAAAATGAACATCAAAATACTGCAAGTCAGAGATTTAAGACTTCTGAACGCCGATTGGTTTAAGAACAAACAAGTTATACGGCTCGTGAATATCATACGCGTAGGAAGGATACTTGGGGAAAAGATCATATGACCCAGCCGACCGAGTACATCAACTGTGACTGTGCAGAAACTGCCGGCTACATTCTCACAAACTCAGACACACACTTACCATCAACTCTCAATTGTCGATACAAGCATACGACACTTCATTATTTCAAGAAAAGTATGGAAAACATACTAGGTTTCATATGTCGTCCGTCGATTTTCAAAACACCGCTTCACTAATATACATCGCTATCGCTCGACTTTACTCATTATCCATCTATCAATGACGACCACGGCTCCAAACTCCAATGCCAATTCTTATGTGTTCCAATGATGTTTAGTTATGCTCTGAATATGATCAAGCTTCAGCGGCCTTTCGACATTCCTCGTAATTTTCATATCTCGCCGCGTCGTCCAGGCCGGTACTTCGCTTTTGTCTTCGTTGCTTCTTGACGCGCATCTTTGCTCTGCCGGACTTCAACACTTTCTTCGCTCGTCGATCCACCTAAAAAGCCCTTCATCAGCCTGCAACTGTTGAATTTCAAGACCATATACTTACCGTTTCACGTATCTTCCGGTAGTACACTGACCTCTCGTTGCTAAAGTCGTCAGCCTGGACTTCGGCACGAACTTCGGCGCCGTCTGTAGCATGGTCTGTGGCATGGTCTTCCGCAGGTTGAGAATCTTGGGAGGCCATGGTTTTGATAGATGTCGATGAGTACCGATATCTTATACGCTCTAAGCAGAGATCGAAACTGCTGACGATGGCTGGGTTGGTTCAGATTATGTCTGTAAAAATATGTATTGTGTTGAAAAGCCGTTTATGGTATATGATAGTCGTTGTTATAAATGATGGTTCTGGTTTATGCTTGGAAACTTCTTTTCTTATAGAAGGAGGATGATACCATCGCAGTGAGGGAGACTCGTACCTTCATTACATGATACCGAACAGGAAAGTGCAGACTTCAGCAAACCTTCCTTTTCGTGGGAACTGCTCACAGTAAAAGAGCGTCAAAGGTTTGATATTCCTTCTTCATGGGGAAGCTCGCGCTGCAATAATAAACACGAGAACTCGTGAATTAGAAATTAAGACAGCAGGGTCCTTTTATCGCTCTGTTTTGTCTCCTTGATCTCTTCTTGCAATTTGTGCTACAGTTCATATGTCGAGTTGTGCAGGTTGAACATACATAAAAGCATCAGTGTAGCTGCGCATCCATCGCACCATGATGATAAGCAGTAGGAATGTTCCAGCAGAGGAAGACTACCTCATCGTTCCCCTTATCATAGCCATGAAAGTATCAGTTCAATTATTTCTAAGCAAGGCGAATGAAGTTTCAATCTCCGAGAGTTTATATCCGCTACAGATTTTAATGTTGGAAATCACAACCGATTTTCGGCCGAACGGCCGTCTAGGACGCTGACTCTGCATACTTCTCCATTTTTCGTAATGACACGCGCCCGTGTCGACCGCATCCCCGCTTGCCCACCCCGTACTCAATGGCAAGATATTGTTAAGGAGCAGAAAAGTATATAATTCACACGAACTTCTCCTCAGCACTACCCATCATCAAAGATTGAATATTGTATTCTTCCAAATTTTCCAAACCTCAAAGTTTTACATTTTTCTCCTTTATTTCACAAAAAGAATTCATCATCTCGAATTTACAGAATATGTCTTCCCACATCAAGATCGACTCAAGCCTACCAGCTGATACAGTTTGGTTCAGTAAGTCTTTTCTGATTGTATCAAAATCCATAAACCGAATCTAACCACTCTCACAGTTACCGGCTGCTCCTCTGGAATTGGAAAGTCTCTCGTCCTCGAGATCCTCAACAATACCCATCACTCTATCATAGCAACTGCACGTAACACATCATCTCTCGCCTACATTCCCAAGTCCCCACGTGTTCTACAACTCGCTCTAGATGTCACCTCCGCATCCTCGATCACAATGGCTCTTTCCACTGGTCTTTCCACTTTCAAACACATTGATGTTCTCGTCAACAATGCCGGCTATGGTATCCTTGGCGATACTGAAACCATCCCCGATGATGCCGCCCGTAAGACTTTAGAGACGAACTTCTGGGGTCCTGTAAACCTCACCAAAGAAGCCGTGAGGATATTCAGAGAAGTCAATGGACCAAGGGGTGGAATGATCGTGCAAGTTAGCAGCATGGGAGGAGTGGCAGCCTTGGGTGGACAGTCTTTCTATCATGCCAGGTTCGTTCCCCACCTATCTTCTCTATCCCATCAAGCACCCATCCTAGTATCTATAATCTAACAACCAAACAGCAAATTCGCCCTCGAAGGCTTCACCGAATCTCTCTCCCACGAAATCCCCCCCAGCTGGAACATCCAGTTCCTCATCATCCAACCCGGCGGAGTAAAAACCAATTTTGTAAGCTCATCACTTGTCCGCTTCCCCGCATCACCAGCGTACTCCGATCCATCCTTAGCAACGCGTCAAATGGAAACGTTTTTAGATAAGCCGGAATTGCTCAATAATATGGCTGATGCCGAGAAAGTCGCGGGCACCATGTTGGAAGCAGTGGCATTGAGGAAGAGTGGTGAGTTGGGGTTGAGATTGCCGGTGGGGGTAGATGCGTGGTCGTTTATTAAGGGGAAGCATGAGAGGGAGTTGGAGGAGGTGAAGAAAGTCAAGGATTTGAGTTGGAAGACGGGAAGTGAGGACCTTTTGAAGGATATTGGGTTCTTGTAGGACGGGGTGGGGTGTGAGGTGTGGTGATGAGGATCTTGTGGAGAATGGGAGGATGGTTGCGGGATGGAGATTTGATAGAATATTTGTATAGAGATTTGATCCTTTCTACGAATCACCAGTGGAAATACTGACTGTCCAACCAACTCCAAACTTTAATATTTGGCCGCAAAATATATACTTCTGAGATCTCTATTCCAGCAAAAGTATATGTTAGCTCTCAATGTCCAAATTCGACTTAAACAATCAGATATATAAGTCCTTAATGTCCAGATTTTTGACTTAAACAATCAGAAATCCGAAGTTGTACACCCACTGGTGAATCAGACTGATTTCGGGCTTATAACTATAGTCGTATATCACAACCAGACATATATGTGTCCATTTTCGGCGATGGGGATTCATGCTCCACAGTTCGAACTGGAGAATGATCTACCTCTGCAGCCGTTTGTTGGAAGACATTCACTGGGCAGTTCTAGTACAATCTATCTTGAATCTCCGAAACTGTGGTTGGTAGTTTGTGTATAAGAATTGCGTACATGGTCTTCAGAACTAACTGACTGTTTAATTGCTCTTCCCCGCTGTCCCCTCCAACAATTCCAGAACCTTCTTGCAATCGCCCTCCTCCGCAATATCCAGCGCCGTCTCTCCAAACGCATTAATCGCCTCCCTATCCGCCCCCTTCTCCAACAAAACCTTCACGACCCCTTCTTTCCCCTCCCGCGCCGCAATCCCCAGGAGCGTATCATCATTCACCCCCGACCGCATATCCACATCCGCCCCCTTCCCCAGCAGATCCCTCACCACCAACTCAAACCCTTTCTTCGCCGCCAGCGGCAACGCCAAGTGCCCATCCGCATCCGGCACATCCCACTTCGCGCCTTGCCTTATCAGCAACCTCGCCGTCTGAACCTCGCCATTCGCAATTGCCAAAAGCAGCGGCGTCATGCCGTCTCCACCCCTCTTCGCATCCACATCCGCGCCCGCTTTCACAAGCTGAAGAACCGTAAGTCGCTCGCCAGTCCTACACGCATAAAGCAGTGCCTCATCTAGCATAGCCTGTCGCTTTGCCTCGTCATCAATCTTCCGCTTCAGGATAAATTCCACCGCAGCAGGACTCTGGTATTTAATCGCAGTATCCAAGACCGACCATCCGCCGTCATTCTTCGTAATATCCGCCCCGTGTTTGAGCAGAAGCTCAAGCATCTCCACATGATCATACACAGCCGCGTGACGGAGCGGTCCCTCGGAGGAAGGATCGCATAGGTTCGGATCCGCGCCCTTCTGTAGTAGGAACTCGGCCATTTCCGTCCCGGCCGCTTTTAATTCGCTGTGCGATCGTATGCTAGCCGCGTAGCATAATGCCGTTTTCCCATTCGAATCTTTCGCGTTGGCGTTGATGTTGCCCTCCTCGCACAAGAGCTTGACCAGGTCGAAGTTGCCGTCGGATGCCGCTCGCCAGAGTGCCGCCTCCCCTTGGAGTGGATCTTCTTTCAGAGCACCTTTCGTGATTAAAAATCGAACGGCCTCTAAATTACCCTTGCTCGCGGCGGTTTTTAGTGGTGTATCTTCGTAGACATCAAGACTACCCATTCTAATCTCTGCCCTTTCCAAAACCATCTGCATTATCTCTACGCTCCCCGATCCAGCGGCCGCATCGAAGGCGGTCTGATAATTTGCTGCTTTCCAAATCGGTCCAGTTCCATCCGTGTAATCTAAAATCATCCGAAATATTGCGGCATTTCCTTCCCTCGCGGCCCAGTAGAGCGCACTGCTGCAGTGCGCGTTACTTCGTGGGTCAGCGCCGCGATCGAGTAAGAATTGTACGGCTTCTTCGAGTGAGTATAGGACGCAGCGATGAAGACAGGGCCATTCGTTCCAAATCAGACTGTTTACGTCGGCTCCTTGGAACACACTATCTCTTATTCCTTCCGTGTCTTTTCTTTGTACTGCTGCGATGAGGGCATTGTTGAGTTCTTTTCGCTCGGTTTCTGTAATGTATTTCGGGACGCGTATGGTGTTTTCGGATTTATGGCAGTCGTGATGGCTTGATATGAAAATGATTGCTCCGTAGCCGCTACGAGGTAATAGCTTCTTGATACTTTCATAATTAGTGGGTTCGTAATCGTCGATAACTAAAAACCACGGGTGCCAAAGGTCGCTCAAGAAATTCTTTACGAACTCGAGCTTTTCCGCGCGGGAGCCGTCCATGGACCTTTTGATCGTTGCAAATGCTGCCTCCAAACCTAGACAAACACTTTCCATTGATGAGCCGTCCAGCCAAAATGCTGTTCGAAACTGGCCCAAAGCATGTGCTTGATAGCAATATTCAAGCACCAACTGGGTCTTGCCCGTTCCTCTATCCCCTTTCACTAGAACAGAAGTTGGGGTCTGAACCAGTGATCTCGCCGATTTGTAAAAACAGTCTTCGAGTTGCTTAGTCAACGCCGGCCGATCTACAAAGGACTCTATACGTTTCTCGCGAATATCAAAAAATCCGTCCTCAATCACGAGTGGGACCGATACCGAAGCATCAACCACATGATGCAGAATCAGAACCGAAACATAAGTATGCAAGTTCCGCTCGATATCCCACATCTGTTCATCATATCTAAGACTCACAAAGACCTTCTTGAGCTTGACTTTGAGGGAGTTACCAGGAACGGCTGCGATCTTGTTTATGATTTCCTCGACTCTCTCAATTTGGATCATACAACCAGCTACGACTCCACGCAGAATGCATTTGGTGTCAAAGTCTAAATCTTTGATTTGGGAGTCTGTTTTGATTTTACCCAGAGAGTTGACGAGAAGCGGAAGTTGGATGGAAATTGCTTGTAGAGATTTGGGGACTTGTGAGGAATTGAGGTTGCTGAATTCATCTAAGCGCTTTGCGACTCGGATGCCGAAATCAACGAATTGAACGACGGCTGATGCAAGACCAATAGCTGTAAGAGGATCCATCGTCTGAAGCTTTCTTCACCAATGCAATGATGGTGGTTATTCAACTTGCATGTTTGTAAAGTTATGGAAGATTATCAACGAAATAGGGGTTGTGAAAATGCGGCTGAGAGTTGCACGAAAAGAAGGCATCAACATTGCAGTAACATTGAACCGAGGCTGATGAGCTGGCCCACGCCCGTTGGTTTCAGCTACGCATGGGCCGTCTCTGGCAATGCCACAGTATCAGATTCATGTTCTCCATACTTTGTAGTGCATGGCACGTGATGTGGACAAAATCCAAAAGTTACACTGGCAACACACATTGTTGGCGATACCACTTAAAACTATATACAAAATCAAATGAGGGTCAGCATGGAAACTTCGTGTTCGATTTAGTAGACTTCTTCATCGACCGTCCATCTTGGAAAGCGACGAGAATACGCACTTGCGATTTCATCTTATGAGACGCTATATCCGCGCTAGATGAACGTTGAAGACGTCCAAAGACATGGAGAAGGCCACGACGGCCAGCAACTTTGAAACAGCTCACATTCATGATTGCTGTCTGTGATCGAACAGATCGAGATACATCGTGAAATCGGGGCCCTAATATATTTCAGAGGACAGGACACGAGGCGACTAGCCTACCGAAGGGACTGAGCACACTGCGCCGAGACCTCGCAGTCTGCACAACCTAACGAGGTACCTCAATGCCACCAAGGAAAATCCCCCCACTGTGAATGTAACAAAACAAAAGCAAACATGCAGGTAAGCCTACCTAATGTTAAAGCACCGATCAAACACGAGAAAGCAAACGCACTTCTCAATCCAGTATCCAAGAATGGCATTGCAGCGATAAAACGTCTAAATGATAATATCAACCAACACAACCGCACCACGACGGCGCTGACGCAGAGTATCCAGCAGCTGACCTGTCCTCGAGTAGTCCAGCCAATAGAAAAGCCGCGGGCGCCCTCAACGCAAAACCGTATAGTGTATACACATACGTGCCGTCCAGCCATCTAAACGCCCCCTCATGTAATATCTATGTACCTTGAATCTGAGTAAGCACTTTATCCAACGGCTACTAGGCCTAGGCCAAGGAAATGCAGTCCATCGCTCAATCCCCTTTTGTCCATAGCACAAAACAAGCAAGAACCTACCTGCAGCGATGATCTTCCTTTTTCCCCATCCTTATCCCGCATTTCGCATTTCGGATACCGAGCTACCTAGTAGATCAGGTAGGCTAGTTGTGTATGGTGCATTCAGGGTTCTAGAATAGACGGATGCGTCGACTTCCTGGCGATTGCACAAAGTTTCCTCGGAATGTACTCAGACCGACTATGAAAATGGGTGGGATTATGTTATGTTGCACATCCATCCAGCTTCTAAGCTGCTGGCAACCCCCCCTATTCAAATCCGAAAAACTCTCGACGACCGACGAAACCTACCTAATCTGGTCCCCGATTAGTAAAAAGCCGCACGTCGCTGTCTACCATAGGACAAATCCAGCAGCTAAATTAATAATCCAATCCAACCTCCGCCCCTGCCAAACCTGCCAATCTGACAGGAAACACGCGCACAAAAATGACTCTTACGGTGTCTGCATACATGCATGTAAGTACCTCATCTCACCCTACTAATGCTTATCCTAGCCTTCCCTTCTTCACCCTTGCCCTTGCCCTTACCCTTTGGCTAGCCAGCCCCCAAAAAACAATCCGAATTCGCACGCATTTCGGAAACTAATCGGGTCCGAGCAAAATCCGTCCGCTATACTTTCGTACGCTCGCTTGCGTATGCGATACGCTGCGCTGCGCAGTCAGCACCAAACACGGTCACGGTCCCCAGGTCTGCAAATACTATACTATACTTTATTTGACATTCAGGGAAAGATGACAGGGAAAGGGTATTAACAGCACTGTGAAAGAGACGAGTGATTATACGTTAAAGAGACGAGTGATTATACGCTGTGAGGTTCCATATACGGCTCCCGCATTCTTTGCCTTTGCTGTATACGCCGATAGATGAATGTATGAAACCTTTATTTACCTACCTGCCTGCCCATCCACATGCCAATCTGTCCATCATCGAGATCCGTACAGTCAGTCAGTCAGTCAGTCAGTCAGGACGGAGTACAGTACACCTACGTTCGCGATACACCCAGATAGATACACACGATACAAACCTTTTTCAGTCCCAAAAGAATGCAAACACGAACATGGGGAAGATGATGGCCGCATGCTCGACGCCCCAAACCAGCATAGCTCGCAACTCGGTAATTCGGCAGTCCGCGTGGTGCAGCCAAGGTATGTCGGATGCGCAGTATATCCCGCAACCAGCCATAGCACCACCTACCTCATCAGCAACTTTCACTACCCCCAATCACTATCGCCGAGGGGAGAGGGATATAGAAGGGGGGGGGGGATATACAATACAGCAGAAAGCGGTCGATCAGGCGGATATAAACGGGCTGGGGGTGTAGGAACTATACTTTTTACTCTACAGTCTGTGGAGAATGGACGGACGAAAGATGGATACAGTAGAATGTGAGGTTTTTGATGCGATCGGCACTCTACTCTACTCTACTCTACTCTACGTACGTGCGTACATGTGCGAATGCTCGAAATCCGCCCAAAGCGCGACGAAGGTTCAGAAGACGCTCATTCATAGATAGGGAAGTACTGTACCAGAGGAACAGCAAGACGGAAACCCGTTGAAACAAGGCAAGTTAGCGAACACCGAGCGGATATAGCATACACAGACAGCAAAGTAAGTACGAAAGCAAGTACAGTCATGATTCATTGCCGCAGCCGAGGATCTCTTTTTTACTGTGCCTGGATACTTGATTACTATATCCCCATCCAGCCTAACTCCAAATGGATATTTTATTTCATTTCAAGTTAATTCTCTTAACTTAATTCTCATCAATGAACGAATGCATGGATGGATGGATGTACAGTAATTACATAAACCCGAGGTTTTCTCACCACCGGCGCCCAGCCCCGACAAGCAGAACGAAAAACCTAACGCCGGACTTGCATAAAGTCCGTATGGGTAAACGTCTCATTGGTCGACAGGGAACGGAAAGCGGACGAACGGCGGAGTTAACCTTTGTCGAATTTTTTTTTTTTTAGATTTAGTTTTTTTTTTTTTCTTTCTTTCTTTCAAGGAAGGTTCCAGTTGTTGTAAGATTATTATGATTATGATTATGATTATCATGATTATTATTAGCGACATCGGATCGAATTTGAATTTTGAATTTGAATTTTGAATTTGAATTTGAACGTGAATGGAATTAATTGAGCTGAGAGCCGACTGAGCCCGAATAAGACTAACTTTCGCAGACTAGACTGAACTGAACCGCACTACACTGAAACAGCACTAGAACCGATAATTATCTAAAATTCAAAATTAATTTATGCGATCTGACCGAAGAAGCATCGCATCGATCGGACCCCTTCCGTCTATCAGGAACCCCGATGGAGATGTCGATGGTGGTAGATGAATATATACAATATCCATCTATCTAGCTACTTACTTACTTAGCCTTGCGAAGGATACATACATACATACATGCCATACTATAACTTACATATACAGGTTTTGGACCTTGTGGGGGGGAAGGGGGATTAAAAAAAATAAAAAAAAAAATAAAAAAAAAATACTGTGCCTGTACTGTACGCTGCCTGATGGATGGATGTACAGTCGCCTTGGGGAAGTGTTTACCCGAGACGACTTACGTACATACTCTTTCTTACTCGACTGTGCCCTGTGCTGTGCTGTGCGGGGCGTGTGCGTATGTAATTAATTGATGGATGGATGGGGTGGCATAAGTTAGGAACGAAAAAAAAAAACTAAGTGCGCGAATACGGCCGATCGGTACGACTACAGTACCCATAGATACGATACGATGCGATACGATACGATGCGATGCGATATGATATGATATGATATGATATGGGGCAGGCCAAGAACATCTCCGCACCTCCTGGTTTGCATTTGGTTTGAGGATGCGAGATTGATTTGAGGGAGGGAGGGAGGAGGAGGGAGAGTGCCTGATACTGGATGGATGGATGGATGGATGGATGGATGGAAGAAGATGTGCAAAGTAGATATAAGGGCGTATATAGTACATGATCCTTGAACTCCTTCATGCCTGTCTGTCCCTGACGACCCTGGATTGAAGAAGGAAAAAGAAAAGCCTGCCCGTGTAAATCCCACCCTTATCCCCCCGTGCATAATCGATTCCCCATAACGCCATGTTTCCATCCATACCCAGGTCTGATTATCGTAAGTCGTAAATTTTGGCGTGGGGGTGAGTGAGGTTGAAAGGGATTGTTATATGGTTGTTATGTGATGCGGTTGGTTGTTATGTGATGCGGTTGGTTGGTTGGTTGGTTGGTTGATTGGTTGTGGTCGTGATCGTGGTGGTGAACGAGGAAAATTGGTATGGTGGTATGGTGAAAGCGGTATGGTGGTATGAATGGGTTGGTGCTTCTTAGCCTTGCGATGTAAATTTCCTCGAAATTAACCAATGAACGTTGGTGGTATCTCGTCAGAGGCCCTATCGTCCACCCTCTCGAAATGGTGATCCAACACCCAGAAACGTGACCAGCAGCGACTACCCCATTCTAGACAATTCCCCATTTCCAGCCGGTTAAATCTCCCTGTCGTATTCCACATTGTTGAAATTAACAAAATCCATCCCGTCAGCCATATCAAATACATCACTCAAAGGCGACCCCATAAACTTTGGTTCCGAGAAAGCTGCATTGGTGTACAGGTTACTCATCGTAACCGAATCATAGGCTAACATATTAGGATCGAAAGACTGCGGCTGTCCAAGAAAGCCCATTGGATGGGGAGGTCCCATGAAGTCATCCGCGGGGAATCCATTGGGAAAAGGTGATGTAGAAGAGATGGGAGAGTCAGTCTGGGAGTAATAATTGGT
This sequence comes from Clarireedia homoeocarpa, assembly GCA_001465935.1. Classification (NCBI taxonomy): domain Eukaryota; kingdom Fungi; phylum Ascomycota; class Leotiomycetes; order Helotiales; family Rutstroemiaceae; genus Clarireedia; species Clarireedia homoeocarpa. The sequence goes on from LNKV01000020.1 coordinate 658,886, forward strand.
GCTAATTCGAGGTGGCATCGGTTTCGCAAATCCTTGTCGACGGTTCTCATAGTTTCTCTCGGTGAACAATCGAGTTTCTGAGAATTTAGCACTCATACTGCTGAGGATGTTGACATTGATCGGTTGGGTGAAGACGGGTCGAGGAGTTGGTTCCGCGCGAACAGTTGGAGGGGGTTCCATTTTAATTGTGTTGGCCATCTCGTCGTCTGAATGATCACTTCCACAGCTACTTGACGGTGGAGTATATTCTGGGGCAGTATAAGTCATAGGCGATGAGTGTGAATGACTCGATTCCTCCGATTCCGATGACTTTCGGGTTCTCGTTTCCTCCTCTTTAGATGCATCTGATTCTAACCGAGCATGTAGCTCTTCGGGGTTTTCAGCGAAAGCAAGCGGAAGATCAGGCGACGGTCTAATGCAGCCAAGCTTTGAGGCAATGTCATGAATTACTGGCTGTCCTCGGTCATTCAACTCGGGCTCTCCTAGTTCCCAAGGTTCGTTGTTGCGAACCATGAGGTAGAGCTTATGTACTGCTGAAATTAGTGCATATTGTGTGTTCTCCAACACTTCAGCGTATCTGAAGATTGAACGTTAGACAATTGAACAGAATTGAATCCATGTGATCAGGTAATAGCTCACCCTCGAGGTAATGTCTTGAACTCAGTCTTCTTCCTGCTTCCTGCTGTACATATAACAGCATCATCTCTACATCTTTTACATGGAGACTCTCCATCACACTTGCAATTATCAGTAAGACATATAGGCTCGACTGCCAGCAAGTACACACCTTGGTCTTCTTCATTCTACAGCGTTCACATGCTTTCCAGACTCTCTTGTGTCTTCCATCGACTTGAAGGGTGGAGCTTGAGCTGTCAGGTGAGGTGCTGGCTCGTTTTAAGCTGCGATGTACTTGTTTAGAAGCTTTTGATGTCCTCTTAGCGTGACTTGAGTCGTCCATGGGTGAAGTAGGCATTGCTGCCATTGTGTATGTGTTATGATTAAGGTCGAGGTAGGTTGAGGTCGAGGTGTTGTGCAAAATGTGGAAGAAGGTATCAAGAAACCTTTTCTAGAATGGTGCAGGACCGTTTCTTTTAGTAATCGGGTGTGAGGTTTATATGGTCAAAATAAATTGGATCCCAGACGAAATCTCGACCGGAGAAATAAAAGGATTAGTCGACCGATTCGGCGGTGATTATGTGAGGTTTACACCTTGCTGATTCACAAAAGGTCAAGCAAGGGTTCCACCGCGGGCTTTAGTCGAGTCCTTTCGGATTGGTAAGTTTTTAACTCCGCAATGCGTTCATTAAAAATAACAATGTATGTAATCAGCTGCTATTCCCGACGCAGCATCGATGCACAAAGCAATGTGTGGGTGAGTGGATGAGTGGGCGAGTGGATGAATGGATGAATGCAATTCCGGTCTGTGAAAAGATGGAAAATCGGAGCGGAAGAGGGAGTGGTTCGGAATGTTTTATAACCTTATGGATATGTATGAATGTAGGAGGCATATGTGTGTATGTGTGTATGTGTGTATGCATGTATGCATGTTACTGAGCGGCGGGGCATGGATCAAGAGCAGGCAGGCAGAGCACAAAGGATGGAAGCTTTCCAGGAAAACAAGACGGCTTGAGACCTTGGCAAGGACCAAGGACCAGAAGTAGAATAAGGTGTACGGCACATGCAAATGCAAAAATCGAGGCAGAAATAGTAGATTTCGAATCGTTGCCATCGATGGTGGATATCTATGACGCAGAGTAGTTCTTATTTCTCAGTCGTGCTAGCAGAGCTAGAGCTGAACGAAGAGTAGTGTGGGCCGCTTGCTTCGTCTGTTGGTCTCCTTTCGGGCTTCCATCCCTCTCGGACGTAGGTTTGCGTGTGCTTATTCCGGTCCGTTTGGTTCGTGTCAATACTTGTCTTGCCCAATTCTGCAAGCTTGCCATTTGCTCGCTAGTGGTGCCGATATTTACGAGCATGCTCGGGGTAGGGGTGAGGTTGATATTCCTTCGTATATCAAAAAGTATATTCACAAGTATATGTACGACTAGATGTGCGAAGTATGCGATGGTCTACTTACTGTATGTACTTGGGTAGCATTGTGTACAAGTAGCACCATGTACATGTGAAGGCAACGTGGAGGAGGTGGTAGGTAGTGGGTGGTAGGTGCTAGGTGCTAGGTGGTAGCTACTGGACTTACTTTACATGCCTCGCTGCACTGCGTCCAGGGCTGGCCGCTTTAACCCTTCGGCGGCGCCCTCCTTTCTCCCCCCTCTTTCTCCCCCTCCCGCCCTCCTCCCCCTCCCCCTCCAAGGAAAAGCAAACTCTCATGGGTTTGTGGCTCTCCATCAAGGAAGGAAGGAATGTTTATGCTGCATAGACCGTATACTGCCCAGTTGTGGTGTTGACAGTTTGTCTCGATATCCCAAGCTTTGCGCTCAAGCTCTCGTAAGCAGGACTCTTTTTATCTGGCCGGATCCATTGCAAGTTCCAAAGCAATCCTACCTCTGTACTCGATCTTTTCCCGTTTACCCAATAAAGTAGTTGTTTATTTGGGGCCATCCATGGTGACCTGAAATTTCGTGGTTGTTTGGTCCTCCCTCCTTATCCCCCTTATCCCCCTTATCCCCCTTATCCCGCACGAAAGGGCAAGTATTGCCTGGTACTACTAGAACTACTCATTCTCACTCACAGGGCTGAGTGGGAGCCAGCGCCGAGTACTCAGACAATGGTGGATACTTTTCCTAGGATGTGAAATTTGCAATGGAAATTCCTCTGGAGTCCGCAATTGCGAAAAGATGAGTGAGCGCGAGAGACGGAAGTTTGCTGTTCCGTTCGCTCAATTCATCCGCCCGACTCGCTGTCAAACGGCAGAATGGGTGAGGGAGTGAATTGATCGTCCATGTCCATCACCACACCACCCCACCACATCACCACATCACCACATCACCAGCACCACGCCGCTCGCTCATGGATCTAGATTACGGCTGCCGGTGCCTTACCCACAAATACCGGCGTGTGTGTTGGATATCTATCTTGCAGCCCGATCTGGTGTGATCTGGATCGTTCCATCTCAATCTAATCACCGATTTATCTGATCTTTAGGTCATCAATAGCTCGAGCGCACAGCAGCGTTTCTGCTTCGAGCAAGGCGAGAAAAGCACATGTGGACTATGGACACCAAGTAGTGTAGTTAAGTGACGTGCCAGTGTACCGACCTTCCTCATTACATCTCTATGTACAAAGTAAGTGTCAAATTGGGCAGCATGTAGACTGGTATAACGTCGAACTTTCTCATCTCTCCCATCCATCACCGAAATCTTGTTAACATTTGGTATAGTTCTAGCTTTTCGGGAGAGTCCGCGGATATTGGTCGGAACTGTTGGTTTTCCGCTTCCCGTCCTACCCTGCCCACTACTCCTCGGGATAGTATATCCGCAGGTGTTGGGAAAATTCTAACATGATAATCCAAAGTTCCAAACAAGTCATATGCCATCTTAAAGCCGAGAGCTACGGAAACCCGACATTTCTTCAACTGCCATCGCCGTCGCCGTCCACGGTGGTTGTGGTAGTCCACTGATATCGCTGTCCATCTATCTCTATCTCTCGCATGGGCGAGTGACGAGCGCATAATCCCATCTACGAGGTATGGTCATGGTGGTTTGCATCACCAACGTTCGAATTTTGCATCACCAACCGTCGAATTTGGCACATCAACTTATCTTAACCAATATTATTCCTGCGGGCGCCAACGGTATCAAACCTGGGGATCAAACGAAGTGTGACCTCATGAAGAAAATCCCTCAGATCTCCAGGGGGGATGTTCTCCGTACTTCGTAGCCTTGAGTGACTTAATTGTTCTTATGGAAGTGGTGATTATGAGCATCAGACAATTACTCCCCTTCGTACAAACAGATTCGTTTACCCCCGGCAGCATGTCGGCTTACCTCCTGACTTCCCTGGGCTGAAAGACTCGGAAGTTGTGATGCTCCGATGGCCCGACCGAACTACGCACTTACTTGCATGCTCCCACATTTCTCCAAGGACGCGCCAATGGAAGTGGCTGAGGTTATTCGCACGTCGTAATCTACTGGCTTTCGGATCCGGATCCTTCATCTTCTCGCATAACTCGCACAATTATTATGTGCGGCTTCGGAAACTCCTTGGAAAACGGCAACACTTTGACGGCCACCTCGTCGACATGGAAAACTTGCTCCGTACAGAAGATTGTCCCCCACGCCACTTTACATAAAGCAGCGCTTAGTCAGGTCATTCATCGCTCCATGAATCCTAGTCGTAGTTTGTGAAGCCCTGCTCTTGATCTTTGAATAGCGCTGGCAATCTAGATGCCATTCTGAGATCGCTTAGCGAAAGCGTAACTTAGGCGGAACCTGCTATGAAACATCTCGGATCACCAGACTGTTATCATCAGTGCCAACTTTGGTCGCAAATTCTTGGGTTTGAGAACTTGACGTCCAAATTATTGAGATCGTTTTTTGCCTTCAGTGCGGACACTTGTCCTGTCCGCACGTACGTACACCCTTGAGCTTCCTTCTGGCACTGCCTCAGAGCTGAAAGCCAAGTCAGGTTGGCCTCCTTAAATTCGTTTCCCAAGACGAGCAAGAAGACATGCCAATTAGCCAAGCTGAGTTCAAAATCAAGATGTATGGAAGCTCAGTCAGTCTCTGATGCTTCCGTTAGGCACTGCCCCTTACCCTAAGAGCGGGATTACTTGGCACACGATACCTTGTGCTGTCGCGTGATTTGGTTGCTCGTCTTTTCTATGCGATGGTTCTGTATCTTCATGCAACTACAAAATTCCATAGAAAAGAGGTTAGGCTGTTGATCTCCTCCTCTCAGTTACAATCAAGTCGACTTTCTTATGGGTAGGTCTAGTTGATACGAACGCTAGCTTGGGGTTACATTTCGACCATGCATGCAGTTTGTGCTGTTATTCATCATGGTTACTCAGCATAGCTCGAACTTTACTCATCGACTTCACATATGATTTATCCCAGATCAATCAATATCAAGTAGTGGAGGTAACATGATGCATGTACGAACCATGATCTTTCGCAGGCTCCAGACATTCTCAATTCACCTTTCCCTGGGCTTGCCGGTTGCCGACCGGATCCTTTATGGCTTCGAGAACACACTTGATGAGTCTGCATGGTAAGAATAATTCTTGGTGAGTCCATTTGCCACGGCATTCACTGTGAAATTCTGTGTAGTTCACCGAAAAAACAACGCCTAAACTTCTATTGCTATATCTGCATAAAATGTATACCCATGGTCACCTAGCCTCTTGCTATCCCTATTGTTCATCACCGGAACGATGACTGCTACGTCCCCCAACGCCACGAGCACGTCGCTCCAACTTCCTCTCTCTCTGCCTTGCCAACCCGTTGGTCAGCCTACTTTTACTAGTTTTTTCAAATGCTATTTTTGCTGCGTCCCGACTCAATTTATTCTTCGCATCATGGGTCTCCCCATCTTTATGCATCTTTCCAAAGATCATAGATCCGGCATCCGAGCTGTCATCATGCACCACCTCATCTTGCGAGATGTTCCGCTTGCGCCTACCTGAATCAGACGATCCGGCAGTCATTGTCCTCTGTAATGAGGGCCGTAGAGGAATGGAAATTCCGCCAGACTCGTTAATATTTCTAAGTGCGAGCCATTCTTGGACAGCCGGCCTCTTTGTTGCAGCTTTCCAAGCTTTCCATCGCTTTGTGATATTCCTTGATCACTGGGTCTTTCTCGAATTCCCTCACTGTATTGCGAATTGCGCGATAATTGACCACTTCGCTGCTCTGAGAAAGCTGGTCGAGCCTGCTGGTGTTATCTGGTTCGGCACGCTGCTTTTTGGCGCTGGCGATGCTGCTTTCTGCGGTTCCGGACTTTTGCTTTGGGGGCTCGGGCTTCTTAGAGCCCTTAGAGTCCTTAGAGTCCTTAGACCTACCAGTTCTACGACTTTCTGCTTTCTGCGGGCATGGTGTTTTTGAGGTTTGTTTATGTAGCGAAGGTTCTGGAAGTTTAGATTCTTGAGAGCTGGCGCTTTTGAGTGGTGTCTGAGTAATGCTCTGTTTATCTTTGCTGTGCTGCTCTTGTGTTTGTGTTGAATATGTGATTGAATGTTGGATGATGTGAGAGTATCGAGGCCATTGCAACAGCACTTTATATATGCTCCCTAAAAGCAAAGCACTCGTGCGATCCACTAATGTTACTATTCATCTCTACTGTCCAAGTTCAAACCTTAGCATCGTATAACATACATCACCTTCGAGATCAATAGTGGCATTCAGATTTTCCCCACTACGACACACCTCCATTTAGAAACTTCGTATATATTAGGTCGACGTCCAGCCATATTTACGTTGTGCTCGTCGACTCATCCGACCCTCAATCTTTATCAGTTAGGCAGATGTCCCGTCTAGTGACAGTCTCCAACTGGGGAATTGTCTCGTCTAGTACATGTCCAAGGCCTCGTCTACTGAGAACATCTCTCCATTAGGAAGATTATCTCGTATAGGGATAATATGAGGCCTCACCTTCTCTTTGGCAATTTCAAGTTTCGGTATACACACTACACGACGCTACAAACCACTACACGACACGACACGACACGACACTACAACTAAACACTCTTATCCATCATCCCTCTCCATCTCCATCTCAATCTGATCATATTTCCCATCCCCAACCTCGCTACGTACCCTTCTACTTCCCTAACCCCTTTACCTCCCCCCCCCAACCTCCTCCCTACGTACCCTTTTACTTCTCTAACCCCTTTACCTCCCCCTCCTACCTACCCCACTCAAACACCCAACCCACCCCCCAATCACCCCAACCCCCTTCCACCCCACCCACCAGCCCCGCGCAAGACCATCCATGTTCCAAAAACAACTTCAGCACTACTTACTTATCCCTACTCTCCTATCGGAAGCAAGCCTCGCGGGTTCCGCTCGCACATACATACATACATACATACATACATACAGAGCATACCCACCAGCTCGCTGCAGAGGGAAGGGAAGGGAAAGAGAGGCGAGGCGAGGCGCGGCGCGGGCCGCTTTTGTAGATGCAGGGTTTGTTGCGCAATGGAGGGAAGGGTGAAGGTGTGAAGTGCTTTATGGAATGTATGGTATTAGCAGGGGTGATGAGACGAGATGAGATAGGAGGACTGACTGCTGTGGTCAGCGAATCTGCGACTGTTCTATGCTGTTTTCCATTTTTACTTGGATGCGAGTCGAATGGGGATGATACGATGTAACACGCTGGATGGACGGACAGATCAGATAGATATTATGGTATCATATCTCACCATCAAATGGACCATTTACTCACATGTCTAACATGTAGACTAATGTGAGCGCAAAATGTCGCATGTAGGATTTTGTTGACTCCTGCTAAAGCCATACCATTCATGACTCAACCTGCTTCATATCGCTATACATGAATTAACCCCTATCCATTCTATATACAAATCCCATTCCATCACCAGGCATCAAAACTACGACCTCGGACTCCTCAAAAAGCCCACGACACCCGCACACCACCCGACCAACTCCCCCAACCTCTGCCCTTCCCTCTCTTGCTGATCCCTCCACTCTTTAAGCGCGCCCTTCAACTCCTCGCTCCCCATCACCTCTTCATTGTGGATTTTGAGAAAAACCGCCATCCACGCCTGCACCAATTCGTAGTCGAGTTTCTGCGCCAGCCGTGCTGTGAGTGCGTGGACGAAATGTACTAGCTCGTTTGTTGTGGGCGAGAGGTAGCGGATCTCGAGGTCTGCCGTGGAGGGGGAGAGGGTTTTGAGGTGGGTTATGAAGGGGGTGTCTGGGGTTTGATGTTAGTATATTGTGAGAGGTAGGGGAGGTGCAGGAAGAGGGAAACTTACAATCTCCCGAGTCGCTGCCAGCACGGAGAGTGCTGGTGAAAGTGCCTTCTGCAGCGACATGATCGAGTTTCATAATTCGAGATCGCTCAGCTGCGTTATCGGTTGTTTTCTCTTCAGGCGCGGTTGTATTAGACATTGATGAATCGATGGATGGGAGGAAGAAGGGTGCCTTTTCGGGAAGTTTAGGTGCTTCGGTTGGCTTGTTGCGGGCTCGGATGAGGTCGAGATGTAGGAGGGTTTGCCATCTGCTTTTAGGGACAACGCTGAGTGTCATCATGTCTTTGCTTAGTTGATCGACGGATATGGTTGGAGCGGCGTCTTCATCTTCATGCGACGCCTCTTCGAATGCACCGTCGAGGACGTTGTGACCTCCTTCACCAGATACTGTTGGAGCTGCGAGGGATGCGATCTCTTTCTCAGAAATGTGTCGTGTAGGAACATGTGTAAAGAGTGTCTTGTTATTCCAGATGTTCACACCTACTTGACCTTCGCAAGTCGTGGCAAGAAACTCGCCAGTTCCGGAGAATGCTAGAGCAGTACATTGACTTTCCATGCGCATAGCATCGATTAGATGACCCGTTGGTAGATCCCATACTCGAATCACCGAGTCTTTCGACGCAGCAATGACCCATCTTCCATCATTAGAAAAGCACATGTCATTGATTCCACCTTGACACCCCCACAATTCTCTAATGGTTTTCTTGGTTTCAATATCCACAATTCGGATTGACAGATCGTCGCAGGATACGGCAATGAGATCATTCGGTGCATGATATCTTATTCCGGTGATTGATGCCATAGGAAACCAATCAATCTCGTCTACCAAATTGCCCGTTCCAAATTCCCAGAACTTAATTTTGCCATCCAGAGAGCAACTTATGATGTTTCGATTTAACGAGTCGACCACCACGCCAGTGACAGCCTTTTTGTGTTTGCCAAGTCCAGGCTGATATTTGGTTTCAGACAAGGAAGATATTTCCACGCCACTCTCAGCAGCCTGCAATTGTTTGATCTTGAGTTTCCTCGCTTGCGCAGGAGTAAGTTTTGAGGGGTAGCGCTGTCGGTGATGTCCAGATTGTAGATTGAACATATCAATGCCACCGAGTTCCGAACCAACTACGGCAAAAGTTCCACACGGACTTATTGCCACACTTCGAACATTTCCACCATCTCCAGTCTCAAACGCCCAGCGCCCTGCTTTCTTTCGTCCCCAGAACCATGTGCGAGCATACTTATCATTGCGATGACCTGTTACAACACTTTCCCACCCTGTGACCCCACTTGCTGTAGCGTCCGTAGCCTTCTTCTGGACGTTGCCCTTTTGCCATATCGCACCAGTTCCAGGATGCGCTCCCATTCCACCGTCGCGATTTAGAGACGAAGCTAAGCAAACGATTTCTGGTGCTTTGAGGTCTTCGAGTGTTGTGCTAGGCTCATTCGCTAGACTGGAATGCGCAAGTATACCCATCTTCTTCGCTTTCTTCCGAATGTTGCCTTGGCTCAATTCTGTGCTCTGACCATCTCTCCTAAGACTCCAACCCCACAAGCTTCTATCTTTTCCAGCACTGAGTAGCCACTTTCCTCCCGCATCCGCACCATCTGAATCACTAGGCAAGAATTGTAGGTGGGTAACTGGCGCAGCGTGGCCACTTCGAGCATGGAGAATATGGGGTATCGGAGAATAAGGGGTTTCATCGAAGATCCAAGATTTCAAAGAATTGTCTAGTCCACTGGTCACAATAACAGGTTGCCCAGATAAAAATTCGATCTTACTTACACCTCCACCAACAGTCGCGCCAGAATTCGAAGGGGGATTGTGAGCGCCTCTGAGTACTCCCATGATCCTTCCACCACCGTTAAGATCCCAGAAGGTAACGTCGCCATTTTCAGGTCCTGCTGTCGCCATCACTCCAGGTTTCTTGCCATCCTCTCCTGCACCCATATCATCAGTTCGAAAAGAGATTGACTTGATAGTAGACCCGGATACTCCACCATTCAGTTGTATAATGGCTTTATCCGTGCGCACATTGTGAATGGTTAGCGGTCCCTTGGAATATGCGATGGCAAGTAGCGATAGCGCGGGGGTTGGCTGCAGAGCCGTAACAGCACCGCAATCTGGGCCCGGTGGGAGGAGGGTATAGATCAATTTTCCAGAACTAACATTCCAAATCTCCACCCCGCCATCCTTTCTTCCTGCGAAGATTTTGTTTAAATATGTCGGCATGTTGCATATTCCTCCAGTGAGTTCATTCCCACCCTTTTGCGCAGCTACAGTATGGAGAGTCGTGTAATGTTCATACGTTGCAGTCTTCCAAACCTCTATCCTCGTTGAACAACATCCTACTATCCAAGTGCCGAAGACAAGGAGCTGATGTATCGGCTCGTTTAGGTCCGCAGGTATTGGGATTTCCTCGATTCGTTTTCCCCGTTTGAAGACGCAAAGACCCTGTTGCCCATTGTTCTCCTCCCCCCCCCATGCCGCAAAAACCCTGTCCTTCCATGCGATTGTCGCTGTAATATCTGCAGGTGTTTGGGGTCTCGTAAGGAAAACTAGGTTAAGTCCTCTTTTGAGGTCATATGTTTGCAGGCACCGTCCGACAGACGTTGTGATCTGAAATGTAGTTTTACCAAGTGATATCGAGGTAAAAGGAACAGGAGTTGAAGACACCAAACCGATTGTCTTTATACAATCAGCAATACTCACATAATGGGGTAGATTAGGGGACAAACACGAAACGGAGTGAAAATGCGCGATTCTGTCGCACTCTTTTTTGGCGCATCCGAAGCATTCAGCTTTTGCCTTTTAACGATTGGACCTTCATGACCATTGGCAACCACAGATGAAGGCATCCTGATCCACAGTGTCCTGTAATTTACTGCAAGATTATTGATGCAATCAATTGTAGTTGTTATAGTCTCGGGTGATAAGAATCTATGCCTTTGTCTTCCTATCGAAACTTTTTTTTCCTCCACATGAAATTAATCCTTGCACATCCGATGAGGCGGCGAGGCAGCGAAACAAGGCGCTCAGGCAGCGAGAGACGTGGGGGAGGCTTGGTTACAAAATTAGTTGTGAAGTCTTATGCCTCCCTACCCTTCTTTAATTATGTGTCAATTCTTAAAGATGTTCTGTTGATGAAGCCATTCCAGTCTCCCATCTGCCATTTTCTTTTCAATAAAGGGACTCATTATGTGCAAGGTATATATCTCTATGTCACGTGCTGCGAATATTCTTCTTCGGGTCTGTCTTCTTTCCTCCGCTTCGAAAAACGTCATCAGCTGCAAGAAATGTGTAGGCCCTACAACATTACTCGACATGCATTTCTCGTTTTTGGCCGTTTTTGGTTTGCCAGCAAGTCCATCCACCAAAAAGATCCGCATTAATGAGCCAATACTCTCACAGGCCATTTTTTTTGACTGTCTTTGCTTTGGACCTTGTTTTCGTTCTCGTTAATGCTGATCAACGTTTTATTTCAACACAATTTTTGTGACAAGGAGGGAATGAGGGAGGACCCAGTTTATTTTGATAACTGCTGAAGTTCGGCATTAAGATAAGACAATCAAAATGGCACAACAAGGCGAAAGTGCCCTTAAAGAAACTAATGATCCTAGTGCAGAGGCGGTGGAAGTGGGTTCTTCCTCTCGTGGCCCAGATCAACATCCTATATTAGAGGAAGAAGACGTCGCAGCTACTGGTACTACGAATAGAAGGCCATCGAGTTTTAGATTGAAAGCAAGAACAGCTTCACACAGTCTAACTTCGGCAGCTGGTATCCACTCACTGTTGAACAGGAAAGCAAGACATGCGGAGCCGCTAGTACAGACAGATTCCAACTCCGAAAGAGCAAACATATCTATGCCATTGCCATCACCTGGCCCGAAGCCACCGACGAGATCTCGCACATCTTCATCATACAGTCAACTCACCCAGAACGCTTTGGAAATTCTGAGACAGGGGAGGGCAAGCACAAGTAAAGAAGAATCCGCTATCGACGACAGTGATATTCCGAAAAAAAACACGCCAACAATGGCAGAAGAGTTCAAGCCAGTCCCGGATCCCGCGTTGCGCCCTCGTGCATCCATATCGGATATTGAGGGGAAACGTATGTCGGTCTCTTCCATGTATTCTTTGGCATCCGTTCGAGCAGGTGGTGCACCAAGTTCTGCCCCGTCTGTTAATGGGTCAGAGAACGGGACTCATAATACAAGAGCGACTAGTACGATAACAACAAGCAAAGGGTCGGGAATCCCACAGGCGGAAACATCAACCCTATCTGTGACCACTTCATCTGGTGGTCAAAGTGGATCGACTGCACATCAGCTAACAGCAAGGGAAACGCCCGCTCATGCTGCGGAAATTGCAAAAAGGAATGCTACTGCAAGAGGAGAAGCCCAGCCACGGCCTCAGCCCCCCCAGAGATCTAGAAGTCGAGCAAAAAGGCGGTTCAGTGGCAGTACAGGAGCGAGTAGCCACAGTCCAAGCAGCGAAAGAGGTATATACATTAAGAAAGACGACGAGAATAAACCGGCTCCCTGGGGGGTTATCGGGGTATGTGCGCTTGACATCAAGGCTCGAAGTAAACCAAGTCGGAACATTTTGAATCGCTTAATCTCGAAGGGTGAGTTTGAAGTTATCGTTTTTGGAGACAAAGTGATTCTCGATGAAGAAGTTGAGAACTGGCCGATTTGTGACTTTCTGATATCCTTTTACTCGGATGGATTTCCATTGGACAAAGCGATTGCATATGTTCATGCACGCAAACCTTTCTGCGTCAATGATGTCCCGATGCAAAAGATACTATGGGATCGTAGGATATGTTTGCGAATCCTAGACAAGATCAATGTACCGACGCCGAAGCGATTAGAGGTGAACCGGGATGGCGGCCCAGCTGTCTTGACGCCTGAGCTTGCTAAGCACCTTAAGGAAACCACTGGTGTTGTACTGGAGGGTCCAGAAGATGGCACAGGCGGGCAGATGGTTGCTCCCAAAAAGGTCGAGCTGATCGACGATGGTGATACCTTAAGTGTCGATGGTGTTCTTCTTGCCAAACCATTCGTTGAGAAGCCGGTCAGTGGTGAGGACCATAATATCTGCATCTACTACCCAAAGAGTCAAGGTGGCGGCGCCCGTAAGCTTTTCCGTAAAATTGGCAACAAGAGCTCCGAGTTTCAAGAAGATGTCACAATTCCTAGAGCAATCTTGGAGCCGGACAGCAGTTATCTCTATGAGAAGTTTATGCGCGTTGACAATGCTGAAGATGTTAAAGCCTATACGGTTGGGCCAAACTTCTGTCATGCTGAAACTCGCAAGTCACCAGTTGTTGACGGTCTTGTTAGGCGCAATACTCATGGAAAAGAGATTCGATACATCACGAGCCTTACTAAAGAGGAATCCGCGATGGCATCTCGTATTGCAAACAGTTTTGGCCAGCGTGTTTGTGGTTTTGACCTTTTGCGTGCTCAGGGGAAGAGCTATGTGATTGATGTCAACGGGTGGAGTTTTGTCAAGGATAACGAAGAGTACTATGAGCAATGTGCTCGCATATTGAAGGAAATGTTCATACGCGAGAAACAAAAGAAACAAGCAGTATCTCAACCTGCAAGTGGTGTTACTTCGCCAACTGGCGACGGAGCTGTCAGTCCTACAACTGCCCGAAAGGATTCTATGCTGAAAGACAATCATCGTTCAACTCTGCAGAACATTCTCGGCAAATCGCCCAGTATGTCAAATATGCTTCATGGACACCGACCATCGGGTACTGCTTCACCTCAAGCTGGCGCGTCTAGTGCAACCACGCCTAGAACATCGCCACCGCTCGCTGCAGAAAAGGACACGTCATCTGTCCCTACCTCAGAGCTTCTACCACCACCCGTGGTTCCTGCCTTAAGTGAAGCACCATCTCTTGCGTCTACTGTACCACCAACGCCCGCACCAGGACAAGAACAAGAATTACTGCCACCGCCAGACCCCAAACACACTTGGAAGCTGAAGGGCATGGTATCAGTTGTTCGACATGCGGATCGCACGCCAAAGCAAAAGTATAAGTATACTTTCCACACCAAGCCTTTCATCGATCTTCTCAAGGGTCATCAGGAGGAAGTGCTACTCATCGGTGAAGCTGCTCTATATAGTGTCATGGTTGCAGTTGATGCTGCTGTGCATGAGGGTATCGAGGACCAAGAGAAGCTTCGGTCACTTAGGAATGTTTTGGTTAAGAAAGGAGGATGGGCGGGGACAAAGGTACAAATCAAGCCAATGTTCCGGAAAAGGAAGCCTGAAGAATCTTTACCTTCAGAAATAGCGCCTCCTGCCCCAGAAGACCTTCCTACTATAAGTAAAGATCTTACAAAACCGGATGACAATAAAGAATCGGACGGCCTCACGGCTGAAGATGCCGAGAAGCTCTTGAGATCGCCGACCCGCAATGACTCATTGTCCGGTGTGACCCTTTCTCGCATTACCGCAGCGGAAGAGAGTCTTGTACTGGATAAGCTTCAGCTTATCGTCAAATGGGGTGGTGAGCCAACTCATTCTGCTAGGTATCAAGCACAAGAACTGGGTGAGAGTATGCGAAACGATCTTCAGCTGATGAATAAGGACATTCTTGATGAGGTCCATGTCTTCAGTAGTTCTGAGCGACGTGTCACTACGAGCGCTCAGATCTGGGCGTCCGCTTTTACCGAGCAAAAGGATCTACCAACAGATTTCATCACCGTACGCAAAGATTTGCTTGATGATTCGAATGCTGCCAAGGATGAGATGGACAAGGTCAAGAAGAAGCTCAAGACACTGTTGCGACAGGGAAATGAAGCACCCCCCGAATTTGCCTGGCCAGCAAACATGCCCGAGCCATCTATTGTCCAGAAGCAAGTCGTTCAATTGATGCAATTTCATAGGAAGGTCATGCGTCAGAACTACAGCAAGCTATATGGGGGTGCTTCCTCTTCACTCAATGCTATTGCCAATCCTGGAGACAAGGAGAAGGGCTCAGGCTCCGCACTGGGATCAGCAATGTCTCAAGCGACTGCAACAAGTAGTATTCAAGCCCGTTGGTGTTGTGGAGAAGATGCAGAGCTCTTCCGAGAAAGATGGGAAAAACTCTTCAACGAATTCTCCGATGCAGAGAAGGTCGATCCCAGCAAAATATCTGAGCTGTATGATACAATGAAGTTTGATGCTCTCCACAATCGCCAATTCCTCGAATGGGTTTTCACTCCCAGTAAAAGTTTGCTGGAAGAGGAGGAGCAAGAAATTGCTGCTGATAGTAAGGAGCCTAAGAAGGAGGAAAGGGACCAATCCAAGGAATTCGAACGATCTAAGGAATCAGACAACAGCAAAGATGACACCGTACCTTCGGAAAAGGCCGAATTGAACAGAGCTTTGCATAGACGCATGTTCAGACGGAAGTCGGTTCTAAACGGAAAAAATTCAGATGAGGCACCAGAACAGGTGAGATAAAGTTGATGATTCGGTTGAAACTCTCTAACAGAACACAGTACTTCCGGCTCTTCACAGGCAGTAGCCAAACCAAAGCGAAGACAGATGTTCGACTTGAAAAGTTACGAGAATTATACAAGCTCGCCAAAGTGTTATTTGATTTCATCTGTCCTCAGGAATATGGTATTGCAGACACTGAGAAGCTTGAGATTGGTCTTTTAACTTCTCTTCCATTGTTAAAGGTCAGTCACAAGTGACAGTGGTATAAACTATGCATTTTACTAACAATATCAGGAAATCGTGCAAGACCTCGAAGAGATGCAAGCCTCCGATGACGCCAAGGCATTTGTTTACTTTACCAAAGAATCCCACATATATACTCTACTGAATTGTATTCTGGAAGGAGGAATCGAAACGAAAATCAAGCGCAGTGCCATCCCGGAACTCGACTATCTTTCTCAGATCTGCTTTGAGCTCTACGAATCTGAGAATAAGACTCCACAAGATGCGCAAGATGTAGCCAAATACGCATATAGTATTCGCATTACGATCAGTCCAGGAGCACATACGTATGATCCTCTCGATGTCCAGCTTGACAGTAAACATTGCATTAGTTGTGCGCCGAGAAGAAGTTTAACTGCTCATGCCGATTGGAAATATGTCATCGATACCTTGAGAGCCAAGTTCCATCAGTATGTGTGCTCTTATTTCATACACATTCTGTTATATCCTAGCTATTGTATATTCAAGCTAATGTAAATCATAGAGTCAAATTGCCGAAATCCTTCCTAGCAGTAAATCTCTCCGAATCGCACACCTTTCATAAGAAGGACGACTTGGAACAGACAGGGGGAGAGACGACTATCACGGAGGTCCTGGATGAGGATAGGGGAAGAACTAGTGGCGAAGTGCAGGAAAAATTACCAGCTAGTGATGTGCAAGCTGCTAAAGAAGAAAACGCCGGTGCTGCCGAAGGTGGTGTGGCAGCAGAAGCCGGGGAGGATGTGACTAGAGATGGTGTTGTACAGGAAACTAACGATAAAGGTGCAGGAATGATGGACAATGTTGCAGGTACAGTAGGTGTGGATGGTGAAGGGGATAGGTGATTGAGCGACGGCGTCTCCAGCGAACGGGTTACTGGAAGAAGTCACAGGAAGGTGGGGAGCATCTTATCCACACTGCATATGGGCCGCATACAGTGACCAGCGTTTGATCATTCTAGTAAAATAGCGTCTGTAGACCGCATTGTTTAGCGTACCATAGATACGATACATAGATACACTTAGCGTACATAGCCACTTAGATACATGCATGCATAGATCTCTAAATTACACCCACATCTTCCCAAGAATTTCTTGAAAGCCTACTCCCATATTCAAAAAATGAGAATCAGACGTCAATCGGATTCGGAAAATAGTCCGATTATCGATTTCATCTTACAACAAGAGAGGATGAATAAATGAAGAATACGATATATCATTTCTAGCCTTGTTGCGGTTCTGTCGCATCGGATTGATATTCTTTTTATTTTTTTATTTTTTTTAATATTTTTGACGCTGAACTTGAGGCGCCGGCTGACAGTGTGGCTTGAGTGTGATAGTGCGTTTCGGAGGGTTGCATTGGGGTTCTTTTCCCGTTCTGGAGGCCTTGCAGTGTACTTTTTCATCTGGTCGGTTCTTCTTTTGGATTGAGGAGAAGGAGATTGGAGGATGTGGTGGGGGTTATTATGAGTATTGCACTGTAGAGGGGAAGTAGGTAGGTAGGTGGCTATCTATCTAGCCAGACGGGGGGGTTTTTTTCCCTGTGGAAGCCGAGGTTGGTAACCTTTCAGTGAGTGGTTGGTCGGTTGCATGATGGCGTCCAACGGTTCATGTCATGGACGGACGGGTGGGTAATTGGGACGGGTAAACCTCGATAGAGGGATTGGCTGATACGCTGGTGATGACGACATAGGGGTACTCTTACTGTACGAGTCTTTCTTGGGGGTCCTTTTGTGGTTGTGCGGATGTATCAGATGGTTTTCATTTATCTGATATCTGCTTGTCGATAGGACGGACGTCTTGTATATATGAAGCATGTGAAATAGGCTGATCGGCAGTGAGGTGAGGTCGGGCGAGGTCAGGTGGGGAGTTGTGAGAATAAGCTTACCTAACGCAAAGGATCTAGAATCTTGTTATGTCATGATAAGTAAGAGAAGCCGTTGAAAGTGAAAAAGGTACGTACCACAAGCAGAACAATCCCGGGTCAGAAAAGGCTTGGAAGGGCGGGAAGGGGAAGCAGAGCCGGTGAGAAAAGATGCCTACATCGGGATCGGATCGCAAATCGCATCGGCACGCGGTACGGTACGGTACGGGGGGAAGATGGGGATGGACGGACGGTTGGATGTTTCATGCAGAGCTTACCTACATACATACAGCGGATGGATGTCTTACTTAATTGTTTTCACTAACTTCATATAAAAGAGCATGATCAGACCACCAGCGTACAGTACGTGCGATGCGAAAGAGAAAAAATTGGTCTTGCGATGCGACTGTGATTGCGACTGCGATGAAATTGACCCCTTTTGCTTCGGGAGGCGTTCTGGCGGGGGAGAGGAACATGCTGAACCAGAGGAAATGCTCAGCGCAGACACGGCTCGGAAATTGGTATGTTTGCCTAGTATAGTATGGGTTGCGAAATAATGTCGTGATGTGAATGAGTGAAAGCAACGTTGAAAGGTAGGAAGAAGGAACAAACAAGGCAGACGAAATCAATCATTCGATCTGGTAAACTGCTGAAAGCTGGAGGCTGGAGGCTGGTTCGTTGTTGGTGGCTAAAGAGACCTTCGTTTACTACCTTATACTGAATTGCTGTAACTACCGAATTTTTCCGGTTATCATATTGCCGTGCATTTGCCCACTGCCAGACACAGTCAGGCAAGAACCAGAGAGCGCCTTTTGCATCCCGTCTCGATGTGCCGAAAACCAAGATCTCGGGACGGGACGTTATACTTTCTATCCCCTACGACTTCCCAATGGATGTTGCAGTACATGTGTTGGTGGCGGGGAGTACATTTGCATACATCACTAGTCGGTCAGCCGAATGCAAAATGGACGTATGGTATTGGCATGTCTGTGCATAATCCTCTGGATTGGGAAATGAGTGTAGTGTGTGCATTGATGGAGATATCTTGTAACTTGAGTCATGCTAGGGAGGCACTTATGCTTGGTGGTGAGAATTTTCAGCCAAGGGAGGCTGGAGGTTGATACTGTAGTAAATATTTCCTCGACGAGGCATAGTGATGGCGTCCATTTTCAAACCCCCACATTACTGCTCCAGTATTGGTGCCAGAATACGAGTAGACGCCAGCTTTTTGAAGCTTATGCATGATTTCTAAATGATGAAAGGGCTGAGGAGGCCCTTGCTGTATGACAACATATTGGCTCCCTCATTCTAGAAACATGTAATCATGTGCAATAGAAAGACTGTGGTGACACAGTTGCTGTGTGTGGTGAGTTGGTGAAACTGGGGTAGTTGGGGGATAACCAGTAAGCAGGGTCGCGGAGACGTCAGTCGACGTAGTTGCTGTCACAATCCGGTTGTAAAGATTGATATTATACGATCGCGGCAAGTCATAGGTGAAGATGAGAGGATGACCTGGTATCTGAGTGGGCATCATTTGTACACGAGTAGCTCCATGAAGCTACATGAAACCCAGAAGATTTAATGAAGGATCAGTAGTCATACTTTTGATTGCAGAAAGCGGAAAGGTGGGCGCCAGTCAGATTGTATAACGAGGCACAAGAAGTGCGCAAAGTATGCGTAATGCGGGATGATGACGTGGGAGGCAATACGGTAGTTCGTGTAGTAAATTGAAGTGGCATGTTTGGTTGCTCGGTGTTAGCATTACGTTCCAAGACCAGACAAGACGTATTCTGAAGAACCAAATAAAGTGTTCTCCCAACGGAAAGTATAGTCGATCGATCAAGAGGATAGGCGACAAGTGGAGCTATCTAAACCAGCACATGTGGCTTTCGGACTTTAGGGGGATGAGACGTGACCCTGAAATTTATGATTGCTCTTTCACAGCGGTGAGGAGAGCATTCTGATAGAGAGCGTTGATCCCCCAGAGTTGATGTATCTGCATCCCTATCCGGTGCGACAGGAACACAGTGTCTCGTCGTGGAAGAAGCGAAGATTTTCTGCCAAGGAACGAGCAAATAGAAGTCGGTGTTGACGAAGGGAGGCTGACATGGTGGTGGCAAGGTAACATGGTGAGATTACATGCTCAGAAGGATGTTGTTGAAGGCTCGGTGATCTTCAATAAGGATGAATTTGGACAAGGGGTGGTGGATATGACCCGAGTCGACGATTTTTGCTGTAGCTTGATGCTTTGTTTGTGGTGAAAGCTACGAACTGCCCAGTGTGGGCGGGACGGGTTGACGATGCGTGCGAATTGATTGCGGGTATCAGTGCATGCATGGTGGCCGTTCAGCAAGGATCTTGATACAAATCAACTTGGTCCCAAAGAAGTGATGTGCATCGGGAAATTTTGCCTACGACAGTTTGGAATTCTCCATGTTACCCAGGTCCGCCATTTTGAGCGTTTTCTTGGGAAGGTTGAAAGGGGCTAGTCCATGCAATAGATTTTACCAGGTAGCGAATGAGTTTGATGTGATGAAAATCCAGTAGGGATCATCGCGCATACAGTAATAGCGAAGAGTAAGTCGGTAGCTTGAAAGAGGTAAATTCTCCCGTATCTACATGGTAGCAAGTCCTCGAACAGTCTGTAAGACTACATAGATTGGATGACCGTACGTTTCGAGTAAAGCCGGGTGCCAATATAAATCTCGACTGTGGATTGCAAAGAGTAAGCAGAGGTAGTATCAAAACAGGCAGCATATATCCCATTGGCACTGCCCTTGTTCAACAGGTACAGTCATGTCAATAATTTTAGGAGCGGATACTGTCACAAGAACAGAGTAGACGTTCTTCAAAGTAACCATCCAAGCAAGGCCATCATCATCATATTCATATCCTAAAATCTGACATCCAGCTTCCGCGGTCACCAAATGAACAATAACACTTTGGCCGGTCCTGTATGGTTGTCATGGTATGTTCATGCATGATGTGACAGCATAACTTGGGAACACAGCATTGTCAAGGTTTCTTATCCTTTGTATACCTGATCATCATAAACGGCGATCTCAAAGAGGTAACCATTATTGAATTTACATGTACCTGGTCTAAAACGTGGACCAGCGACAGCTAGGTCGGTCGCGATGCTGATACTATTCTTCGAGCCAACCAAAAGCACAGAAGAGGCGTAAAAAAAAGGCCGAGACTGTCCTTGTTCGACTGCGCCATGTCTCCCTATATGGGATGGCATTCTATGGGCTGAATGTCGATCAACGGTGAATAGTATTGTTTGCGGTCTTGTCTGTCTCAGCAGTTGCGCCAGCACCAAATTTGCATGTTCACTCCACTGCAAATGCAGAGATCTTCAAGGCAAGATGCATGTCCCCATCCATTTGATTAGTTGGTGTTACATGTTTTACCGACACCTCAGTACTGGGTCCTTTTTACTGCAAGACCACACCCTGTTAGCCTCGTTAATTTCGAAATAATGGGGACCATATTGTTCCCGTGATCCGGTGAAGAATTTCTGATTTCCAATGATCTGCTATTTCTTCGCCCTCGTTACCTTGTAGAAGTGGTATCAAAACCGTTTTTTCTCTCTCTCGATATGCGGCAGGTATATGCACATGCAGTATACATCCTTACATGTCGGTGGAGACCAATCCGGCTTGAGCATCCGGAATGATGACAAGAAAAAAGCCGTTACAGCCCTGCCATACAAACCTACCATTGATCATCATCCCGTTACCGTGATGACAACGGCTCGGTCCTTCATGGCACAAGAAGGTCACATTCCTGCAGCATCTGGACCTCTCTAGCAATAGGCATGTCAAGGGTTATCAAAAACGACGAACAAGGATATCGAAAAGGCCTAACTGGCTATGTCAATGAATATCAACGTCGACCCAATCTGGGTGAGCTGTGAACGAGCCCTCCCCTCCTCGCACAGTCTCTCCGCCTCCAAGGGATTTCTTACCTGTTGTGTCACACACATAGCACAATTCTCAATATTGTTCAACTCGGCATTCTAATTTAGTTCTAAGTCTCTCGTGCAAAGTCTCCATCCAAAGGATCAAGTTTTCATTTCTAGGCATAGCATGATGATCCTCTTTCGTTCGCGCGATATGTTGATGCTAACCCAACTCTCAACGCCCTCGGCTAATTTGCCCCTTCATTGCTATATAGATTGCTATATAGATTGTAATTGTATCCTTACCTCCACTCTATTATCCTTGTTATCTCGATTAGCCATAATCCTGGGAACGCTCACATATGCCACGAGGGAACTCTCTCCGTTATTAATCTATCTGATCCCTGACCACATGGTGGTTATCCTGACAATTATCCGGGCGGGCGACTGACTTCTTGTGCAACATATAGTTCGTGACCTTGATTCTACCGGATTACTTCGTACTTAGACTTTCTGCCAATCCTACCTCACCCTATTTCGAAGAGCTGCATGGCCACAACCAGAGTTCGGCATTCTCTGGATCTGCTATTTATACCCTTGCTATCAGTATAGGTCTGTGGCTGCGCCTATGTCCTCTACCGTACCATCTCGTGGGGAATCACAGCTGGGTGGTGACCAAATCGTAGCAGAAGTCTAATGAATCAATCCCTTTCATTCTTGTCCTGGACCATGCCATATCTTCACAATGCCTCCTCCCTACCGTAACCTTGACCCCATCATCCTATCCTTAGCATAGAAACAGGAATCCGGCGGCTCCCTTTCCGCAAGTGAGGTTAGGAAAGATCCGGACCCCACTTCCCATACTTTCCAGTTGAGTTCATTACAGTCGCTGCCTTGGGAGGGACCAGCGGCGGCGTGCCCGGCTCGAGACGTGAAATGAATCTGCCGTGATAGCAACTAGCAACGTACTTGTGAGGCGATCGCATGCCCGACGAGTCGCAAAAATGCTCGAGCCTTGCCATCGTCGATACATCCGAAATCCGCGAAGAAAATTCAATTTCTAGTTCTAAAGCCTTTCAATCGCGCACCAATCAATGGGGATGTATTTGGATTTGTGTCTTCCAAACGTCAAGCCTCAAAGCCTCCTTCCGAGATTCTATTTGCAGTAAGGCGCGAATTCCCACACAAGAAAACCTTAGTCAATTATACCATGGCATCAAATATCAGCACACCTTTTTACCCCAAATTTTGACATGCTACACTGTTGCAGACACAACCAGGTTGGGTTGATTGTCATCATGGGGAAAAAGAAAAGACGCGCTGAAATTGGCATCTAAATCTCGGTTTGAGTCGGGGCCTAGGTCTGTCTGGGTGTCTGCGACTGGAAATCATATCCACAACCACGTTCCATACCACACCTTCACGGTCCCATTTCTCCACCATGATAGACTATTTTCCCCTGGCTAATGCTCCATACCTTTTCAGCCCAACGGAAGCCTTCCACTCCCACCCCCACTCAAACAGAATTCTGGAAGAGAAATTCAATCCACGTTGGACTGAGTACGCATCGGACCTAGTCTTTCCCAGCTAAGTATCAACTAGAGAGAAAGTCGAGCGGAGGGGGTCTGAGCTCTGCGGCCTAATATCAATCTCACAAATCACCCTTTTCTCGCTCGTTACAGCTCGTCTAGAGGCGTACACTGGTCGAGACAAACGTCATTGGCTATTCTGCACCAATTGCTTGATAGATTGGATTGATGGATTGATTCTCTTGCTGATTGGCTCATTGATTGCTTTATTTCGGTATATACTGCCCTACCCTTTTCTTTCTCTTTCCCTTCCCAGTTTTGACTAACTGCTTGTCTCTGCCTTGGCTAGATCGTTGAAGAAGCGTCGGTTGTCTCTCAGCGGGACATGCAATAACCCCTTCGTCCTTCGGCATCACAAGTATACTTCCGATCCGCCGCATTTGTGGATACGATTACCGTCTATTCCATTTCTAGAATACTCAATCACCCACAGTCCAAGGCAACTAACCACCTGGGCAAGCAAGCAAACATCATCTACAACCAATCATTCTGCCAGCATCTACAGGATAGGGAACAGCCTCAAAAAAGCACGAACCACCTGGAAGCGGCGATATCAAACTCCCTCGCAAATCTTCGCGAGGAAAAGAGTCCCCGCGGAAAGGCAGCCTCAAACCTTCCCCGACGCCCCTGCTATTAGATTAACTGTCCCAGTTGTACCCACTGGCTTCATACATTACCGCAATTCCATGTCATAAGTGGACATATATATTTATATACACCTGCCTCTTCATTGGACCATCTTCCTTCTCTTCTGGGCATGTTTCCGTCCAGCCAGGCCATTCTCCCTTCGATACAATACATTTCCAAAACTCCCCATCACTTCAGAAACTCTCTATCCTTCCCATCTTGCATAGGAATACGTACATCTGCTCAGAAACACTGGCAGATCCCATCTCCTATTCTGCAAGTATAAGAAGACCAACTTTGTCCGTCATTAACAAAGAGGCTTTCTATTTTGCTTTTTCGATATCTACCTGGAAACGCCTCCAGTGCTATTCATCTTCCTGCTATTGGTATATCTGGATATCGGACAAGAACCGACCTTATCACTCATCTCGTTTTAAAAATTGGGACTTGATTTTGGATAGATTCAACCCGCAGAGTGAATCTCTCTCCAAGTGAATTGCTTCAACTTTGACAATCACTGAAGACGAATTGGCCTTTTTCTCCAATTCTCGACTTTTGCTTCTACTGTACCTTCACAACTGCGCCCAATCTCTCAACTTATTCTTCAACTCGCTCACTCGCTCCTCCACATTCGCCGTCTCTCTTCCATATCAGAAGTCGTCAGTGAGCATCTCCAGTTGCGCCAGTATCCCACTTCCTTGAAACTGACGTCCAATCTAGGCACAAATCGTCTTCCTCTTTCCCAACAGAAACCTACCTCTCATCTTGCGCAATGGCTGTCCCAACGCACTGCAGCCATTCTTTCAACATCCTTAAATCTGAGTCCACGCTCATCCAATGGATTTGTTCCATGTGTCACTCTGGACCACACTGGCTCATTTACGAGTGCAAATACTGCAAACTCAAGACTTGCCGCAATTGCTCAGACAAATTGTGATGGGTTCGCGACTTATTTACGCAAGTTTTAATGTCGATCATCACAGTTGGTCTGCATTGTCCTTGTGGAAGGATAGTGTTTGGTTTGGTGATGTGTGGGAAGAACAAAAAAAAGGATCCTGGTTGATGGGTATGTTCCCTCTCGAGGCCCTTCTAGGCTTCTCCCAGTCAATGCGACGATCATATTTTTGATCACATTCATCAGTCGCAGATGTCGGTTTACGGATGATGCGATATCTGAAGTTCTTTCCAAGAAAGCCACTGACAGCATGGGTTATAGCAGCCGAGAAAAAAATGTCTCAGACCTGCAAAATAAGAAAATACGGCAAGAATGTGGGATACCTGCATGAAATGCATGCAGGGTCACCATGCACTTACTTTCAAAGATAATTGGTCGATCTTTCCTTGGGCTTTACATACGATCTCCTGTCAATGCGATATTCTCTTTTCTTTAACGATTATGTCGCCATTACCTGCTTACGAATCTTTTCTCTACACCGGACTTGCATGTTCGCTTTCGCTGTCTGCGGTTTCCCTTCCCTCGCCGCCTGCTACCGGAATGTTACAAGTTACTTATCCGCTGAACTGGATGCTGCGTTCTAGATGTTATCATATGGGTATACTCGTATACTCCCCTGAGACTCTCGACCTGCCATATATATCACCAGAACAGGGATATTCTACAGACAATTTTCCATGGCAGCAGAAAACGTGGCCGAAGGGGACCCTTTACTCATGTAGCACATAGCTTGTTTTCAACACTGTTTACTTCTCTCTAGATTTCCTTATATACGTTTCCTTTGCTCTTCCCCTTCATCATGGATACACTTCCTGTTTGGCCCCTTCCTGTATTGTATTTGTCTACTCTTTTTCTGCGGGTTGAAATTCTGGCGATATATGGCACGGAAAGAATGATTGAACGGGGGTGTTAACGGTTCCTTTTTATGATAGAGCGGCGGGGGCGGGCGGATGAATGGATGAACGTACTGGCTTGCGGGTTTTCATGACGAGGGGCGCAGAAGATAAAATCTGGAGGGTGGTGAATTTGTTTTTTGTTTTGTTTTGTTTTTTGGTTTTGGTTTTCTGGCAGACAAGATATTCTTTTTTCCCACAAAGTTAAGATTACATGCTACCACAGCAAGGATTTGAAGTGTCTCTTGCACGATTGCGGCTGCGATTGCTTAGATTTAGTTGGAACCTTGGGATTTGTTTACGCTACAAGGCGGCCCCACGCTGCGATTGTTCTTCTTGTATTGTACTGTACCCGGACAGTTTGAATGATATGAATTTTACCGCCTGCCGAAGTTCTGAATGTACAGCACAGGATACGGAGCGTGGCATGCGTCCCGCGGGGAATAAGGTTCAGACCAATGTAGTACATACGCATACCATTACACGCCCAGTCCAGGTCGGAAATTTCGGATCTTCTGTGGCAGCCCACTCTCTATCCGACTTGTTTTAATCCCAGTATACAGTAATAGTACATAGTAAGTTTTCTCCCGCAGTCTCACTTCCGTTTCCCTGGTTTTCTCAAACACTAGGCTACCGTGGAATATACATCCCGCAGACAAACCCAAATAACCGAAAACCTTCCAACCTCACCAAGAGAGACGGCAAACACATGTCCACGTTTTACAATTATGGATAACAAGCACCAGCATCCAAATATACACACTCTAGCTACCCCTCTCCCTTCCCCTCCCTTCTTTCTTCCTTCCACAATCATTCCAGACCGTTCCAGACCGCTCGCCCGATCCACGGCACCCTGCCGTTTCGCATTGCGTTGCACCACATATATAAGTGGATGTCCTGATGCCTGGTTCTCATACCACAACGATAATGTTTAACTCCAAAACAATTGGGTTGAGGTTAAATGGATGGGTTGGCGGGATGATTGGGAGGAGTTTGAGTGGTGGAGTCGTACGGGTGATTAGTTCCAGTGTCCCAACTGCCGTGTGCAGTACCGTGCCCTGGGGAAACAGTATGCATCTCCCATGTAGTCTCGTTTAGGCGATCGGGGATCTAATTTTAGGTTCGATGCTGCGTGTGCCAGAATGCTGCTTGGGTCGGCATCTCGAGACGGGTTTCATGAGGGGTGGGGAGGGAAGGGAAAGGAAAGGATAGGAGAGCCGGGGGTGCAGTAGAGTGGGATTGGACATAACTTGACACAGCATACCATGTGTATGCGGGGACCCGCGCGCAGCTCGACTTGCATTACGGTTCTTAAGGAGAGCGCCGATCGCGGCGGGTGCTCTCTGGAATTGGGAAAGAGAAGGAAATTTGCGGTGCGGTGTGACGTCTACATACTGGTATGAGGTTCGGACCGAAGGTGTACGGTGGGGTACAGTCCAGTCCAGTCCAGTCCAGTCCAGTCCAATACAGTGCGAGTAGCTATTTTTGATGGGGCTGTAAGGCTGGGTGGAGTTCATGTTGTGGAAGGGAGACGGAAGGGTGGGTGCAGAGTACGTGGAGGTTGAGGATGGGTGCGGGAGAAGCATGGTGCGGTGTGGATTGGAAGGTTTTGGAAGGTGATGCTGTGGAAGGGGATGATGTACTGGTATATTTGGATTGGGAACTGCTTTGGGAAGACTATATTCGGCGGCAGTACGAATAGTACGGGTTACATACTGTTTTGTTGAGATTGGGGGTGCTTTTGGGAAGAGTATATTCAGCTGTGGTATGAGTAGAATGGAGTGATTTAGAGTGATGCGCATGACGACGGAAGTAGACGTCTGGCTAAATCTGGTGGTGAATGGCTTGTCGTTTGTTTGCGGTTTGCTTTTTTTCTTGGTTCCAAGTGAAACGTTCTAGAATTGAAATCGAGTTGAGGCGGAAGTGACTACGCACGCGAAGGTGAAAGATATTTGGAGCTGGAGAACCTCTTGGTGGACTATTTTTGTTTTCTTCTCTTTGCTCTACTTTGAATCTATTCTCCGACTTAGCTACATTGCACATCACACGTATCATATGCGCAAACATGATTCTCACCGCTTAGATGATATAGCTGTGTTTATGGGTGTTTGTTGTCTGCACGTCTCTGGCGACATGAATTTACCTTTACCTGACTTTTATGTACTCGATCTGTGTAACATGTCCGCAGAAGCTATTGCAATAGTATCAAGACTCATCGGGATCATCCAGAGAGGAAAGGAGAACGTGCCAGGATTGAGCATGATTTGACATGATCCCCCATGGAGCTTAAGTAATCTTCTAACCAAGTATCACAATTTCGCCTTTCCCCTCCCTTCTGCTTCCCCATTTTCTTTTCCTACCAAATCCACCTCTGTTGTGCATAAGATGCACGTGTCCCTCAAACTCCCCACGCGATACTTGTGATTCACCTCCTGATAATCCTCACTAGCAAGCATATCCGCAAAATGGTCGATACTAGGATAATGCGCTAGAGCAATCTCATCCCACCCTTCTTTATCATCAATCACCGTCCCGACAATCTTTGCCACGCCACCTCTTTTACTTCCAATCGATTTCGCAAACGCAGATCCGTATTGGAGATACTGCTCTTTTTTGCCCGGCTTGAATGAGAGGAGATTGAACATGGATAGCGCGTGTTTTCCTTCTTGCTCTCGGAAAGACTCGATCCAGGTGCATAAGTTTGGTGAAAGCTCGAGGGCTTGGGTAGAGCTTGCGATGCGGGGGTTGGTGAGACTGCCGGTTAATTTTGGTATGTCTTCAGGGTTTGGGTTCAAAAGAGCTTTGTTTTTGGAATCGAAGTCTTGGACGAGTCGTGACGGGACTCCGGCTGTGATCTGCCATTGGTGACGGATGAGAGGTTGGAGGGAAGAAGGAAGAGCGTCGGTAGAGGGGAGGATAAGAAGGATGTCCCAATGGATATTCTGTGCGAGAAGAGCGTCGGTGGAGAGGGTGCTGGGGAGGATGATCCAGCGGATGACGCGGGCGACGGTCAGTGGTTTTAGAGAGGTGGTAGAGAGTGTCTTCAGGAATTCGGGAGGAGGAACGGTAAGGGAGAGAAGATGAGCGGTACAAGCTGGCATGATTGGAGATGAGGGTTTTCCCGTACAGTATCGAGTTCAACAAAGAGTCTATAGTCAAAGAGACGGTATATAATGCACAATTATCAAATTCTAAAACAAGTTATTGCTGCTCTTCATCTAACCGTCGATGCAAGGTTGGAAAAAGATATCGAATGTATGTCCTTTGATAGACACCTTGGCCACTTTGTAAGGCTTTGGCAGATGAAGTCGAAAGATCTGGGGTTATATATGGACCACACTAAGAGATACCCACGAGCCACGATGTCACCGCGACTTGTTTCAGTGATGATATTCACAGAGCTACCCCTCACTTGGTCTGAGCTCCCATGAACCGGGCCTCTGTTTTAGCGGCCCCGAACCGGGAACCGAGGTTTTCCAGCAACAAAAACTCGAAATCATAACAATTCACAAATTCGACTATGGACCCTGGACTTCACTCGAGCAATGCGACGCGATTTGGATCGATTTCGTGCATATAAGCTGTACTTATTTAGGATCCAGATTCGCCGATCATGCAACAGAGATTGTTGCGATGCGTTGCCAGTACCAACAAGCCTTGGAAAATAGAGTCTTCACACGCAATCTGCCAGCAGATTGTTACTATGCCAACGAACGTGCAGCTTCCTGGTCAACAATGGCGTAAACTCCCTTGAAGCGATCCAGGATTGCGTCGTGTTCATTGGTTCGCAAGCTTTCTAGCACATCTTTGGTAATGGAGTCTAGATCTCACAGGTAACAGTGTGTTGTTTATCGTCTTAATGGGTCTGATATTAGGTCGCACTACGATTCTTTCGTCCTTCTTCTGTTCCACTCTCACGTCAAGCTCTGTCGGCCCAGCAGCACCAAAAGTTTTGTACGAACTAGATTGAGTGGCAGAAGGCGGAGGTGATTTCTGTGCATGAGCTGTGCTCTCCACTCTTTGCATCTGTCCGTCTGGTCATACGATATCTTATCTTCTTCACAGGCGGACAACATCAATGATGTGATCTGCATCGGCGACAATTAGACAGCGTTTTGTCCGTGTGTCTTTCTACCCTCAATTTCTTTCTCAGGATGCGGAGGAGAGTAGTCTCTGTCCTCTGGACATTGGTACTCTGTCCCATCATCTCTACCAATGCGCAACTACTACCCTATAATCCCACAACGATACTTTTACCGTCGAGCGCATCCGCCTCACAAGATGTCGCCTACATCTTCCTCGAAGCCTCACAATTGGATACTCGACCCGAATTTGTATTTCTTAATATATCATCAACTATATCTACTTCGAATCTGACCTTGGAGAGCTTTTCGCCCAATTTACCTTTCCTTACTAATGGCACAGCTTATGTCCCCGCTATTTCTTCATCTGGTGTTATCACGGTGTATACAGGTTCTTGCTCGTCGCCTGCGAATAACGAGCTTTGGGTTTTCACTACTACAAATGGGAGCGCTGGAAATGGGTCATGGACAAAACAAACGGTTGATCTTTCTTCGGATGCGATGTCTGCAGATTTGACAGGAGCGGAGTTTCTGGCTGGAGCATTTAGTTTCTCAACAATTGTCGATGCAAACGCGACACTTACGGACATATACATGTATGGTGGAATGTGTCCCAATACCTCCACAACGGTATCCACATGGCAGTCTGCGGGATCATATTCGAATCGCATGGTGCGGCTTACACCTCAAGCCTCTGATAGCGCATATACATTGGACGTCGTGACAAATAGAGGTGCGCCTATTGCGGAAGCGGGCTTCACAATCACTGGCCTCCCACCGATGTATTCGAATGCCTCGGGCATTATGACTCAAGCACGGAATTACATTCTTCTAGGTGGGCATACAAGAACCGCGTTTATAAATATGAGTCAGGTTGCTGTCTGGAGCTTGCCGGAGGAAAGTTGGAGTTTTGTTACAATCGACTCGCCGTCTGCTTCGGAAGGCTCTAATACCGAATTGGCCGTCAAAAGTGCTGTTGCGACCGTTGACAGCCGCTCAGGGCATACAGCTGTTTTATCCGAGGATGGGTCTAGCGTTATTGTTCTTGGTGGGTGGGTTGGTGATGTGAACCAAGCTGCTGAGCCCCAACTTGCTGTGCTGAAGCTCGGGACGGGATTTGGGGGAACGGGTGATTGGATATGGTCCATTCCAAGCAACCAACCATCCGGAGATGGTATTTACGGACACGGCGCGGTAATGCTACCTGGTAATGTTATGATGGTTATTGGCGGATTCAATATCACGGCTTCCGCGAATGCAAAGAGGGCTATCAATTTAGACAGTCAGGCTATGTTCTTTAATGCTACGAGTCTGGAATGGACTTCTAACTACACCAATCCATCGTACTTGGCCGCTCTGGATCGCAAAGGCGATAAATCGTCGTCATCGTCAACCTCAAGAGAGATTGGGCTCGGAATAGGACTAGGGATTGGATTAGTTGCGCTCTTGGCTCTTATTGGCTTCGCCATCCGCTGGCTTATACGCAGTAGAAGACGTCGGACTGAGAGACACGAAGCCCGCGAGAAGGACCTGAGAGCACTAAGTTTTGGCGCAGCGGCGGCTTATTCGGCTCCCGGGGATATGTCGCAGAATGGTGCATATGTATGGTCAAACAACGGATGGCAAGAAAACTATAACGATAATCATGAACCTTATGCCAATTCTACAAGCGCTGTAGCAGGTTACGAAAGACTACACACCGGCGAGTACAGTCCTGTCGAAAATGCTCCCGCTATGAAAGCTCGACAGGTTTCCAGGAAACCTCTACGAAGCGCCCGTGGTGTTTATCAGCCCGCTCCGACATTTGATCCTGGGCCAGCAGCGGTGGGCCACGTCAAAAGCAACAGTCTTGGGACAGCCGGTCCAATTCACCCAATTTATGAAGCTGATGAAGAAGTTGATCCTATCTCGCCAATTGGTGTAGGGGTGGCTCTTCCTCTTGGCGAGACATCTATGGCCTCTGTTCCTCTTATTTCGGTTTCTAAACGACAGTCCGACCCGTTTAAAGACCCCCCAGCTAACCATTGCAATTTCTCAACTCCTTTACAACGGGATAATCGAAGCGCTAGTGCACCACCAGCAGAATCTCCGGTCCAGGAACGTGAACGAGAGATTGAAGCATGGGTTGCCGATTGGGCTGCTGCGGATGCGCTCCTCAACGCGCAAGCAAAATCTCACTCAAATCTGGGCAGGCTATCACCCACACGTAGAGTACAGCTGATTGCCGCCAGTGGCCCAAATTCCGTTGCTGGAGACCTGTCAGAATATAGTGGTCGGACAGCCAGCAATCTTAGTGAACGCAGCATTGCTACACTTAGCCGTTCTGGATCTAGTTCTCAAGGCACAAGGTCGAATTCTCTCCTGGGATATATCAATCACGCCCTTAATACTATCACTGCGGGAGGAGTGCCGCTAAGTCCTACACCTGACAACTTATCAGTCATCAACAATAAAGGTCGCCCACCAGGAAGCTCGGGCAGTGAAACTGCATCAACATCTAACACTGCACATTCAAGCTTTCCGAGTCTCCAAGCCGAAGCTTCGACATTACTGCCTCGGCCCGACGTATCCGACCGCAGCAACCAGTCTCCCATCAGAACCCCATCCCAGTCTCCAACAAAAGAAACTTTTGACCACATTGGCAGTCCGTCCAAGAACAAACCGAACGGTCTAAGCCGACGTGGAATTCTAGGAAGCATCCGACGAGTCTTCAGCGCCGAAAGTGACGACTATGACGAACCGTTCGCCGCTCGAGAACCATCCCCTATCCCCATCGAACCAGATAACACACCTCGCCGAGCAGTTAGCGCTAGCGCGACTCTATGGCGCCGCAAGCAGGGGAAAACTGACTGGGAAGACAGTGCCAAATCAGGCAAGAAGACTACCCGATCCAATACCGTTACTGGCGAGCGACCGAATCTGCATGCGCGCACAGGCGAGGCCAAAGCACTTGTTCATGGAATAGATGACGAAGACGAGGAATGGGATATTGAGCGCGCAGTCGAGGACCGCGTCGTGCAGGTTATGTTCACGGTTCCGAGGGAGAAGTTAAGAGTTGTGAATCATGATGTTTTGGAGGATATTAGCGAGGCAGGAAGTGTGGGGGGAAGGAGCAGGGTGGCGAGTGCGAGTGGAAGTGGGACGTTGAGTCGGAAGGGGAGCGAGGTTTTGAGTAAGAAGGGGAGTGTGTTGAGTTTGAAGAGGGTGGAGAGCGCAGAGAGTGGTGCAGGAGGTGGGAGCAGTGGTGCAGCGTCGAATAGTAGTTTGAGAGGGAAGGGGAAAGGAAAGGGGAAGGTTTCTGAATTGGTGGACAGGTTGGAGGGGAGGAATACTCCTGATCGTGGGAGCACTCCGGAGAGGAGATGATGTGTATTGATGGGGAAATTATTTGGATTGCAAGTGGATTTTGGGGAAAGGGTTGTTTATTTTATGCAAGCATGTTTTTGTATGATTTATGCTGATGTGGAAGAATTTTTTCAACTTTTCATTCTTTATTGATATCTAGGGTGGGTGGAATTCTTGGATATGGTGTCCATGGTTTTTGGATTAGGGAGATGGTGAATAAATGTATAGGCAGCATTGCACCGCAACAACGCATTTGGATCTCTCGGGTGGCTGAATGAGTTCAGACGGACAGGGGGAGCTTAGATGATTCTTTTACTAGAACGGGTATTGAGCAAAAATGGAAAACGATATAACTTTATATCGCGTTTTGGTTTGTGTGTTGTGTAGAGTTGGATTTACATGGGCTGTGTTGGGTTGGTCGCTCGTTAGGATAGGATAGCATGGAATATGCATGCGTGTATTTAGGAAAATGGAACGTTCTTTAAGAATGAGAAGGATTCGTCCGCATCGTATCGGTATGCATCTTGAAGATTAGATCGAGTATCTGGCGTGTATATCGCATATGAATGCATTCATTATTGATGCGTGGGTATTCTGGAAGCATCTGGTAAAAAGGGGCCTCGAAGCAGCACCGGTATTTTGCCTAACTGCTCCCATCTTCTCGTGCGTCCTCAGTCAGTCGCCGTCAGGGTGTAAAGACTCACAAGGCACGGAATCGTCCAGCCGAGGGGTTATAACCCGAGGGCGCGGACTGATACAGTAGGATCTGTTCGATAAGTGATACAATGTACAGTATAAACCTCAACACCATTTAATAATTCTCCACAACGACCCGGCGGAGGCTTTGTTTTGGTCGATTACCCCGTCTTGTTTCTGCCTGTAGATATATATGCATGGCTCTAGAAGTAGTGCATGAGGTATTCCTTGGCTGACCACCGATCGCCTGCTGTATTATTGACCGGTCTCCATACCAGTCCTCTCTAGAAAAAAATCCAAGGCATAAGAAAGAAGAGGTTGTTCTTTGGGAGACGATTTGACAAGAGAAGGTTTTGCGGCTTGGCGATAGGTTTCAGCGTGTAGTACACTAAATGTACAGCTTATAAGCTAATGGATTTAACACTAGGTACGAAAACACTTGATTCAACTGAACTGCTAGTGGTTGTGATGGGCTATCTACAGTGGGAAGGACTAGCTACATTTATAGGCTCTTCAGGCCTATTGCCTTAGGCCCTTCAGGCCTATTGCCTTAGGCCTCTCAAGCCTATTTGTAATCCGGATCCACGGGCTTCGTAATCCTTAAGTCATAGATTCCATAGGCTTCGCAAGCCTGTCCCACAGGCTCCGCAAGCCTGAAGCTATAGGCTTTGTAAGCCTAAATGAATACTACGACGTTCAGTTTAGGGTAGTGGGCCTATACCCCACCTACCCCGCTATTAGTGGATCCAACACAGCTCCTCCCCCTGCCTCTTATTTCTCCTCCTCAAAAATTGTGTCTGACCAATTGGGTCATTAGCGAACAAGTTGAAAGTTTTCCGTAGTCTGCAGAATGTCGAACCTAGCTATGTCATCCCCCTAAATTTTGCTTTCTTCGAAGGCAAGAACCTACCATGGAATGTCCAGATCTCCACCTAGCCACCAGAAGGCAGGAAGGAACTATATAATCTCCCCTCCCTCCGACGCATTCAATGTTCTCGCTGTTGATCCATCTCATTCCTTTGTGTAGTTGCGTTGTGAGCTTCTGAATGGCCCTGAGGGTCTGGCGGGCCAGACCCAGAAGTATAATCTCAGTCGTAGTACTTGCCACCTCCCCCCCCCCCCCCCCCCGAGTTTAGCGGCCGCCGTATCAGGCAAGGTGCACGTGCCCGCCGCCACTTGCAGCAAGTTAGGGTATGCATTTTATCGTGCCCGCGCCGATAAGAAAGGAGATGTGTTACAGCAGTGGGTTCCGGGGAATGAGGGACAGATTGTGGCCGCGGGTGTATTGGGCACGGGGGTCAACATTGAGGGGGTCCGTTGTGTAATTCATGTGGGACGACTATATGTGTCGGTTGGCTTAGTACAGCTGTAAGTGAAACCGATTCATGGCACTATACTTAGTCACAATGGGGTCTAAGTAAATGAAGTTTAATCGGTTCGAAGATTCCTAAACTAAGTGGGAGGGAGAGTTGGACTATATAGCCCTTCTCTCCCGTACTAATTGCTATGCTACAGCGAGTATCCTATATCCTGTAGTCCCCCTTCTGTGGTTCATTATTCTGTAATGTCTTTCCTGTAGTCCAGTGAAAATACTGAACCGACAATATGAATTGACCAGTCTCATCCAACAGTCCGGAGTGGTGGCCGGAATAGCGAAGTCAGTGAGTCGACAGTGATTGTTCGCGCTCAAAGCACCAGTGGGCTACGATGACCCGGGGCTTTGAGTGAGTGTACTGTATTCCGTGGGAGGGAGTGACGAAGATGCTATAACCCCGTATATTCAGAGTTCCGAGTGTCATCGTGTTGTATTGAATCGATACATGGACCAGATTGAGGAACACCCCACCGCTGTTGATTGTCACCGCAGCGATAGTGTGTTGTGTGATCGTTGCGCCAGCACTAGTCGAGCGTTAGGTTTCGTCCATCGTCACATGAATCACGATGAAGACGAACACATCCCATCTAGTCTGCTTATTTTGTCCAGTCGAGCCAGTATCGGCAGTCGATTGTATGAGATTGCATAGGCAAAGGAGCAGTTTTTTCGGGTAATGGATGGATTACAAGCGGGATGCGAGTTTTGTAGGTTGATTCATGGTTTATGAGGGGATGAAGACACCGGCGCATATGAATTCCAGGGTTGTCCATCTGTCCAAGAGAGCGAATGCATGTACGAAGCGTATCTAGAGTGGCGAAGGGGGTTTCACATGTATGACGTGAAGCATTGTTGTAGTTGTGGGTTAATCCAGTGCATTTGTCGGCGGGTAGAGGAGAGGGGGCAATGTGAGCATCAGGCGATCATGCTGCTAGGGATTCGGGTGTTATGTCAATAGAACTTTTTAGAAGTTATTGTCAAACAGATTGGGTTTCTTGGAGTGATAGAGGATGATATTTCCTGATTGCAGGGCGTCGAACGTGGGTATGATGCTTGGGGTCTTCACCATGTACTACAGAAGTGAACTGTGTAAAGTCACAGGGGGGAACAAATGAATTTACAGCCATGAGACCAGCGGGATCACCCCCGATACAGAAGAACTCCAGCTTAGCTGATTCGAAGAAGTTCTTGAAAATTTCATGTGTTGCTATGCGGACGCGGTGCCCAGTGGCCTGGAGTTCTTGTCCTAGCGCAATGAAAGGTTGAATATCGCCTGCGCAGAGTAAACATAAGGCACACTGCCCGCTGCAGTGAACTCGACAGCATACCTTATTATCAACGATTTGACAATATTGAGCGGAGGGTGCAAAGAACTGTTCGCGATCAATGCTTCTGGAGAGACGCCATTATCGGGACATATCGGTGGCAGTAACACTGAGTTTGCCGCTTTCGTGTTGACGCATATATCGAATCGACCATCATCTGCCGCGGTACAGGTAGATCAACAAGAAGGGTTTATGCTCGTGGTGAAAGGTAACATTACCTTTGACTGCCGCTGAAATATCCCCCGAACCTCCATATAGACTCGCGGAATGAGGGGGTAGTTGGTCCCAGTCGATACTTGAACCTGTATGGTCGTCTTCAGTAGTCTGTGACAAGTGCTTATCATCCATCTTGCTGCCACGAGGTTTGCCTTTGTCGTTCAATATGAGTGAACAGTACAAGTACACTGCGGTTGCTTGCCATTTCGTCAAATAAAGTTAATGCAGCTTATCTATATGATATAGTTGCAACGTTATAGTATGATTATTGAGCCGCGGCACTCGGTACGAAGCATATATGGTCAGTTTCATGTATTTTTTAATCTTACCTATTCAAGTATGGGCGCGCACCGCCATGTTTCCTATTGTATAAATAGCGTCCGTATTTCACCCATAGTACAGCGTATTCGCTTAAAAGTCAGAATTCGCGACCGTATTTCATCTATAGTACAGCGTATTCGCTTAAGAGAAACCAGGAACCAAGTGGGTTGGGGTGTTGTCAGAAGTGCTTAGTCATCCAGGTTTAATGACAACTCAACACCTTATATCTGTAGCCTTCAGACCTTAATAATATTAATATATATACTAATACTCGTAAATCCATCCTATTTCTAACAAGTATACTATAGTATATACCGCAGACTACTACTAGTAGAAAGCTGTATATAGTGCTTGATTGGTTGTCGCTGTTGTACCCCGTAGTGGCTCAGCCTAGCTCCGAAAATACTGTACTTCGAAGTAATTACTTGGTCCTAAGAATGAATATTTGTAGTCCCTGTCGCTTCACGATCTAAATTTCGCTTGTTATGACAGAAAAGAGTTTGTAATTGCAGGCAAGTTGATGTTATTGGTTAAGAAGATATTCCTCTCAGAGTGTGTCTTATCTAGTTGACGCTAAGCGTCGTTAGCTAAACTAGGGTACGTCTGAACAACACGTGACACAACAATGACCTCTGTCCCACGCTAGTCGATACTCCGACTATCGTAAACTATCCCTAATTGAAATTAGCTAGTATGGCTTTGACGATAGGTAGGTAAAGTAAATTAGACAAATTACTTAACTCTCTACTTATATAACTATGCTCCAGCTCCCACATGTAGCAATGAAATCAAATACTCTCCTTCAACGGATTTTATTCATTACTTCCTTGAAGACCAATTCGAAATTTACATTTCCGCTTTACTATCTCTCTCTTGCCTTTGATCATTCAAATTATGGTCAACACTATACCTTATTTCCTCGTTGCAGGCCTTTTTGGTAGCGGACTGCTTGCGAGCGCTCTCAGTGTGAGTACTTGCTCACCAAGTCCGATTGCAACCATTGGGGCAAAACCCGGTAGCTTCTGTGCCGGAGAAATTACGTTAAAATCAGACGGCACTGAGCCTGGGATCTTGATCATAGATCATGGAGTGAACGTGGGGGGATTTCCTACATTCGACGTTCTCTCATTATCTGGCGATACGTCCGTCTTTGAGATGACGTACAGCGAGACACGCAGTTTGCTGGATAATTACATGGTACGCCCATTCTATTCCTTTTACTAAGATAATTCAACCATTGTCTTGGGAGCTTTCAAGGTCTAATTTAACGCACGCATGGTTGTTATTTAGGGAGATGGGCCTCTTCCGCTGGCGGCATCACTTGACACATATCGGGTAAATCGGTATAATGTCACTCAGAACACTACGTATACCAATCGTTTGATTCAAGGAGGACAGCGGTATCAAAAGCTCAACCTCTCCACGGCTGGTGAACTCACGCTTAATTATGCTGGCATCATAACAACAATCTCTACCACACCAGTCAGCAGCCTACCTGGGTCTTTTCAATGCTCAGATGATCAGCTTAATCAAATTTGGCTAGTAGGCGCCCGAACAATCCAACAAACAGAGATTCCAGCCGGAATTACTCCAGAGTTCTACCAGATCTCGGACCAAGGTCTTTTTGCTGAAAGTCAAGCCCCACAACCTTATTCAAGTGACACCGCTCCTGGCTTGATGCAGTACCAACTTGAGTTTTCCGTGAAGCCGATGGTAGGAGGATTTGGGTATACAGTTCTCAGTGATACCCTTGGGTCAGGTATTTACATCTTCGTTAATATAGACAATTCTTCTATCTCGGCGCATGTTGGCAGCACCGAGAGGGACTCTCCGCCACTGTCATCTGCGATTTTGAACCCAGCTCCTGCTCTAAGTGAATGGCACATGGTTTCTACAACAGTCAGTATGACACAAATTTCCATCGGGATTAACAACCAATCAGTTTTGGAGTTCACGCAAACTTCAGCTTTCGCCGGATCCTTCGGCCTCGGAGCATCGTTTGGACATGCCGCATATTTTCAGAACGTCACGTTGAAAAGCTTGGAAGGGCAGGAGATATATAGTTCAACATTGACTGAGAATTTGGCCCTGGACGACTTTCTTGCGGGAACTAATTCACAACCAGTGAGCGTTGACGGGGCAAGACGAGATAGAATTGCTTATGCTGGTAAGATTCATTGCTCAATCAATTTCATTAGGCTAACGTAACCTAGGGGATCTCGATATAGCCCTTGGACCAACATTTGCCTCTACATTCGGTAGCGAGTACATAAATGGCAGTATAAACCTGCTTGGTGCTGCTCAGCTTCTTCCTGGGTTCTTCGTTCCAGATTCGAAGATTCAGCAAAAGCCAAGAACTGCAGTCATCCAGGCAAACCAGACTGGTTTGATTGGCTACTCGTTTAGCATGGTTACCGCTATGGCTGATTTCTACCTTATGACTGGCGATATCGAATTCGCTAACCACTGGTCTCCCGCAATTGTCAAAATGCTGGACTGGGCAGATTCACAACGGACTCCTGAAGGCTTGTTTAATATTTCTGACCCAACAATTGGTGGCGATTGGAACTACTACGACCCGGTGCAATCTGGCGTAGTCGCTAAATTCAATGCCCTCTACGCATACACTCTTCAACAGGTTCCGCCAATCCTCAAAGCTGCCAACATCAACACACAAGTGTATGCCGACCGCCTTGGGGCCCTCAAGACCGCAATAAATTCCAATCTCTGGAACCCCACACTACAAGCATACCAGCTGTCAAACTCAGTCCAAGACACACTCGCTCAAGATGCCAATGCATTTGCCGTCTTAGCCAATATCCCCAACGGCGACTTTCCCACATGCACCGTCCTCTCGACAATGTCACGAGAGCTCTTCGTATCTGCAGGTGCTTTCCCCTTCTCCAACGCCAGCATCACACATGGATTCACCCAGAACATCAGCCCTTACGCCTCTGGCTATCATCTTCGTGCTGCTTTTTCAGCTCAGGATGCCACCAGCGTGAGACACCTCCTCTCAACCATGTGGGCATCTATGGCTAGCCCTTCAAACGCAAATTATACCGGATGCTTTTGGGAGACGCTATCAATAACTGGGGGACCTGGTCTGGGAGGCGTCACATCGCTGTGCCACGCCTGGGCTTCCGCGCCTACAGGAGAACTCAGCCGGCATGTTCTTGGAATTCAGGCTGTATCTCCGGGATTTTCAGAATGGTTCATCGCGCCCCAGACGTTAGGTTTAGATTGGGCAAAGGGCGCTCATCCTACACCACATGGATCTTTGATTGTCTCGTGGGCATTTGATGCGCAAGGGAAACTGAGTATGAATGTCACTAGCCCGGTGGGAACAAATGGGACGGTGAATCTGCCGTCACCAATGCGAATTTTGAATTCGACAGTATTGGTGAATGGAAAGGAGGTTTCGGGTTCCAGCTTTGCAGTGGTGGGTGGGGAAGTATTTAATTTGACTCAAACCAGTTAGACTTTCATAACGGAGATACTGGCTTCCGGTTTTCTTTCATGTATATCAGTAACACTAGCTAAACAAGATACCCCAAAAGACTTTGAAAGATAATTCAGGACTGATCAATAGATGTTCAGATTTCATTATATCTTACATATCTTACGAATCCATCATCTTTGTGAATCAAACAAACGCTCTTAATTTTTTGTTCTTTTTGCAAATTTCTTCACTTCCAGAGAGCCAATTGGGCTTGTTGAATGCCTTGATTATCTTAACGTACATTATATCATTGTTACGGAACGTCCACGTGAAGATTATGCCATCGCTGATTAGAAGGAGAATGCTTCGGAACTCGCGAGCCAACTGCTTGAGGATATTGAACTTCAGCGAAAACTCAGCAATGATATTCTCAAACCCGCTTATATCCATACGGCCAAGTTTCATGTCCGCAGGTATCGTTAAGATCAAAAATTACGAGAAAGGTGCAAGCGCCGCCTTATGACACGAATTGAGAAGTAGATACAATTAGGCTGCGCGCGCAACCCGGCGGGTTGTCGGGTACCCGGCAGGTCGGGTCACCCGCGGGCGAGTTGAAAATATTAGGATCAACCTGTAGGTAGGTTGTCTTTTAACAACCCGACCTGCTAACCTACTAGGTTATCCGATAACCTAGCAGGTTACTTATCGGGTTAATAACTTAGCGAGTTATTTGATAATCTAGCAGGTTGTTCGTCAGATTGATAACTTAGTAAGTTATATAATAGCCTACTAGGTTACCTAACAGTCTACTAGGTTACCTAATAGTCTGATACTCTACTAAGACTTAAAGGTTATATAATAAAGTAAATAATTAAAAGATTAGTATAAAGATTAGTATAATAAATATAATACTTAATATTTTATTAAACTATCTAATAATACTAATAGAATTAATCTAAAATAATTAATATTAAACTATTTAAAATAATCTAATATTTAAAAATCCTTTTTTTTTTATTTAATAATAGTAATAATATAAATTATTTATTCTGAGTATTGAAATTCGGCTTTTTAATATAATCAAAGATATTATTATTAAAGATATCGAAATCGTTATATAAATATATATTAAAATAATCTTATTTAATCTATTAAATTCTTATTTCTTATTAAACTTATTATATTTCTTAATTAACTATAAATAAATCTTATATAAAATTATTATAATTTTTTTATCTTTTATAAACTTAAAGTTCAATTTAGTCTTTTCGAAATTATATTTATATAATTTATACTTTTAATAAAAAATCTATTTTTTTATTATTAATATAAAAATCTTTATTTTATTCTTCGAATTTAGTTTTCCGATAATTAGTTTTATTTTCTTATTATTATATTTTCTAAAGAATATTCTTATCTTTTATATTTTCGATATCTATTATATCTTTTAATTACTTTTTTAAAAGTATATTAAAATAATTATTATATTAATAAAAAGTAAAAACTATCTATATTAATAATAATAGAAGTTATAATTAAAACTAAAAATTCGCTTAACTTTAATTCTAGTTAAAAGAATATAAAGTAAATTCTATATTATAATTATAAAATCAGAAAGTTAGTATTTAAATAATTATTATATTTATAAGATATTTTATAAATTAGACTTTGAAAAGTTATTAGTTATATAATAATTAGTATAAAGATTAATATAAAATACTAATTTAAATTTATCTATTTTACTATTTTATTATATATATCTATTTTATTTTAAAACTTAAAAGTTAATATCTCGATATCCTCTTAATAAAAATAACTTTTAGTAAAAAGTATTATTAGTAAATTTATATTAAATTATTATAAATATTGAATTTATTAATTAATTAGTAATTATTATTTATATAAAATTTTATATAGTTTTTTAAACTATTTTTTAAATTCTATTTATTAATTTCTTTATATATAGTCTAATTAATAATAATCTTTCTTAAAAGCTTTTTATTTAAAGTTTTTATAAAATAAAGTATTAATTATATAAATATTCTTAAGATTACTATATATCTTATTATAATAATAATCTAGTTTTTTTTTAACTACTTTAATATTCTAAAAGAGATTTTTTATTTATAGATATCTTATTAATTTATTTATTAAATAATATTAATATTTAAATAGCTACTCGAAAAGTTTATTATATATATTAAAATTATATAATAATATAATATCTTTAGTTTTATTAATATTAGTAATCAGAAAGTTAAAAAAATATATAATATCAATAAGATAATTAATTTATTTCTATTCTATATTTTTAAGATTTAAAAGTTTAATAATAATATATTTATTATAAAAGATATTAATTGATTTTCGAAAATATATTATATAAATTAATATAATTCTAATTGAATTCTATTAAATCGATATATTTATAATTAAAATAAAAAGTTTAATCTTTTAAATCTATTTATTTATAATAAGTTTTATTTAAATTTCTCTAAATCTAGTTTTTTATTAATTATTAGAATTTATAAAAATAGATAATTTCTGAATTTAGTTATCTAGTTAGTATAAAGATTAATAGAAAATTTAAAAACTTATTTTAATAAAGATATATTTAATATTATAATTATTATTTTTCTTTAATTATTTAATTTCTTTAAATTAATTATCTTTCTAATCTCGAATAAATATATTATTAGTTAGTTTAAATCGAATCTTTCTTAAAAGAGTTTTTAATATAAACTAAATAATATAAATTAAATAAGAAATATACTTAATATATTAGTTATTTAAAAAGTTATTAAAATATAAAACTTTTAAATTAGAAGATATATTATTTTTTAATTTAATTATTATAGTAATATTAGAACTTATATTATTAATTATAATCGAGATAATATAATCTGAAATATTAAATTTATTAATAACTTCTTTAACTACTTTTATTAAAATATTATTAAAATAAACTTCTTTTAAAAATTCGAAACTAATAAATTCTTTAATTAATTACTAATTTTTATTAATATAATATATAATAATCTCTAAAAAGAAAAGTTTTATTATATTAAACTAAATATTAAATAATAATATAAGTTTACTTCTAAATATAAGTTTTAAAAAAGTATTTTATTTGATTTCAACTAATTATTTATAAAACTGTTTATATATAATAGTTATTAAAGAAAGTTATTATAAAGAATTAAATATTATAATTAAATAATATTATTCTAAGTTTTTAACTATATAAAACAGAATTTATATAAAGATAATTAATATTAAAACTTGATTATAAAATAAAAATTCGATAAATAATTATATATTTTCTTTTTATACTAGTTAGTTTTATAATAATCTTTATACTAATCAGTATTTATTTATTTATTAAAAGATATTTAAAGTAAAGATTATTAAATATAATTTTTAATTATCTAAACTTTCTTTTAATAACTTTTTATTTTTAAGTAATTTTTTATTATATTTATTCTTAGATTTTTATAACTAAAATAAATAAAACGAATCTTATATTTTCGATATATAATATATAGATCTTTAGTCTTTTAATTAACTACTTAATTATATTTATTTTAAATAAATAATTTCTAAATTATAGAATTCTAAAATATTTTCTTTAATAATATTTTCTTATTAATATTATCTTCGATCTCTTTATAAGTTTATTTAGTAGTAATTTACTATTAAAGAAATTTAATAAAGTAAGATACTAATTA
The DNA here is from genome assembly GCA_001465935.1 of Clarireedia homoeocarpa. Classification (NCBI taxonomy): domain Eukaryota; kingdom Fungi; phylum Ascomycota; class Leotiomycetes; order Helotiales; family Rutstroemiaceae; genus Clarireedia; species Clarireedia homoeocarpa. Next base: position 702,837 of record LNKV01000020.1, read on the forward strand.
TTTAAATAATAGATTTAATTTTATAAGAATTAAAAAAGATAATATATTTAGAATATTATCTTAGAAAGGATTATTTAAAATTAATAGATAATTATTAGAATTATTTAAATTTATAAATTAATTTAATAAAGAATAATATATAGTCTTTATAATATAAAACTAACTATTAAAAAATATTAGATATAAAGATTAATTATATTCGAGATAAATATTAATTCTAAAAAAAGAAGAAATATAATAAGAAAGGTAAAAAAGATTTAAAAAATTAAAATAAAAATAAAATAAAAAAAGAGTAAATATAAGAAAAAGAAAAAAGAAAATAATTAATTATATAAACTGGATTTATATATTTTTCTTAAAAGTAGATTAGATATTAGTTAGTTATATAAAATAGTTAAAAGCCTTTTATATTAATCTTTATATTAATTATTATTATAAAGAGAATATTATAATAATATTATATATTTAAAGACTTATAAATATTCAAGTAAATTAATAAACTTTAAAAGTATCTAGTATAAATCTTAAATTAAAATTAAAAAGAAAGATATATTTAAAACTTTATTATATTTTATTTATCAATTCTATAATATTAAATAATTATTATATTTTCTTATATTTTATAAGATCTTTTAGAATATTAAATTTAAAAATAATAATCTTTTTAAAGCTATATCACGGTTTAAATAATAGCTAGGTATATAATAGTAAAATAAAGATATAATTGATCCCTTCCCCCTCTTCTTGAGATTCTTAGTCTTATTTATAAAGATTAGTGAGAATCTTAAGTTGAGGAGAGTAGTTTTATCTGATTCTATAATTTGTAAAGGAAATATAGATAAAGGTCGTGATATATTAATAAGGGTTCTGAGTAGTATACTAAGATCACCGATCTTTAATAATATTATAATATAGATAGTAAGCCTCGGCTCTATAGCTTTAAAGATCAGTTTATAAGAGCTGACTATATATATACTTAATCAGGTGATTAGTTCTACTTTATAATTATACGTACTATATAAATCTTTCCGTGATATACTCCCTAGCTCTAGTATTGAGCTATAGAGAACAAGGAAAGTTTCAAACAAATAAAATATTAAGTATATTTATAATTAACCTTTATAGCTTATTTACTTAAAGTTATATTATAGTTGTTGTTTAAAGTATTTTAAACAACGGATATAAATAGTTATAGTATTTACTTTCTTTATATCACTTCTAGTTATATAATTTCTTATTAATTTGATAGTCAGAGTTTGTTCTTATATAAGTTTAGAGAATAAATAAGTAGATAATCCTATTAGTTTGTATTAAATAGATTATATATTGTTTACTAGGATCAATGATCTTCTCAAGTAACTATTTAATAATAGAGTATTTCGAAATTCTAATTAGTATCAACTAGCTAGAGTATAGTTGACCTAGTGAATATTTGTTTTTACTAGATTAGATTACTTTAAGTAATTGTTTTTTATTATTATTATTTTAATTAGGTATAATCGTTAGTGAATTTCTATAGTAATAAGGTTTAAAGTGATTATTTCAGAATATATATATCTAAATTACTTCCTCCTATTTATACTATATAATAGTAATATCAATAGTAATAACAATACTTTCTATTTATTCTTCTTACAATCTATACTTCCTATCTTATTTCACTTTTTAATTTTCACTATATCTAAGTATAATCGTACTCTATTAGGTAAGTAAAGTAATAATAAGGATAGACGTAATAACTTCTATTAAGTCAGTTATAGACTTCGCTATAATTATACTTATAAAGTAATAATTCTAGCTAATCAATTATATACTTGATAAGCTACTTGTTAGGCTTATTAATAGTATAATAATATACAATCTTCTCTTTCTACTCAAGTAGGTAGTAAGTTCGATCTTTTCAATTTTAATCTCTTTATTCTTAACTATAAAAATCAAGTATCTTCGATTAAGACTAATACTATTATTACAGATATTACTTATCTTTTGTTACTAGTAAGTTTCGAATTTTTTTTACTTTTCTAATCTCTTTACCTTCTAGTTACTAATTATTTTTACAACTGATTTTCAGATCCTATCTCCTCGAACTCAGTCTATACAAATCATTTCTCCTAATCCTTATTCAAATAGGACTCCTATATATTCTCTAATTACTTTGTATAAAGATCTTTTAAGTTTATCTTCTTTTTACTAATCTTTCTCGCTAGAGATAGTTCCTAGCTTTTAAGAAGATGATTCTCCCTCTACTAGTTAGAGTAAGTAATCGCCTGCTCTATCTCAAAGTTTATAATATCTACTACTTTTATCTAATTCTCGTAGGTCTCTAGTTGATATTTAAATATACAACTTTATTATACTTTATACTTTTTATAAAGTTCTATGTCCTCGAGCTCGTAGTCCTATTCAATTACAGATTCCTACTAGTTTTCTTTAGATATTTACAAGATATACTATTTCTACTTATAGACCTTTACTATCAGATTTATAAACTAGGTCTAGTTCTAATAGATACTATAAACTAGGTTGTCCGATTTTACACCTTCTGAACCTAAAGACCCTTTATAATCTTATATTTAATATATATCTAATATAGTATCCGGCTCCTCCTTTAGTTCGATCTTAGACTTTATAGTATAAAAGTTAAATAATTACTCCTCTATCTGACCTTTATATATCTCGTAGAGAAACTTGTATAGAAGCTAGCTAAATCGGTTTACCTAGTAACCGACCTATTACTCTAATTAACACTTAAATCACTTTTCTATATAACTTACTAAAGTCGTTTAGTAAGAGTACTAAGACTTCTCGAAGACGTACTTGAGATTGTCGTGACTTCTGGAATCGTAGTAATCACTGTTATATTCCTTGTCTTAGTTGTGTTCAGAGTACTTTATATAGTCCTAGTAAAGGGTATTATTATAATTATATAAATATTAAGAAGTCGGGTCGTTATTAGAGTTATTAGATAAAGAAGTGTCGCCCTATCTTTAAAGTTTTAATACTGGCTACTAAGAAGTTATTAGTACTATCCGAGCTAAAAGGTCCTAGTAAAGTAAATTTCCTTTTATTATTTCTATAATTAACCTAATATCGGGTCTTTAGGATTTGAAAGATACAAGGAAGTTTTTCAGAATATTAGTTGAGATATATAGTTTAGAGGGTTGTTTTGTAGATCAGCCTTCTAACAAAGAAGATAATAGTCAAGAAAGTAATAAGAATAAAGAGGATAAAAAGGATAATAAGGATAATGATAATAAGAATAATAATCTGTTTATTTTATTCAGTTCTCGTTGTACTCGCTCTTAAGATCTAGATCAGATTAGTCGTTCTAATCCTCCTATTACTCCTTAGAGGTCTTCTCGTAGTAGAGTGACCTTTATACTTTATATTAGTACAATTAGTACTCTTTTAAATACTTTTTCTACTACTACTCTTATATATCGTTTTGGATTATCTAGTCGTTCTCAACCTATTCTCGAGGTAACTCTACGAACTTCTCGCTACTTTACAACTCTATCTTATATTGTACCTCGTAAGTCTTTAATATATATATAAAGTTCTGATACTCGAAGTAGTTATCCGAAAGTTCTAGATATTTATAATCTTCTAAGTAGATATAAGTCTCTTATATACTAATCCTTATATCGAAATATCGACTACTCGGTTCGCCCTTAGAGTTCCTCTACTACCTCGGGTTCGTTTATAGATCGTACTAAGACTTGTATAATAGTATTTAGAAGGTTGGTTATATCTGGGTTTTCGGAAGAGAAAGCTAAGTGATTGTCTTATACTAAGATAAAGTAGATATTAGACGATAGCGAGATAACTAAGTAAGAGTATTTGAGATATATTTAGATAGCTTAAAAATAGTTAATTGAGTATATATTAAGCTTAACACCTTCTATATAAACTTATAACAAGTACTCAAAATACTTTAAACAAATAACTAAGAATATTATAAAGTTAACTCTACTTTATACTAATCAGTGATTCTATTATATAAATAGCTTAGAATTATCTATCTATCAACTATATTTTCTATACTATTTATCTATATCGACGACTATATTAAATTGAATTTCTAGGTATTATAGAAAGATTAGCTTAAAGAAAGATTCTCACTAAGCAAGTTGACTATTCTTCAGAAGATTATCCACTTTAACCTTACTCTACTTTATATTTTAAGATTGAATTATTAGTAAGTTTTACTTATAAAAAGAAATAACAAATAAAAAAGTAACTTTCAGAGAGTATTTTATAAAGTCTTAACTATTATATTTAACTTCTCGATCTTACCTTTTATATCTTGTAAGTTCAAGTAAGCACGGAAACGTTCAAACTATTACTATATAAGATTCTTAATAAGACTATTAGTAAGTATATCCTTTATAAGTAAATAGGTAATATCAAACGATTTCTTCGAATATTCTTATTTTAACTATATATTTTAGATATCGATATACTTAAACTTAGTGAATATTCTCTTATTCTCACTTACAACCAATCTTATTACTTATATATTATCGTAATAGATAGTAATTAGTTTAAGTATAGCTAGTTCGAGTTCCTTCAATAGCTTATTTATTATTATAATTTTCTTTATAGTTCTTTCTATACTAAACAACTCGGTTTCAGTTATAGATATTATTATAATATCTTACTTCGATACTTTCTAGACAATCAGTCTACTATATAATAATATTATATACTTTTAAGAAAATCGCTTTGTTTCGTTATTATTAGTAAATAATATATCTGATACTATAAGTAGTTAGGATAAATAATCTATACTATATTTAATAACAAGATATCTTATTCTCTATAAGTAACTAATATAGTAATTTACTACTCTTAAGTAATCTTCTGATAGATTAGTAAGGAAGTGAGATAATTATAATATAATAAATATAATATCTATATATAAAGTGATTATAATATATAGAATTGATCTAATCTTTTCTTGATATTTTTTAACTATTGATCTTACTATATTATCTTTGTTCTTCTTAAATTCTATAATCGGAAGTAGAGTACTTATAAGTTTATTACTAATAAAATTAAACTTTCTAACGATCTTCTCAATATAAATATTATAGACTAGCTACAGTTTTTTCTGAGATCGGTTTCTGATAATCCGAATTTCTAGGAACTATTCTATATTACCTATCTTATATAGTTTATATATAGATCAGATCCTATTAGTAATTCTCTTAGCTTCCTTAGTATATTTCTTATTATAAATAATTTGAATATCATTTACAAAGAAGAGTACTAATACTTTATAATCCTCGGTAATAAGTATATAAGGTTTATTTAAATATAGCTTTATTTCTAATTCAACTAAAGTCTTAGTAAAATCTTTGAACTAAATTGTTAGTAAGTCTTATAAGCTATAAAGAGTATAGTTAATAATTATAACTATACCTTCTACTTTATAACTATTCAGTAAGTAATATATAACTAAGTCGCTATTTAGGTTATATAATATATTTATAAAAGTATTTACTATATCGAACTACTTAGTCTTAAAATCAAACTTGGCTATTATAGTTATAATAATATAAAAGGAATAAGAAGCGAGTATTATAGTATAAATTAATTCGATCGTACTTTTTACTTATAGATCTCCTCTTACTATAAGTCGCAATCTACACTTTATAATATATTTATCTTAATTAGTTTTGTATATAAAGACCTATTCTAGAGAGATTAGTTTAATCTTTACTAAACCTTTTAATATTTCCTTTTATATATTCCGAGCTCTAAGATTGTTAATCTTTTTATTATAATCAGCTTTGAATACTAATCCTATTAGATATATATCCAAGTCTCGGTAGTACTTAGGCAATTTAGCTACTTAGCTTTTATGAATTTTAGATAACTATAATAGTTCTACTATAAGTTTCTTTAGTTTAGTTATAATCGTAACTACTACTATATTATAAAGTATTATAAATTTACTTTACTCTTTATTTCTATCTATATCTAGTTGATCAAGTTAGAATATATTATAGAAATCGTTGAGTTTCTTACTGTCTCTCGAAGACAATTAAGTAATAATCGTTCTAATAAATATATTAATAATCTTCTTATCGTATTTTAAGTAAAGTCGTTTTTATCGTCTAATATTATATATTGAGATTTGATTTAATTAATAGGAAAAAAGACTGATATCTTAATTATTTAGTCTTCTATTTACTCTTCTAATTGGGACTTCGATCGCGAATCTTAGTCTCTTAAATAGATAACCCTTTTTATCTAATAAATTAATTGATTAAAAGACTTCTATTTATATCAAGGTAGTTTCAATCTCTTTCCGTTTATACTACTAAATATTGTTATATAGAGTATATATAAGATTATATAAAGTGTCTTCAATCTGTAAAGGTATAAACTCGGTAATATCTTCTTTTGAACTTTCTTCGTGCTCTTTGTAGAGTATATCGATAGTATTAGTATAATTATAGTCTATCTCACTTTCAAGCTTATTGACTTTTTCAGTTGTTGATAAAACGGGTAATACAGACTTACTAAGTACTTTATATTCTATCTATCTTCTTTCCTGACCTTGCTTGTTACTAGTAAGAGTATCAATCTTTATACTCTGAGTTTAGTTAGTTGTAGTTTCAGTTTTAGTATTAGTTTGATCTTCAAGTTGATCTTGTAAATACTATATATTTAGATTGCTACTACTCCTATCTGGATACAGGTTATTATCCGAAGATCGTGAATTACTAAGAGGACTCTACTTATTGTTACTAGACTTCTTTACCTCTGAGATCTCTTTATAGTATTCCTAGTTATCAATATTTTATAGAGCGATCCTTCTAATAACTATATTAAGATTACTTATATTATCACTCTCTAATATTAATTTATCCGGGTTTTCAGTAATCCTAAGATTAAAAGTTCGAATAATTTTATTTAAATACTCTTTTGAGAGTACTTCCTAGTTCTTATTAGCCTTAAAGTAAATAATATTTTCGTTAAATTAGACGTTACAAGTAATAACAATCTTATTAAACTTCGGTATCTATATTCGGTAAATTAGTAATCTAGGTATATAATCTACTAAGTACTTTAAATAGACTTAAAGATTAACTTTATACTATTGTTTGTTAGTATCAATTTCTTGTTCTTTATCTAAAGGATAAACTCGATAGTTATAATAGTATATACTATTCTAGTTTAAATATAGATTAGCAATAATTGATATTATCAGTATTAGATTATACTATCGGAAATATTATTTAAACTACAAATCTAAAACTTTATTTAGTATCCTGAAGCTTCTCTATTATAATAGACTTATATTATATAGATAAATTACTACTTATATAATTTCGGGCTATAGCTTCGATAGGAGATTCGTTTAGGTTCGTATTTTTATCGCTTTAATAATAACCTCTTAACCTATATACTCTGTTATACTATTTGACTTATAAGTATAAGCTAGTAATAGCTTAATCTCAATTCCTTCTATAAATATCTATTGTTTAAACTCTGTATATCTATTAATACCGATTATTAATCTATCGTTGTTTTATTTAATAATATAAATAGACAAGTAATACTATCACTTTACTTATATTTCAAAATTAGTAATTGTCCGGAACACTTTATAGTAAGTCTTATTAACAAGTGGAATTCTAAAGATCTTACTACTATATAACTCCTTAATCAGTAATAACTATAAATACCTATTAAACGATATTAGGAAGTCGAAAAGATCTTATACAACTTTATAAAATAGTTATAGTAGTTGCCGATCCCCTGGGCAACAGTTGATAATCTACTTAATATATACTCTCGTATAATATTTATAATCAACTCTTAAGATCCCTTTAATTTTTACACCTCTTACTTTATCTACTAAATACTTAAAAGCTTTTTATCTAAGATATCTAGCTCTATTATACTATATTTATACAGTGTCCTCTCTATTAGATAAAAGATCGTGTAATCGTCTAAAAGACTTACTGATCTTATAATAGATAGTTAGGTATATTATTATAACTTTGCTTATAGGAATATTATTTAGATTAGTTAAGTAATAAGAAATAATTTTCTTAAATTCTAAAAAGACTAGGTTGTACTTTCGTATAAATAATATAATAATTATACTTTTCTTATATATACTGTATCTTAATATATAGTCGAGACTATAAAACTATAGATTTACCTTTACTAATTAAGATTTAGAGACTATATTAATATAAAAACCAGGAATAAGAGCGATATTTATTAAGACAAGATCTTTTATATTAGGTCCTTTAGGACTATTGAAAATATTCTTAATAGTACAAGTACTTTATCCGACAATCGGTAGTAATAATATACTAACTTCGACAATATTATTATTATCAGAACGAGTAATCTTTCTATTATTAAGCAAAGAGATATTATTAACTAAGTATACTATATTATAGTTATCTAGAAGAATAGAGTTTGCTAAATAGTATTTATTAGTAATAACTAGTATAGAGTATATACTAGGATCACTAATATCTACTAGAGAGGGGTTGATAATTATTATTACAACTTTTCTAAAGAAAGGTAATAAAGAAGTAGTTAAATTAGCTATTAGTTATAATAATTCTTTCTTAGTTATTGCTTTTCTTAGATTATTCTATTAAAGTAATTTAAACTTCTCTTTAATTTATCTGATTTCAATACTACTAAATTTTTCTTTAATTAGTTTGTCTTTTAGTACTCCTCTCAACTAGCTACAATCTTCTAGTTTCTATATATATCTATTCTCTAGATTAGAGAACTAACTCTTTAAGTAATATAGATAATTTTTATTTTCTTTTTTAGTTAGTTTGTTTTTATCTTTTTGAGACTTAGACTTAGATTTGTCTTTCTTATCTAAGATAGTCTCTAATCTTATAATATCTCTTACAAAGATCGCTATTATAAAAATACCTTTTTCTTTAGGTTTATAAGATTTATTAGCTAATTAAGTAGTAAGAACGATATTTACTTAGTTTAGAGTTAAGATAGGTAGATCTAGCTATTGATTTATAATAATATATCTCAGTTCCTCGTCTATTTAGATTAGTTCAATCTTGATTTTTACCGCCTCTAGAAAGGTAGTTATAACGATTATCCCTTTTATCTTATTTAGCTGATATATACAAGCTTTACTATAGACTATATTCTATTTCTTATACTAATTATTTAGAGATACCCGATTATATTATACCTAGTCGAGTATATTAATATATTCTCTCTAAATATCAGTTAAGACCGTTGATTCGTAAAGTGTAAAGCGAGTCTTAAGAGAATAGATAATATTATATAAAGTGATATTATCAAAGTCAGTATTATACAGACTATAATCGATAAGGAAATTAGTATCTATAATTATAGTAATCTATATATAGATATCTTTAAAGGCTTTATAGTAAATATCGTACTTAGTTTTCTTATTTTAAAATTACTTCTACAAAGTTGTAAAATCCTCACGAATATCTTAGATCAACGAATACTTCGACTTTAAATAATCCTTTATATCTATATTCTTTTTATCAGTTCCACCTATCTTAGTATTATAGTTAATAAGTAACTAAGTATATAGCTCGTCTCTCAGTTAGTATATAAAAAGTAGTTCTAGTAAAGACTAAGCAAGCTAATCTTCGCCGATCGAATCATTAAGCTAGATATCGGCTAGTGATCTAGTTAGTCCTTTGTAGATATTAGGATTAACTAAATATTATATTCCTTTAATTTAGTATTATCGCCTAAGCTCTAAAAACTATATTACTTATTGTTATTAGGTAAACAGTCTAATACCGCTAATTATTCCGAGTTAAAATATAATAATCGTTGAGATTAGAAGAACAAAGAAAGGTAATCAATAGATATAAGAAAGTATTTAAAAGGTAGCTTTTCAAATAAACTAGTAGATAGTTTTTCTATATAGTAAAGTAAATATTAGACCGGGCTTATAACTATTATAGTTTAAATAATAGCTAGATATATAATAGTAAATAAAGATATAATTGATTAATCCCCCCCCCTCTTCTTAAGATTCTTAATCTTATTTATAAAGATCAATAAGAATCTCAAGTTAAGGAGAGTAGTTCTATCTGATTCTATAATTTATAAAAGAAATATAAATAAAGGTTGTAATATATTAATAAGAGTTCTAAGTAGTATACTAAGATCACCGATCTTTAGTAATATCACGATACAAATCGTGAGCCTCGGCTCTATAGCTTTAAAGATCAGTTTGTAAGAGCTAACTATATATATATTCGATCAAGTAATCAGTTCCACTTTATAATTATATATACTATATAGATCTTTCCGTGATATAAACTATACTATATATTATATTACAAACTCCTAATAATTTTATAGAAGTCTAATTTCGAATAGTATACTTCTTGATATATATATAATCTCTTATATAGATCTCTCAATTACTTTGTTTATCGCGTATTTATATAGTAGCGACGGTTTAAATCCTATACCTCGAGATCTGATTTTATTTTAAAAGTCTATATTAAATTCTCTTTTACTATTATTAACTCTTATTATTATAATCTTTAAGTTTACTTCTCTTTTAATTTCTTTAATCAATTATATTAGTATAGATATTAGTTCCGTTAAACTCTTACTAATAGTCAGTTTAAACTAAGTAAACTATATCGTATTATCGATAACTTTAAAGAAATAATTGAAGCTATTAATAGAGGTAGCGATCTTCTTAGAAATATCTATATATAGTCGATATAGCTTTATATCCGATTGACTTTTTATTTATTTATTTATCTTTTCTTTTATTTTACTTACTAAATATACTTTATATACTTCTCTTCTTTTAATAGTATTTCTACTAATACTTATACTAATTATATACTTTTCGACTATATTTAGAATTTTAACGCTCGGATACTCTAAACATTGATACTATAAAGTAAAATTACCGATATTTTAAGATAAGTTCTATATACTTTCTTTAATATAATTTAAGTTTGCTAAAGGTAATATATTGTATACTTTATATTGAGAAGTCGCTATAAACTTCAGTTTTTTATTAAACTACAACTTTGCTTCTTACTTCTTAAATACAATTTTATATTCTTCTTCTAATACAAGTTACTTTACTAAAAGTAATCGAGTGTCTCCGAAGCTTGGAATATACTAGATATTATTTAATATAATATAGTTAAGTATAACTTAGCTTATTCTTTCAACTTAGCTATAAGAACTATTAGCTAATTATATTCTATAAGGTTCAGTCTATCTCTTTAATTATTAGAAGTTATTTAGAATACTTAAGAAATACTTTAATATACCTAAGTCAAAGATCTATTCTGAATTTATAGTTATAGTATTTATATATTCTATAAAGTATTCTGAATTATAATATTCTTCTTTAGCTATAATAACTTTTACACTTTCTAATAACTCTCTATAATTACTTTAACTCTTTTCCCGAGCTCTCAAATAAGAATAATAGTTTGATTAATAATAACCTTCTTTGTTATATTACTAATACCGAATTGAGCTTTCTTTATTCTTTTCTTTCTTTTTACTATTACTATTCTAGTCGCGATTTCGATCTATAAAGCCTGAACTTACTCTTTCACATTTATTCAAGTTATATAGCTTATTTATTCTACTTCTTAATCCTCCTCTTAATACTCCTTTTAATCCTCAGCTTCTATCACGACCTTTACCTCTATATCCTTCTCTGTATACTACCTCTTAAGCTATATTAGTAGTATTTATATCTTTCACTAGGTCGATAGTCTTATTTGTTTATAAAACTATAACTACTACTTCAAGCTTTAATTTAGAGTTCAAAGTAAATATCTTAGATATCTACTAGCTTATAATTTATAGAATCTTAGTATATATTTATAATAGTACCTTTATATCCGTAATCGCCTCTATACTTATCTTTATTCGGGATTATATTAAAAGAAGCTTATTAATAAATTAATAAAGCTTTATAGTCTTTAGATCGAAGATTAGATCGGTAAATTACTTCCGAATTTAATCAATAAAGATATAGTTATTTCCGAGATCGTCTTTTTAAAGCTTATTCTATATACCTACTAGATCAAAGACTTGAATAAATAATATAAACCTTGATCTTTATATTTTATTAACACTTGAGTTTATAATATTAATAGCTTGAGCCCACCTAATTTAACTATCTATATAGAGGTTCTATAATATTGTCTGTTGATTATTTAGTATAGCTGGTATTTGCTCTGTTCCTTGAGTAATTTCTAGACATCTCTTGTCAATCAAGGCCGATATATATAATTAAACCTATATAAAATAATTATTACTATTATAGATAACCTTGGAGCCATTATTATTGCCCCTGTCGAGTTGTACTAAAGTAAATAAAGTTATTACTTTATTGCTGACCCAGTTTGATACCGGGCTCATAACCTATTAGGATTATAACTTTATTTAAATGTAATAGAAGCGGTTTTGTAAATAATTTTAACGTTGATTTTGGTGGAGAACACTAGTAATTTTTATGATAATTATTCTGGAAGTAGTATAATGTCCGAGCGATCCGAGAAACCCATTAAATACTGTAGTGCAGAATTATTACATAAGCATTTCCTGACAGGGGTCATGCGGATGCGGGGTAGCTTATGTTGACTAATCTTCCGCGGAGTGGGGCACATGGCGCACATCTTGACATCATACACAAGTTGGAGAACACTCTGTGGTATCTAGGTCAATGAAAATGAATATCAACGCCAACAACACATACCATTAAGCCGTCCAGCAAGCGGCAGTTGTTGAGTGGGTCATACTTCAAGCAAACCACCATGTCGGTCCCGGGCTTGCAGTAGGCCAAGTCGGATGCAAACATTCGGATACAGTCCACTGTAATAATCCATAGCCCATGGCTAAGCTCAGTCCTGATTCTAGTGTAGCATCTGGAAAGCTCGCTCAATCAGGATAGCAAGGAAAAAGTTGCTCGGAACATGGTTGCGATGGTTGAAAAAGAACATGTTATGAGAGATTGTAGGAATCCTGATCGAGAGGAGATTTCCATTTCTCTTCTGATACATAATTCATATTGTTACATGCCCACACTTCTTCCCACTTGGCTCTTCAAGAACTCTCTAGACCCGCTACCACGTTTCTAGAACAACGATTGGGGCACAATATCCTCCACAGCTCTTCCTCCATTGATGACATGGATTCTATCGTGACCTCCAATGGCTCGCGGTCGACGAGCTGGAAGGTATGCGCATCCTAAACTTTCCATCGAGAGCCGTCAACAGTTGTTTTCCGGTTGTAGACTCAAGAAATAGATATTTTCAGCTCAGTGCATTCTCGAACAAGAACAGCCAAGGTGATATTGAGATGCAGAATAGGGGTTAGGGCAATATTAAGAGTGTCTGAGCTAGTTGTCCCACACATTTGTGCCACCACTTCGGAAGTATCGCGAGGACTATAGTAATGCCATCAACGATAATATCGAAGACGAAAGTCAACCATTTCTGATGCAATACAGATGATAGTAAGGCTTTGCTGTCTCAATGAATTGAAATTGTTAACCGGATGCGCCACTCGTCGTTGGTCCACCTGCCAGGTTAATCGGCCTTTGGTGATTCAACTTCCTGAAAGTAAGGTGAAAAGCCTTTCCGCCCACACACTCTTCCGGGATCATATCCCGCAGTTCTCGGGGTAGCATTTTCAAAAACAAGCAATCTGTTTGATATACTGTGGGTCTTCCGGCTAGTCATATCCGGCGCCAATCCAAGAGGAAGTGTTAAAACACTATCGTTGGATCTCGGGTCAAGAAAGCGAGGACGAACTGGCGAAGGCTGCCACGGCTCGTCGTATACCAGATGCTCCAGCTCCTTTTGCCGCGCATGCTTATATTCTATAAAACATAGCACAGGCGTGCACAGGAGAATAATCAAAGAGCAAGCGATGACCAAAGTGCCTTCAGCTATCTGACGCAATCGCTTTCGCGTCACCATGGCTGATAATTTATGCTAAAAAGTTCAGCGAGAATGGAAAAACAAATGATTGAAGCAAGAAGGTTATTTTCAAACAGGAACTCGTAGAAGTTGCCGAATTTTAGGTGATCACTTGTTATTTCGGCGGCGCGTCGTTCAAACTGTTGGAGGGCGCCGGGATACAATGTACGCGATCCCGCCAGCCGACCATGGTAGCTTGGAACATTAAGAAGCCAACTCGATACACAAGCCAAGCAAAGCTGCGGTTAATGTTTTCGGTTTAGGATCACACTGGCAATCAGTTACAATGATATTGAGATGGCATTGGGATCTAGGGCAAAGTTTGTGTTCCAGGCAGGATATGTGTATATTTGGATCTTCATGTCGTTTCCTGGTTGAGGGAACAGTACACACGGTATGCTTGGTAATATTTTCTATCCAGTGTCACACCTCTTCGGGTGGTAGGCTTCATCAAGCTATGCGAGGACGTGAGAGGTTAGTCTTAGTCTTCGAATTATATCCTTGCGTCGTGAGGCTGAATGATAATTCATGTGGAAAACCTTTGCTGTCGAACCCGTTGAGAAGGTCGATGTGGAAGCCGGCAAGCTCACTTCTTCCTGGGTCCCCGTTGTTGATCATTCCTCGGTTTCCTAGAGATCAAAGCGAATCCATTTTCCGGAACTATTTCGCGAACTTCATTTTGGCAATTGAGCGTGGTGGTCGGGATGCTTCTAACGAATGAATAAGATCCTACCAGATATCCAGCCCACGAGCGTTGCAGAGTTCCTGAGAAAGACTTCGGCATAAGACAAGAATGCCCAATAGGTGGCCGAGCATCCATAGTCTTGTAAGCCGGCATCAAGGACCTGGAGAGAGACCAATGTTTTGCCTGCCAGGACCGTTTGCGATGCGCACGATACTCGTTAAACACTCCATTCATGGGACAGCGCTGTTGGTCGCCTGGTCGTGCTGGTATAGGACTTGTACTGCCGCGAGATGTAGAGTAGCAACGGCTCAACGTATTGCTTGACATCATTGGTTAGGAATGATAGAGGAAGTTGTGATAACCTTGTCACAAACCTTAACTTAATTGGTTAGTTGAAAATAGCCTTGCACTAGCGTCAATTGAACCTTGTCGACGACAAACCCGGCGCGCGTCTGTATCTAAACAATTCCTTAGTGTTTTTTGTTCTCTAAGCCTTGTTTGCATCAGTCGACGATGAGAAGATAAATTGTACAAATACAACATGGTGATTTCTGCAAATATTCGAATGCATCGCATCGCCATCGTATATCGCTGAAATCGGTACTTACTGCTCGACAACAGCAAATCATGACAATCCTCGAAGAATTCCTCGAATCCATCCTAAAATTTCTCAGATCAAAGGACTCGGTCAATCTACAACTATGGCTGCGGGTGGAACCACCTCTTCCAGATCAATATTTCAAGCTGAGCCAAGAGTTGAAGACATCCTTCAGAGATAGCAGTGTGCTGGAACGTCAAATAGCGAAATTGCTTCCTGATGATCCCAATGCCAGCTATGAAGATGGGAATGTTTGGCCAGGTTTTCTGGCCTTTATGAAGGATTATTTGGAATTTTGGAGAGATGTAAATTTTGAAGATTTGTTGGAGACTCACTCTCAACTGACAAGCTTGGCTAGGTGAGTCAATCACCATAAGTCGCGAGGAATTGAACTGACAGGATGTGTCGCAGTACTTGTCTTGCGGCTTTATCAAATCCTACATATGGAATCATAATACTTCCGACTGCGATACAACTGTCTACAGCTCTAGCAAAGCTCGCAATGACTCTCGACAAACGACCTGACCTTACAAGAAGATTACGAAGAGTTGCAGACGTCGACGCAGGCGAAACCAGGAAGACGTTGGTAGAAGGGACAGCAGAGACGATCCAACGTGCCTTTACCGTTTGTTTAACCGAAAGAACTGCCAATAGGAATGGTGTTGGGTCAGATGGGCAACCAGAGGGGAAGAAAGTTGGCATATACTCTTTTGCAAATTTAGCTCTTAAGCTTTTCTTTCAAGTATGGCGACTTGGTTTTGGGTGTCCCAAATGATTATGCTGAGTGGTGAAATAGTGCCGGAAAACACGACTAGCGAATCAATTGATCACCAACATTACTCAACACTCCCCACCTCTGGAACTCTACCCAGCTAGCCAAAGAGTGACGTATCTATACTACCTTGGCCGCTACTTCTTTTCGAACACACACTACTATCTCGCGCAACGTAGTCTCCAGGCAGCGTACGATCAATGTCATGCTCAGTGCATCAACCAACGCCGTCTCATCCTCATATATCTGATATCTTCAAATTTGATCTTGGGCAGATTTCCATCCCGGCCTTTCATGTCCCGTCCTGAAGCCTCAGGTGTGCTCGAAAAGTTTGTACCTATCGTAAAGGCTATCAAATTAGGCGATATGGTTGCGTTCAAGCATGCCCTAGGCCCCGAAGGTGGCAATGAGCAATGGTTCTTCAAGAGAGGTATTCTCCTCCCTCTACTCTATCGCTGCGAAGTCTATGTATGGAGATCTCTCGCGAGACGAGTCCTTAATTTGACGTATTCGTGGCCCTTTGATGCAAATTCTAAAAAGGCACCTACACTTAACCTTAGTGACTTAGTCGTTGCAGCGCAATACTGCCAAAAGGTCCTAGAGGGATGGGAGAGACCTCTGGACACGACGAAAGCCATGCAGTCAGGGCGGACACATACAAATTCCATGTTTTTAACAGCACCAGACCTCGTCAAACCGTCACGTGGCTTAGACAATGTCTCGACGCATCAGGGTATCATTTGGGGTAGCAAGTTACCGGATGTCACCGATATTGAGAGTATTGTAGCCAGCTTAGTGCAGCAAGGACTATTACGAGGATTTATTAGTCACACACAAGGAAAATTTGCTATTCTAGGAGCCAAACAAAGAGGTGGGCCACTCAATGCAGGATTTCCAAGCATCTGGGAAGTTATTAAGGATAGAGCGGAGAGGGAAGGGCTCGGAGCTGATGTACCAGGTTGGGTCACTGGTGACAGTAGCAGTAGTATTGTCAGCGGAGGGGTATTCAATTTGACGGGAATCGCTAGGCCAGCAGGATCTGGTTGAATAATTACACGTGTCATAATTCTACGTCGGAAGAAGTCTATACTATGAGCTCGAAAGATGCACGGGTTCGACAGTTGTCATAGGCCGGATCAAATTAGCCGAGAATCGCCGCCGAGATGGGAGTAATGGCGACATGGCTGCACCATCGTACTCCGGAACGGAAGGAAGACAAGCCACACACGTTTCCATTACTACGATTGGATATATGTATTCTTATAAGACCACGTCTGACCGAAGAGAATATCTTCCGCCTCTATTTTAGTATGTGATCACTACCGAGGACCCAGCTCAAGCTTAATCACATAAAATTCTTTTACTTCAGGCATGACCATTTTGTTCCTCATCTTTTCGACCAAACTCCCTCTGAACATTGATAGCTAGTCGCGTCCTGTTCGTTTCATCGTAATCATCAAGGCGGTGGAACCCTTGGTCTTGAATACCCGACTGCAGTTTCTGGTGCCGCATTTGAATGGTGCTTCCATCCTTAGCTGGACCTCGAGTATTCGGCGTCGATGCTCTTGCATGTTCTATACCTGCACAGCCCTTGAAACCCTGTACTATTCGTGAATTGGCGAGAAGTTCAAGTAAAGGCCGACACATGAGCAGACAGGCACAGATAAGGTAGCAACCCGGCTCCAGCAATGTCCAAACTAGAAGCTGTGGTGCGATAAATGTGCGATCTTCGGTGTCATTTATCTTGATGAATATCGAGAACCGCAGGATGGACGTAATCAGACCACTGCAGTAGCACTATGTTAACAGGATTCTCACAGCTGCTCTGCGCCTGGAGAACTCACAATCCTCCTATCAGAAATTCAAATGTCAATCCTACTTTCAGTCGCATTGGTACATGTAACTTCCAGATCACCGGGATTGGTACAGCAAGCATTCCCATGTCTGTAAGAATAATCGGAAGTGCAACCCATGATTGGAAAGCATTGGCATTGATACATTTAGGATGCTTGTTCTCAAGATCCCATATCGATGAAACTGGCCAGCATTGGAAGATGGCGATAGGTTCGAGAATTAGAACATAGGCCCCTACGGCGGCCATGAGGCAATGTATGAATATTCGGCTTGTTCTCGCGACGAATAGACGACGATACAAGACTAGGATCGCAAGCCGGGGG
Source organism: Clarireedia homoeocarpa (assembly GCA_001465935.1). Lineage (NCBI taxonomy): Eukaryota > Fungi > Ascomycota > Leotiomycetes > Helotiales > Rutstroemiaceae > Clarireedia > Clarireedia homoeocarpa. The sequence goes on from LNKV01000020.1 coordinate 721,045, forward strand.
GAGCTAATCGCAAGTAGGTCGATGATGTTCATTGCATACTGATTCTTGAGCCAACGTACTAACTTATCGGGTATATTTTGTTCGAGGTGTAGGTAATGATATCCAACTCCTGCATTTTTGACACCGTCTAGAGCCGCTGTTAGCCTCCTCCGTCGGCAGTATGAAATCGCGACTGATGCCGGCGATGTATAGGTACCTCTGGGTACCTATACTCAACCGAAATGGGATCTGAATCATACCAATTGAGAGCACAGCTAGACCAACGTTGAACAATAAGGATGCTATAACGATGATATCATCTAGGCCCCAGGGCGCCTTGCTCAACCACCGCGAAACATATCTTAGACCGACAGATATAACCTGTATTCCGAGGAACACACTAGTGAAGACCAACGCGACATTTCCAGAGAAAAGCGAATCATTGACATCCGACGAGAACTTTTCGGAGAGATCAGTAGTTTTTTCGCTCATGATACTCGAATGTTGCAAGTTCATAAGAACGGCCGATGATTATAATATATATCAGGACAACAGTCGGCTCTCTCGGCAATGAAAACAGTGCCGACGACGTTTTCATTGCCGACGAGGTAACTTGAAGTATAATATATCATCGCCCCCAGCAGAGAATGATCAGTAGACATACTTCAAAGGCACACCAATGCATGAAGTCTTCATGTATTCGTACGGCGCGAAGTGTATGGGCTGAACAGCAAGTGTTGCTCTAAATAAACGTTTGATTGGTGCCAGACCAACAGTTCGTTTAGGTGACGAGGCGCGTCGCTCCGGATGTGTATAGCAATGTACCATAGTGACATGCGCTTATTTTATACGCAGTAGTGATCTTCAGTTTCGCCTGCCATCGCGCATACGAGTGGTGGAATTCGCCAAGTATCCGGATTCCAGCACACCCTCATAGTCGCGGGACAGAGGCGCAAGAGAGACTTCATCAACCATTCATATTCCAGTCCGGAAGAATGCATGTTACGCCTGGGGTGGGGGCCGTGTCTGTCGGCAGTCGCTGCTTTCGAACCTTCAATGCAGGTACAGTAATATAGTGCTGCTGTCTAAATTATACCGTAGAGTGAAACCATCGAATTGCCTTCCCATTCGCCTGTAGGCTCTGTACTGCAGAAGAAGAAAAAGAAAAAGGCTCCCAACCATATACTTCTCATCCCAAGTTCCAACTTTGCTGCGCCATTTTTCATTCCCTTTCAAGCTCCAAACATCATCCATCACACCGACTGTGAGCATACACCAGTCTCACTGCGTTGCGGCGGAGCATGCAACCTCGTGTAAGCACTGTAGCGTGTATCATGTTTGGTAGTTATGGCGATAGTGGTAGGGGTAGGATTGGCGATGGCGGGTTGGGGTGGGGCGCTCGGTATAATGTAACGCTGGGTGCAAGTGCCGCTGCGGGTTCACACGTACTTGGTTTGGGGTCAATTTTTTTGGAGGTTTGAGGCGGGAAATACCCACGGTTGGTCTTGATGAGGGAGCGATGTTTTGGTAGGCATTGGGATTTATTAGTACCTAGTCATATTTATTGATTGCGCTTGTACTGTGTTTTCGCGTCTGTAATCTCTTCATTTTTAATCTGTTTAGATCAATAACAACAGGTTTAGTTCTCTTTTCTTCGTCTCGCTTTGCTGCCAGCCCTATCGGCTATGTATTCCAACTCCTAATCCCGAACAAATCCCATGAATATCATAATCGCTGGATCATCATCACGTGTCTTTGTGTTACAGTGGATGACACCCGCAGTGTCTGCTTCGACTACAGATGATTCTGCTACTTTGGAATTCTAACATCCGAGCTTCTGGTTGGATCTGGAGCCGAAGGACGTAAATTTTTTCTTGTATTGAATATCTACTTTGCCAGTCATTTAATAGTCGATATAAGTGGGGATGCATCAATCCAGGCCATTGCATTGACCCATAACAACACTTCTATGTGTTTAAGAATTGCCGGGACACTTGAAACTAGGCAGTAACAAGGGGTTTGGTTCCTTGACAGTGCCGATTCGTGGTGCAAGTTTGCACTAGAGCGTGGGAATGATGCAGCACCGCGGCCTGTACTTTGAGTAAAAGCCCAAGCCTGGAGTAGTCCACGACGTGAATTCTGACTGTCTATATCTGCAATTCCTTGCGATCAGCGACGGCATGCATGATAGCTGCTTGCTTCAAGTGCTGTCGTTTGGGTGGGTGTGGTTCGATAGTGGCTGTTCAGCTTCCACTTAATGTAGCCCAGTAAATTGTTTTGTCGACCTCTGCATTTACTATGCTGGCATGGTGGTTGGCATTCCTATTTTGCCTGGGCTCTTGTAGTCAGAAGAAAAACAATACAGTGTGTGGTAGCTTGATTTGGCTAGCTCCAAAATGCAGTTTGGATTATGTCCTGAAGAGATTTGAGGATGCTTGGTGGTACTGTGCATGCCAGTCTAGTTTGGGTTGATCTGCGTCCATCCTGCGTCCGTCGTCCGTCCTCTATTCAAAATAAAGTCCTTGGCTTCCCAAACTAGCAACTGAGTTTGAGATGTCTCGTAACTTGAGGCTACGCGTTTGTGGAGGGTGCGTATGTTGAAAACATCGAGACGCTTGTTTCGTAATGATGGTTATCGGAATCCGGCAACTGATTTTCTACTATTCTTCTTGAAGTCGTGGAGATGACGGTATTCATTCAGATTGCGATTAAAGGAACCACTGTTGAGGGTACAGCAGGCTGACACGTAGAATAGTGCCTGTAGGCTCCGAAACGGACCTGGAAATTAAGGGTAGCTTTGGCTTGATTCAACTGTTCTGCTGGGCTATCTGCAGTGGGAAGGACTCCTTATATAGGTGTTCCTTGGGCCTATTGCCACAGGCACTACATGCCTAAGTAACCGCCTATGTTAATCAGTGAGTAGGTGAGGCTCTTGTCCCATTACCCCACTACGGCAGTTCCAATAACCACGTCTTAGATCTCGCAGCTCAGGGATTTCAAATACCCAATCGTATTCGGTGTCGTCAAAGTCGTCTCCCCAGGCTCCTGGTATGTTGCGCTCAGGGTTCTCAGCCATATGCCAAAACTGCTGAACTGCTTGGTATCGATAATATTCATCATCCCAAGTGTAATGCACAAGTCTGAACTCCCAATCTTCTGGAGTTGGACCATAGGTAAATGATAATAACCTCCATGCCGACCGAGTTGAGAAGCGCGTATTCCTGTAACCGGTGGAGAGCATTTGTAGCTCATTTCCCCCATACTGCACCAGGTCTATTTCCGCCTCATACAATATTGTGAGCCACACTCGGGCCACTGGAGGAAGCGTCGAAACGATACAGCAGCTAGCGCCCCTACAAAAATATTTGAAAGTTTGTATAATAATATCTTGCAAAATGGTCGTTATATTTCCCGAGACGTCAATATGTTGTTCTTTGTGGATGTTACATCTCGATGTAATGAGCCGGAGGACGAATTCCATTTGCGCCGAGATTTTAGGACAAAAACGTGACCCACCAGCCTCAAAATCAGGTTTACCGATTTTAGAGCGGCTGATTCTAAAGTCTTTTCCTAGCTCATACTCGGATTGTAAACTCCTACCAATGCTATGTGCTAGGTCAAGAGCAGATGCATAAAGTAAGTTCACACCATAACTCGCCATTGATATCAGCCGCTCATCCAGTTTCTCTCCTCCCAGAATCAAGTTTACAACATTTTCAACCGTGCCACTGCAATCTTGCTTGTATAATATATCCGCTTTCAGGAAAAAATTCATAACCATTTCAGATGGGAGATGCCTCCAATATGCGCAGCTCAAACGCAGCAAGAAAAGAATTTCATCAATATTTCCGTAAAATCTCCACTTAAGGGTCTCACAAAAATCGTCCAACAGAGGTAATACTTGTCGTAGAATGGTGTTTCTTTTTAGTTTCCAATCGGGAGTCATGACTATTGGGTAAAGACTCTGGTCAATCCAATAAAGCGTTGGCCTAGATTTTAAATCAGTGGGAAAGCTAATCACAATATTTCATAATCACATACCAAGACACAGATTCATTGGGATCCGCACCTTCCTCAAGTAGTAGGCTACACATTGAATCGTTGATTTTAAATGCAGCCATCTAATAATAATTAGAGAATGGAACTTCGAACAGAAAATAAGGCACAAATACATTTAATAATGTAATACCACTAGGCGTTCTGTCAAAGGGCGTCGCCCTTTTACTAGCAAACAGTTCTCGAGCTCCCTCCACATCTCCCTCCGAGACACAAGTGAAAATAGGTGAATGCCATCCAATTGTATAGTACTGCCGAAATACATGTTTCCACCCCGAAGGTATCTCATGCACAGCAAGATCCCAAGTACGACTGGTGTGGGAGAACCATAATGGCATTCTTATCCTCGATCGGAAGTATAATTTATCGTTCTTCCTTTTCGACCTGTCACCTCTCCTGACGATGGATGTTTGAGGAGCATCTCGTTTTTGATCATCCTCTACTGCTCCTGCGCATATCGCTGCTGGTGTTTGGAGTGATGCTGCTTGAATAGACGACTGCACAACCTTCAGTTCCTGGAATTCTTGTTGCACTTCTTGTCGCAGTTGCTGCATAAATTCTCGTTGCACTTCTTGTCGCAGTTGCTGCATAAATTCTCGTTGCACTTCTTGTCGCAGTTGCTGCATAAATTCTCGTTGCACTTCTTGTCGCAGTTGCTGCATATCGAGTGCACCCGCCTTAATGGTATCGATCTGTATTTTATGATAATTGGTTTGTTGAGCTTCCGCGAAAGTCTGCCGACAGAGCAGCAGCATACGCTGTGCACTGCCTAGCTGATCTTGCAGCTTCTTGATCGTTTCCTTTTTGAGAACAACTTTAGCACCACCGAATCTGCGGCGTTTTTCGACGGCATTATTGAGATCTTGCACCAGTTTCTCCAGCATCTCCACACCATCGCGACAAAGCTTCAAGCATTGCGACTCAGCCGTTGGTGCAATGGGCGGCGAATTGGTATAGTTGTTGCGAATATCTTCGAGGACTAACTTTAGTATCTCAAGCTCCTTGAGCGCATATTGCATATCGTCGGGTGCTTCCTTCATAGCATCCCGAAATTCTTTCGCTTTTTTGATACCATCCGAAAGGGTAATCCCAAACGAGGCTATGCCTATAACACTGGCGATCGCGTCGACTCCCGCCATGATGTTCCAAGAAAATAGGGCAAAATGCAGCTTGCGATGGAGTAAGGATTTATAGAGTAAGAAAAACGTCTCTGGGTACAGATTGCGAATATATAGAAAGGGAAAAACAAAGAAATGAAAAGATGATTATCGTGGGGAGAGTGAAGTCTTCAAGGTGAGTTATGCTCAGCCTTACTGATGCTGTGGTGCGACGCACCATTGCGACTTCACATTAGACGCTCTCCAATCCCATCTTCTCACTCACCCCTCACAAAAAAAAAAAAAAACCCCACACTGCCAATCAACCAATCCAAAACCATCGATCGATCAAGCTCTCCTTTCCTCTCCGGTAGATTCATCTCATCTCCTACAGTACATAATCCCCCCCCTCATCAAAAAAATCAAACGCGCAGCACAAACGCGCAGCACAAACAAGCGAGGGGTATCATGTCTTGTGTCTTGGATACCCCTCCCTCACTTCCTTTTCATCCCGACGCATAGTTTCCCACCCACCCCTCAACTGCATACTATGCCATTCACTCATTCATCTTCCGATCCTCGCGCCCCAACTCAACTCCACTGTACTGTACTGTACTGTTAGGCATGCATCTATCTGTTGCCCATATCCAGGCAGATCCAGCTCTCTCTCTGCACGAGAAAACCATAGATCCTATCCGTCTTACTCGTATGTATAGTACTCATATAACCATACCAATTGAGCAACGGGCTTGAAAAAGAGGAGAGATGTGGTATTGTGATGCATTGTTCATTCGTTCATCGACTGCATACACATTCCCCTCGCTTGATCCTCCACGTATTCCCACCACTAAATCTCATATCTTCATCCCCTCACCCTCGCCCCCACTCTATACTCTACCCCAACCATCCTTCCGGTTCCTCCTCGAACCCAGACTCCTTCAGCATCTTCTCTTTTTTTATAGTAAAAAACCTGCCCTGCTTAGCCGTATATATCCTCCTGCGCAAAGCCCTCTTGGCTTTTGTCTTCTCGCTCACTCCACCCCTACTCACTGTCAATACATTCCGTCCATCTGCCATCAAGCCCAGCCCTTCCCATTTCCTGACGTTCCGTCCTCGATTCTGTGGTTCATTTTCAACACTTATTCTCGATGTGTCATTCTCAACCTGGTTTTGGTTCAACGACTCAGTCCCCTCGCTGACCGGCAGAGGATTTATTGTTTCTTTATTCTCCTCTTCCTTGACGACACGCTCACCCAGCTCAACAAGCACTTTTATCATGTCGTTGTGATAGTGCGTTTTGCTATAATAATTTGTCCAGTTCACGACGCCTGGTTTTGCATCCGTCGCTACTCTCCGCCTCACCGAAGCGAGCAGGTCCTGGACCAACTTTTCGCTTTCTGGGGATTTCGGTTGCTTTTCATTTTTCTTAACCACCTCTTCTTGCCCTTCCGCTAATTCCTGCTCTAAAACAACTTTCTCCGCATGGCCAGACTTGGTCGTAACAGTATCAGCCTGCTTCCTTTCCTTTCCCTCGTTATCCTCTCGCGTCAACGGATTAGACTTAGAAGTCACCGCTGAGAAGATAGATTTCAACAAGGTATTCGGTTGAGGACTAAAAAATGAAGTCCGCGTATTGGGCGACGGTTGGTGTCCATCACTGCTGCTATTCGGCATATTCATAGAGAAATAAGGAGTATTGGAACTGATAACTGCTCTTCTGAGACGACTAGTACGAACGGGACTGGGTTGTGGCAGTTTCTGAGCAAGTGATGGTCGTGCAGTATGGTGAAATTGCTGTGACTGAGAGGGCATTCTGTTGTTGCCATAGGTCGGTCTACCACCGAGCGCGCCTAGATGAGATTTGTTCGGGCCAGAATATAGTGAGTGACTGGACCTGTTTTTCGAGTGAAGTGCATAGAAATTTATTTGCTGCACACCTTGGTGACGCTCTGAGAGTCCTCTGTCCCCCAGTTTTCGAGCATTTCTCTCTTTCCCCGTGTCTGCCAAGTCCTGAAATGGAACTGCTTTGCTGTTCGTTATCTTCGCGTCTGTCTTCTCGGGAGATGTGATGGATCTAGAAGCTTCTTCCTGTTCAAGTATATCTTCCCTCATACTAGAAGAGACTGATTTGTTTAAATGACTGTTCTTCCTCGAAGATTGTTCCTGTGAGGGGCTTTTTGCACTACTCTCGGTAGTATTCTGAGCCCGCCGTTGCTGCATCTGCTCCATTCCTCTCTTTGTGACTTTCCATTCTTTCTGTATCGCGACTCTTTCTTCCTTCAATTTTGTCTTTGTTCTGTCATCGCACAATGTAATAAGATTCCCGTCGACGCTCGAACCCACGATATTGGTTCTTTCCTTCTGGTCAATCTCGGGAATTGAAGATTTATCGACGGCTTTGGTCTTAATCATGGTCGAACTCCAATTTCCGCTCCAAAATTTATTCGCTGGAAAGACCTTCTCATACAACAGCATATTATTTGTCTGGTTCTCTTTTTGGATACTCTCCTTAGCCATAGAACTGGTTATGGAACATTCATTGTCAAGTGTCTTCCCTGTCCCGCTCTCCACCACATCGTTCCCCTTCGTCTCACTTTCCATCTTCTCTGTTCTCTTTATGGAATCTTTCTTATCAAGTTCTTTCCCTGTCCCGCTCTCCACCCCATCGTTTCCCTTCGTCTCACTTTCCATCTTCTCTATTCTCTTTATGGAATCTTTCTTATCAAGTTCTTTCCCTGTCACGGCTGCAATCTCATTGTCTCCCTCCACCTCATTTTTCATCTCATCTCTTCTCTCAAATTCTGCCCAATACTTTTGATATTTATTAATAAAATATTTCCCTAGCTTCTTTGCCGCACCTGGTTGCTTCCCCAGCTTCAGAGCCTTCGGAACCCAATCCAGCCACTCGGTGAACCTCGGCGTCTCTACCTGCGCTGAGAGTTGCGCCTCAGTCGGATCCTCATCCCTATGAGAAAAATACACATGCAGCTTCTCCCGATAATTTACTTCCTCGTGTATACTATATGATAGTAGGCGGGGATCATACAGTGTCGGGTCTGTCAAATCGAACCCCTTTCGATCAATACGTGTCTTGTCTACAAAATTCTTCCAAATCTCTGGACCCGAATTTAACCAAGGACCAGGCGTATAGCCAATCCGTGCGCAAACTTTGAGAAAACTGGATTCATCAAGACGCAGTTCCCACCCATCAAGGTCAGTAGAGCGGGACCAGGCATTCCAATGCAGTACTGTGTAGGTTTGTAGTTCGCGATAGGATACCGCAAAGAGCAAGTTCATTTCGAGAAAACAATGCTCGAGGGTCCAATCTTCGGTATGAGGACGATGTTCGAGGTAAACTGTTTCGACTAATTTGTCGAGATTTGATGGGGGAAATGACCATTGATACGAGTCAAGAGATGGGCGAAGTCGAATGTATTTGTTGAACCAATTAGGATCGAATGTCGCACGGTAGTGTGCTTCCAAGCCGCTGAGTCCATCAACGGACTGATTTCGGAACGATCGAGACGGTATGACGATAACAGTCCCCTTGGAAGGTCCCTCTATGTTCACGGCTATGACTAAGAAGGGCCGGGCATAATTTTGCGGGGTATTAGGCTTAGTCGATTGCAGTACTGCACGATCTGTTTGTGGAATCCATAGTATACACCCAGGTGCAATATCCCACAACGGAACATATACCCGTTCACCCTCCTGCCGGTGTTTAAATCGCTCTTCGTAGTAGGGGGTAAATATTTCCCGCCAAGCCTTCCATTTATGCCACTGCGCATGTATGTCGTGGAGATTCGTGTGGAGATTCGGGATATGCTTATATTTTCCCTCGTTTACCAAAGCAGACGCATTCGGCGGAGTGACTGGTAGCATAACAAAATTATAATCCGCACTGTTTGTTGATTGGAAACGGATTTGAGGTATACGAGGCAGACTTCGCAGGCTTCGTAGTCTGCCTCCAACTGGCAAACTCCATAATTTGCTGGTGTGCATCAAGATGGGGGATGTAGTCGATCTCGTACGGAAGAAGAAGAAAGGTGCTCGCGTTCATAGTTCGATGCGGATTCTTGGGTCGGATGACTGGGACAAAGTTAGCTGGCAGATGATTGTATGGGAGAACATGACCATACCATGAGGATTCCCGGCATTGAATGCTTGGAAATGGTGGTTTCCATGAAATTGCGCCAACAAGAGAGCAACAAGAGGGGAGAATAAAGTAATTTTGTCGCGATGTTGAAAATCGGGGAAAGGTTCCGAGATGGTGGCTGATTATGTAAGATGGGCTGGCTGACAGCAGAGCTCTCCAACCACAATACAGCGTTGCCGCCGGCCTCCTACACGTACAGCTTTATTGCATGGAACTACCAGGCTGGCCCATTGCGAGTACACAACCGTCTGAAAGCTTCGGGTTTAAAATGAGGATACCCCATGGAGATTGCGTTCGTATGTTCGTATCTAGTGCTCTGGCGAAGTAATATTTCACACCAGATGTCCGTTTTGCAGTCCAGTCTCTTAACGTATCTGTCGAAGCGGCAAGAATGGAGGGAACTACTCTCCGCATTGGATCGTTTCTACCAGTCTCAACCCAGGTGTCTAGGTTCAAGCCTGCGACTTACCCTCGATAAGAGAATCTCAAGTGCTTCTGCCCACTCGCAATGCTTGGTAAGATGGAATATGTTTCTCTCCTGCAAACACGCATAACACGGCTTGCTCTAACTAGTATGGAAGTAATCAAAAGGGCTGTGCCATACTGGAGTGATATAAAAGTCGATTCGCTTTTCAGAGCTCGTGGGAATGGTACCAAGGCAGAATGCTTGTCGTTATCCGTTCCATTCTTACACTACAAGCACTTACCATTATACAGATATACTACGGGTAAGGATCTGAGGCACAAATCTCACAAATGCCTTGGCCCTGACTGCTCGACGGCAGAACGCGAACGCCACGCTGTGACTCTGCTGTTCCTCTCTCTACCCCTAATAGAGAGATGATTCTGGATATGAACAGCGCTGCGGTTAAGGCTTGGGCGCTTCTGGATGCTGAGCGTATCTGATCAGTCAATTCATTACGAAAGATGGACCCAAGTACTGGTTACCTCGACGAACGAAGACTAAGCTAAACTATTCCAGAATCTGACAACACGGTGGAGGTAGTCCTAAGCGTGATGAGCAGCCAGTGCAATGTGTCAGCCGCAAACCAGAAGAAGAAGCATCACTTTTCCGCCGACTTCATGCAACAGCACGTGACGTCTCCCAGAGTCTTTTACTCCCTAGTCGAGTAATGCGCTGACGCGAAGCCGGGATTCCAGGCCTATATGATAGTACCTCTAAGAGCTTGAGTTTCCCAGAACCCAGCTACTAAGGCCAGCGATATTGAGGTTAACAGTTTCTCAATCAAGACATCGTATGACCGACACTCTGGCTTGGCGCGAATTCAAGCCGGAGTGTTATGGGGGCGGACCAGATGGCATACACGATTCACAATAGTTTCGTAGCAGTAGCGAACGAGAAGGATGTGAGGGAGTTGGAAGCAAGAATGTAGCACAAGCATATTGTTTTCATAACCTAATGTAGTTATACATGAATTTTACGTAGAACACAATGGAGTAATTGAAAAATGCTTCGTAGCAGAATCCCATCTCACGGGGTCTGGAGAAGCATGAGATTTGACACTCGCGATGAAAGTATAGAGACAGCTGTACTTCGATACGGGTCGGCAGTCAAACGAAATCACGCGGCGGCCCTCGGCTTTAAGCATTTATCACAAACGCCGAATACTCGGTGATGATTTTCGCAGCCGAGGAAAATTGACACTCGGCCGACTACGGATCTGTGCTCAAGTACCAAGTACGCACTGTACTGATTTGGGGAAGCATGCGAGGCATGCAGAAGAGGAGGACCAAGTGCGGAACGTAAGATGTGTGGTTGCCCGAGAGAATTACCTGCGCAAGTACTCGCATGACCTCTATGATCGCTTGCCATCTGCTTCCTAAGGTGGGATACGCTGCGGTGTCTGGAAGAAATCGGTCATATGATGGACTAGAGAAAATCTGTTGAGGTTTGACGCGCAGGATGAACAGAAACTATGGGGTTTCATATGTTGGCGGAGAAACTGGCCGGGAAAGGTGGTTGTATTGGGAGATGATCCGATGCGATAGTACGATGCTGTATTCCTGCCCAAGACGGTTCGGTGGGTAGGAGACGGACGGTATTTGTCAATTCTTGCTGTTCTCCAAGGCGGTGATGTGCCAGTGATGTGCCAGTGATGTGATGTGTATGATTGGGGGAGAAATGTGAAGCATTAAATGCGGAAATATCATAATAAGTTTCAGGAAGTATTAACCCTGATGATGCAGATTATCAAGACAAGGAATATCATCCAAAGACGCCGCCAGCACTTTCGTACTCGGGTCAGGATTCTGCGCTTCTCTTTTACCCCTTGATGCCGTCTCGCGTGTGTCGGATGGTGTCGGATTCACGTGCTGCGAGCGATTTGACGGACCATGACCATGGCTATGACCATGACCATGACAATGACAAGACAATAACACAATGACAATGACAATGGCTTTGGATATTGGATGGATAGGGATCAGGATCAGGATGGGGATGGGGATAGGGGTAGGGATCGGTAACTTTGTGGTCTATGGATGCAAGGTTGTCTGTCCTTTGGCTAGAAAGCATCATTTGTCTAGTCGTCCGAAGTACCGATGTCATCTACTGCAGTTTGGAGTAAATTCAAACCCTGCGTGACCTCGAATTGCTGCAATGCAATGCAGTCCAATGCAGTCCACTGCAGTCCACTGCAGTCCAATGCAATCCACAACCGCAAAGCTGCCCACGAGATATCCTACATGCCCCTTCAGACCCCAAGCTACGGTACCCCATAGATGTCTTACTCTCCTGGTGATCTGAACCCTTGATGATTCAGCAGCATGTGCACGTATTGGTCAATCCGACGGCGGCCATATCAGACATTCGTTGGCAGAAGTATGCAGCACAGTAACCTCGCAGCAGCCAATGTTCAACCCACCGCCTCGCACTCACCCTCGCCCTCACACTACACGGTAACAATAATTTTCTCGGCGGCTCCACTCGACAACAACAAAATTCAATGGTTGGTAAGTGGTTGGTAAGTGGATGCCAGTGGATGCCAGTGATGCCAGTGGATGCCAGTGGATGCCAGTACCAGTCGACGCCAGTGGATGCCAGTACCAGTCGACGCCAGTGGAGGTCGGTGGAGATCAGGTGGAGGAGGGGTTCCCTTTCTTCTTCAGGCCATCCTGGCCCGTGCTTGTCTCGCTCAACCACTCTCCATCCTCATCACAATCACCTCCATACCACCCACAATCACCTCCATACCACCGTCAATCACCACTTCGTACACCACCACAACGCATGAATTGACAACAATCTGGTCATCTACCCTTGCTATACTATACCATGCTGTGTTATACCTTACGAGCACAAAGGCCAGAGAAAATAACCCCGTCGAATGCGATGGCGTGCCGTGTTATGCTGTGCTTACTAGGAATATGCTATGCTATAGCACCGAAGCGCAATGGAAGACATGGTACTGTAACGGTAAGTGAAATCGAATTGGTACACGGTACCATATACCATATATTCTCTATTGGTTTCTCCCGATTCGAGTTGTCTCGGATTTTCATTTTTTTCCCTTTATGATTCGTTTCTCTTGAACTATTCACCGCATCGGTTGTGCGCATCTATCTATTTGACCACCTCGTCGGTCGTTCGAATTGCTTCCCTTCATCAGGCTGGGTAATTGCCCACCTCATCGATACAAATTAGCCTGCAACCCTCCAGCCCAGCCATCGTTGTCGCGGAGCCAGAGGGCAAAGGCAGAACGATGTCGAATCCCCAAAATCCCAGACCTCCTCTATCCCATCGAATACGAGCCAGTTTCGAAACACGCAAATCCAACGATAAGATCACAAGTCCGAAACGGGCGACTTTTGGCGCAACGGCAGACCTAGAACACATTCGAAATGTCATTGAACAAGCCATTGGTGGCGAGGCATTCCAAGCCTCAATCGCGTCACATCTGGCGGATATGCTGAGACCGCAGATTAGGGAAGCGCTGGACACCATTGAACCGGTTGTGCAGGCGGTGTTGAAACATGAGAGTTTGTGGAAGAAGACGAATGCGAGTGTGGAGAATATTCTATTAAGACTGGATACGATCAAGGAAGAGGATGACCCGGGTCGGTCGAGATTGAGTGTGCGTGGTGCACTCACTTCGCATCCAGTACACGATAATGTGCGAGAGTTCTCGACAGATGCAGCGACACCCAGCACTCCTGCCTCTGCTTCTGGAGATTCTCCGTCCCCCGTGCTTAATACATGTACGGCTGGGAAGTTATCGGAGATATCGGAATCATTGGATGACAATAACGAGAAGATTGGAAGAGTAACGGAAGGCACCACTGGGGTTAAAGACATATTGGTATCCAACGAACCCTCAGATTCCATAAAAACCAATCCAGAGGGATCAGCAACAAACACAGCATTGATACAAGCGCAACTGGATCAATTGCAGGAAAATGTTAGTGTCATAGTTACACGCATTGGTGTTGATCTTGGAACAAACGTCAAAGCCATCAACGATCATCTCTCCGGAGAGCGGTCAGGCAGGGGAGCTGATGCTGAGCGCCTGGAAAAGATATCCTGGCAACTGGATGCTCTGAGAGCAGATCTCGAATCCGGGGTAACATCTACTAATGATAATTTCAGCGCATTGAAAGACCAAATCACCAACCTGCAATCGGCACTCGAGACCCATGCAACTGTTACAGGTGAAATCAAGACAGAGGATAACAGCGCTGAAGTCTTAGCTGCTGTGAGGAAAGGTAATGAGTTACATGAGTCTAATGCTAGCCTCCTAGGAGAGTTGAGGGAGCGGAACATTCAAACAGAACCTCTGTCCCTACCTACAACAGCAATTGGGAGTGCAGAAACGACAAAAGCATTAGAATCCATTGCAAAGGATCTAGCGTCTATGAAAGAAAACATTCAAGCGAATGTCACATCTACTGCTAATCTAGGAACAAAAGTCGACGAGGTGCTGACGTCATTAGAGGGCCAGAAGAGTGCGGATGCAAACGCGGAGATCTTGGCAGAGGTAAAGAAGTCGAATGAGGCGCATGCCGCTCATGCGATTGCGTTGGAGGGGATAAGAGCTTTGCCTACGCCGCCACCGGAGATTGAGTCGGGCGCGGGTGTGGTGGATCTGGGTGGACTGGAGGGGAAGGTAGATGTGTTGGTGGAAAGCTTGGAAGGGTGCAGGGTGGTTTTGGATGGTTTGAACACGCGGGTTGGGGATGTGACACCTCCAGCTCTTGATATTAGTGTGCTTGATGATCATCTGAGTGAGATTAAGAATGTGCTTGAGAATCACACAGTGAGCTTGGATGAGATTAAATCAAAGAATGTGGCTTCGACGCCGCCGTCTGTTGATACTGCGATGTTTGATAACCATTTCGGTTCCATCAAGGACAGGCTTGATGCACATACTGTCAGCTTGGATCAGATGAAGACAACGAATGCGAATGTCTCTCCACCGTCTATGGATAAGAGTGTCTTCGATACACATTTCGAGTCGATTAGGAAGATGCTAGAGACACACGCTGCGACATTGGAAGATATCAAAGCGAGAAGCGCGGCGACTGAATCGCCATCCGTGATTGATACTACACTGTTCGACCAACACTTCGGTGCGATCAAAGGAATGCTTGAAGATCATGCTGCTAGCTTGGAAGAGGTCAAAGCTAGGAGTGGGGAGTCTGTATCCGCACCTGTCAACAATGAGGCGTTTGAAGAGCATTTTGGTTCGATCAAAACTTTGCTGGAAGGACATAGTGCTGCTTTGGTCGAGATCAGGTCGAAGAGTGCTGCGAGTGAATCAAAGCCTGCTGTGCTTGATACCGACCTTTTAGATGAACAGTTTGGGGCAATCAAGGATATGCTCGAGATGCATGCAGCAAGGCTGGATGTAATCAAAGCCAACACAGCCCCATCTGAAGCAGCGTTTACACAAATTGATCCCGAAGCATTCAACCATCACTTCGCATCTCTTACTACACTGCTCGAATCCCACTCATCCGCTCTCGACGAACTAAAATCATACGTTATTTCCACCCCAGTGGACATCACATCAACCTTCAACGCTCACTTCGCCACTATTAATAACACCCTGGAATCCCACACCTCGGTATTAGAGGAAGTCAAATCCCAGTCGATCGAAACTCGATCTCGAAGTGATAGCAATGGATTTGAGTCGTTTGAGCCGCATATTACTGCTATCAAGAGCACGCTCGACGCCCATATGATTGTGCTTGATGACCTGAAATCGCATACACTTGGTAGATCTCATGGTCCTGATCTTGAACTCTTAACATCACATTTCACATCGATCAAATCCCAGTTAGAGGATCATAGCAGTGCTCTAGCTCAGCTGCAGACAAGCACATTACCGAAATCCGACAGTGCTGCAGAGGTAGTAGAGCCGCATCTTACAGCGATCAGAGGCCTACTTGACAGGCATAGCGTTCTTTTGAAAGAAATCAAAAACGCAGATGTCAGTGACGAGATACTTACGGCACTCCATGAACTGGCTGCTAGTAATGGTTTGAAGTTAGATGAGATTAGAGAGGGAGATGTTAGTGAGGAGATCCTTACGGCATTGCATACTTGTAATGAGGCACAGGAGAGGTTAGGAGAGGGACTGGTGGAGTTGAGGGGAGAGTTGGGTAGCAGAGCTGTGAGTCAAAGGGGACGGAGCGGATTTGAGGATGATGAGAGACATGACAGGGAGATTAGAGCGGATTCAGTTGAGGTACAGAACGAAGATGATGCGGATAAGACAGAAAATCCGAGAGACATGCTCGTGCTGGGCGAGAAAATCGACGGCATAATGCAAGTCCTAGAAGGACAAAATGAGATGTTGGGACATATTCGGAAAGTGGGCGAGAAGGGGTTGGAAGTCAGTGTAGGGCATGCGAAAGTATTAGGCGAGATGCAAGATGCGATCGGGGTGTCGAACGGCGCACATACCAATCACTCGGTTGTGTTGGAGGAGATTCGGGGAGCGACAAACTCATCGAATGGTGCTCTTACATCTCATACAACTCACTTCCAAGAACTCGCTCGGGCGGTTACCGAATCAAACAACTCGCATGGCGAGCATGCCAATGTCCTCGCCGAGATCAAGGAGGCGACTACTACGTCGAGAGACCTGCAGGCTGTTCATGGTGAGAGCTTGGATGGATTAAAGAAGGCGATTGAGAGCTCCCACGACGCTCACACAACCAACTTCGGAAATATCAAAGAAATTCTCGCATCATCAAATGAGTTGCATACTTCACATGCTACTGCCCTTGCCGAAATCAAAGACGCAACAATCGCTGCACAGGGTACACTTTCAGCGCATACTACACACTTAGAGCAGATCAAAGATCAAACAGGCGCTTCACACGATTCGCTATTGGCTCATACCACACATCTTGAAAACATCAAAGAACATCTGAAGGAGGCAGAGGAAAACAATGGAAGTAAACATACAGAGCTGAAGGGTGCATTAGCTGGTCTAACTGCCGGTGGGGTATTGGGTGCGGGGGTGGTGGCTGCGACCAGAGGTAGAGATGATGATGAAAAGGTCTTGAACGGGGATCGGTCCGATGGGGATGAAGAGAGAGCTAGTCAAGTTGATGAAAAAGCTTTTGCCAGGGAGGAGATTTTCCAGCGTGACGTCGAGGAGGCAGAATTTGAGGAAGAACCAGTGTTAAGGGAGCAGGAGACAAGGGACGAGCTTTTAATGCCGGTGGATGAAACCGAGACTATGCCCACTAGAGAAGAACCAGAGATCGCGGAGCAAGCAAGGTAAACATCCCTTCATCAACTTCTATGCAAGCGCAGAAAAGCCAGCTAACACTTGTGATTATAGATCAGCTGAGGATGTGCCTACTTTCTTCAAGGAGGTGACCTCTAGTGAAAATATGGATACCGAAGACCAAGCGGTAGAACATGGTAATTCTGAGGCTGCAGATATAAAGGGGTCAGCACCTATCATTACCACCGCTGCTGAAATGGAAGAGACCGAACCCGAACATCTTGAGGATGACCTAGCACCCGCCGAGCTCGAAGAACCAGCAGTAGTCGAATCTGCGGAAGCATCATCTCAAGAAATCGAGGAATCTAAAGAAGTTGGGGAACGGGAGCAGAGTGCTTTTGAGCCTGCCTCCGTTGAATTTAAGGAGGAAAAACCGCTGCAGTCTGAGGAGCAGGAAATAACTGCCGCTAAGACTGCTGAGACTATTTCTACGGAACCACACTCGCTTCAGCCGGAAGATCCTGAGTGGGTTGAGATTGATAAATCCGATATCGATGAAGCCGACGTTTTGCAGTCAGAGCAATCCGAAGTACATGAATATGGGCAGCCAAGACATGTCGAAATGGCAGAGCCTCATTCAACTGAAGAAAAACAGCAAACAGAAAGCAACTTAGAGGAGCTTCCAGTGAGTAAATCAATGGAGGCGGATATCAAGGAGTCGATACCTGAAAAATTCGAGACTTTGGAAGCAGTTGAACTCGAGCAGGTTGCACCCTTTGAGCAAGAGTCTATGCCAACTACTTCTGAAGAGCCAGAGCTCAAAACTTCCAAGAAAATTGAGCAAGCCGTGTCAATGGAGTTGAATGAGTTTGATTCGCACGCGTCAGAGAAACCTGAACTGCTAGAACAAACTGAACCTACCATATCGGACGCAGCAACAGCTCATCAAATCGATGAAACTCTTTCAAATTCAAGCGAAGCACCTGAGAGCGTTCAAACAGAGTCGAAAATCACTCACGACGAAGTCACGAACAACCAGGCTATTCCAGGGAACAAACCTCTCACAAAATCTGAAGATCTCCCCGCGAGCATCGATCCTGTTGAAGAGGAGGAGGAAGAAACAATCGACGAAATAACCCCGGTGGCACGTGAGCCTCGTGTTGAGCATGTGGAGGTCGTCACTCCAGACGATGTCCAAACCCGGGATCGTGAGGATGGAAGTAGGGTGGAGCATAAACTGGGGAGCCTTGCGGAACTCAGTGACAGTGACGTAGATACTACGGAGCCTGTCATTCCTCGGACACTTGAGTCAAGAGAAAATTCAGGTGATGATAACTCTGTCTCGCGAGAGATGTCTGTCATGAAGCCGGAAGTCGATGATGTAGAGCACGATTACACCGCTGAAGATGATAGTCACTCCCAAATCCGGGATCGTGAGGATGGAAGTAAGGTGGAGCATAAACCGGGGAGCCTTGCGGAACTCAGCGAAGTCAGTGACGTAGATACTACGGAGCCTGTCATTCCTCGGACACTTGAGTCAAGAGAAAATTCAGGTGACGATAACTCTGTCTCGCGAGAGATGCCTGTCATGAAGCCGGAAGTCGATGATGTGGAGCACGATTACAACGCTGAAGATGATAGCCACTCCCCACTTCAGGGAGAGAGTGTTGGTCATAACGATAATGAAAATGAAATTTCTGGGAGCGGGTTGGATAGAGAGCAAGCAAGTGAGAAGGCTGACTTTGAGGAGATGTCACAAGCACAGATACAACCTCAAACTGACTTCGCCCTTCCGCCTCTGTTCTCACCATCAGTTGTCGTTCCCGTCGAGGATATAATTCCTCCTTCCTCTACCGACGACACCACACCTTTCTCACCCTCTCAATCCGATAACCCCACCGCGAAGACCACAAAACCCACACAGCATCTCACTTCCCACTCAACCACCACAACCAAACCATCCACCGAATCTCTACCAATCCATGATGAAGCCCAAACCTCATCACAAAATCTCTCCACCCCTATTCCTAGCAAAACAAACGCGACAGCTCCAGAACAAGAGCAAGACCGAGAACAAAAACGAAAATCGGTGGTGGAACAAAAGGGAGTAGAAGAAACGAGTGAAGAAAGCGGTCTAAGTAGTGGTACTTTGACGCCTTTGGATGGTGAATTTGATCTTAGCAGCGGCGGAGATGCGGCTGGTGGAAGTGCTGAGACGGGAGGAAGTCCAGGGAAGGGGAAGGCGAAGAGTAAGAAGAAGAAGAAGTCGAAGAAGAAGAAGGGAAGGAGGGATAGTGGTGGTGTGTAGTTTGTGGGAAGGTAGAGGGTGATGATTGGTGGGGGGGAAGTTGTAATTATCGGAAGATGTGGAGGAAGGGATTAAACATAGTTGTGCGAGAGAGATAATAAGGGGCAGGAAGAAGTTGATGTGATATCCATAATTGAGCTGGAAATCACGAAGGAAGAGACATTCTGATAGGGCTTACATGCGACCAGAGGATGTAAATTTGACAAGAGACTGCCAAATCTTAATGACCTTCGCCCTGGCGTCATTTGGGAGGAACTCTCTTGTTGGAGATTGGAATCGCTTGGTATTCGTTTTGTAATTAATAATTTTCTGCAAATCAAATGGTCTTCTTCTTTCTATTCGGTATGATTCTACTATCCAGATAAACGTGCTTCGAGGGCTTTGAGTCTGTGACGCTATAGAAAATGAAGGTTGACATTTTTTTCGAGGGGTGAGTTATGTGTAGCTTCGCTAACTCAATTATATTTGGAATATACGGATTGTCCTCTGTCTTACTCAGTGAATATATAGGTGTTTCATCTTATTCTGTGCCACAGCATTTATCCAAGAACTATGACGAGCGGTTGCGAAGAATATCATGCAAAGTGTTACAGTATCTCGGAGGAAGTAATAAAAACTTTAATAAGTAGAATAGTGGAGCTCAATGCTTCTCTGATGTATCTTCTGCTGCCTCTACTCCAAGCCTTGACTCTTCTCGTGTTGCCAGACCTGTTGGCTATGGCGTCACTTCAATTCAAGTCACAAAGAAAAGGAATGTGGAATCTCACCTCCCACCTATAGGGTGGAAACGTTGGTCACGGGCTTGATTGGTCACTGAGCAGGTTTTGGGTCGGCCTGGCTGTAGGATTGACAACATCAATATACTCCAATATACTACCGATAGCTCATTATCAAGTACTGAAAGAAAAGTTCATTGCGTTTGAGAGATTTAAATTATACCAAAATAACAAGATTTCTCCAAAATTTCCTCGGATTAAGGTTGCTAGAGATTCCCGGCTCCGACGGCATCACAATCGTAAGCGAGGTATTGTAGCCAGAAAAGGTCTGGCTGCTACAGTAAGCATCCCCCATCGGTCGCTAGACCTAGGGCGAGAAAGGGGCTCGCGAAGGCCCGGGCACCAACAAACCAATCAGATCAGTTATTCTACACACCCATGGTCACTGATGAGGTTTGAGGGAGGAGCGAGGGCGATGCTGTGGAGTTACACTTTGGATTCACGGGAGAAATATCCAAAGAACTTCATTGCAATACGAAACTGGTTGAGTTTCCTACTATATCAGACCTGGGAATTTACTTCACTGTAGAGATATCAATTCTCACGAGCTATAACGACGCACTGTAGATCATGAATTGGTATTTGCTCGTCTTTCGCTCAATGATATACGTTACTAACTACCGCACTGCTCAGTCGCTGCTGAACTTTCAAAGCTTACTCAGATGTCATCTATTGTACTCTTCTAGTGCCTTCTCCCTCTATAGAATTCATCAACCAAGTGCCGTAATAGTGGCTCAAAAGTGCCGACACAGTCATCTAGGATCATCGTATATGTGGCATTAGAAATGGAATGACCCACATGTTCGTCATTAATCCCCAATTATAACCTCTGTTATTGATTTCTTCCACATTGGCCACTGGTCCGAGACCGATAGGCCAGAT
This sequence comes from Clarireedia homoeocarpa, assembly GCA_001465935.1. NCBI lineage: Eukaryota > Fungi > Ascomycota > Leotiomycetes > Helotiales > Rutstroemiaceae > Clarireedia > Clarireedia homoeocarpa. The sequence continues at coordinate 741,999 of LNKV01000020.1, forward strand.
CAGCAAATATGGTCCGGCCGTCTGGAGGATCAATAATTGCATCACTAATGGAAGAATATATATAATCCTTTCGCTAGATCTCAAGTGAGCGGCATAATACGAGCATAGGATTAATCAGGGAACCACTTCGGCAGCAGAGGGCCAAACGAGTGTGGAGTCAGGATACTTCTAAGAATATATACTTATCCAGGCAGGAGCTACAGTAATGATCATACAAATGGGAGCTGTTGAGCTATCATTAGCTTAAGTGCGCAATTCAAATAATTAGTACATAATCAATCATCAGATCTTCCTACTTTACGTCTTCAGCATCAAAAGTAGCACCACTCAGTCAGGAACACGAGCCTCCAAAATTCAAAACCTCCGTCTAACTCTAGATACCAGTCCTCAATATCAATCGAGATTAATAATTATCTAACCCTCTCCCGTAAGATATGCCAGCCACTTCATCTAGCAACAGCAAACAAAGAAGCTCCCGAAAGGAAGGACACGGCATCCCATCCCGAAAGCGCAGTGGATCTGTCTCCGACCACAACACTAATTCGAACCGAAGCGATGAAAAGGAAGTCTGGCCCTGCAATAATTACCGGAAGAAATTCTCCAAAGAGGAATGAATATCTTCAAAAGCATTTGAAAAAATATCATCAAGATGAACTACTATCTTCCGACTACGGAACTGATCCCGACCGAAGCGTTGATAAGAAGGTCTAGCTCTGCAAGTATTGCAAAGCCCGCGATTTAGTAAATAAATTCTCCGAAAAGAGATATATTCCTGTCTATATATAAATTTATTGATTTATAAATAGACTATATCTATTAGCTAATAGACTGGATTTATAACTGGTCTAGTCTATTAGCTAATAGACCTAGTCGACATGTAAATAGAAGACTATTCAAATATAAACTTAGTTCATTCGTTAATGCCCTAAAGTAGGTATTATCTACTGTACAAATATATAGTTCTAATAGTTGACAATCGTTATTTCTTTTATAATATACTACTTATCTAGTATTATAATCATTATAACCTTGCTAGTACTCTTCCAGATTATCGATAAATTCCTTAAAAAGGTTAAAAATAAGTTTACACATATAATCTAAAATAAGAAATATGAATACACAGAACAAATACTTAGTTTACTGTAATACCGAGAAGGATCATAACTGTAGATAGCTAGCTAGTATAGTATTACGTACTGAGAAAGTACTAATATTGAAGGAAAATAGCAACAGTAAGGTAGTCAAGGGACCTAGAAAAAGTAAACGGTAGCGAGCTAATACTACAGAGCAGGTGCGGAGTAAATAATATTTGTGTATAGACTATATTGATTTATAAATAGACCAGTTGAGATGTAAATTAAAGGTGTGTTTATGTGCGGACATAGTCTATTGACTAATGGACGTAGTCCATTCATGAATCTCATATATTTACGTATGGACTGGAACAGATACCTTGATGCATATATAGAAAGATTTCATAAAAATAAACTACTATATGTGTATAAAACCATGGGCGTGGATATAGAATGTTCATTCAAGACCAACGACCTAGATACTTTCATCAAGCATATTTAGAGGAATCATAAACATATTGATGTTACCAAACTGGATATCACTATTGCCAGTAAAAAGTTTGAGGAATACAGTTGACAAAGAAAAGGAGAGGCGTGCTAAGAAAAGAACAGGAAAAGTTTCAGGAACGAAATAAGCGGATACTTGAAGTCTGTGAAGATATTTTAAGTGTGAATGTAGTCATTCAACCATATATTAGTTCAGATTTAATCGTCAAGATATGGTGTTGTAATGCTTCTATCTATGAATTCGGATTTGAGTTTTACAGTTATTCGTCACTTTCGCTCTCCTAGTCACCCTATTATTCTTGATTTACTTGTAGTGTTTATGAAACTGTGTATCCTTGTCTAATCCTCTTCAACTAATCGCTAGAAAGAGAAGTCACTATGCAAAGTCTACAGCGCAGCCCCCTTTCCCACTTCATCAGACCTTGCTAGGAGACTAGCAACAATCTGTAACTACTGTTGCCAAAGCAGATGCTACTTGGTCCTGACTTCTTTCCTGTATAAGACCTGCCTTTTGGTATCGGTTTTATTGAGCGGGCAGGCTGTATATCATCCGATGGGATGACAGAACCGTTTCCGAGTCAATTTCGCTTCAATCTCCCCATCACTTTTGTAAATTCGCCTCTTGAATGTAGCCAGTCTCTAGAAATAGACTGTATATCAGATAAAATATCGTCGTCCCGGGTTCTTGAGTGTCCAAAATCTAGGTGCGTCGAGCGTATAGTAGCAACCTTGATTTTATAGTGATTGGATTCCTTTTGCAGCGTGACTTCATAGGTTCACGTGGAACTACACAAAACACTTCTGAAAAACTCGGAGCAAATTCTCAGCGCGCACGTTCTCATCACCTAAAGAATCTTGGCGTCTAATGATCTAGAAGACTTGATACTCCATATGGAAAAGGAAGAAGTAGGGTTCCTGAGTCTCGGGTTCTGCATTTGGCATATGCCGAGTTGCATGATTTCTGGGTGGCGGTTATAGCTCAGGGATTAACTCCAGTAAATTTACGCCATCCCAAAAACATAAATAACTTGCGGCAGTGAAGCTCGGCATTTTCGAGCGTTTCTTCCGAAGTCACATGTATTCTGTCATATAGTTTGTTGGCTGTGGTTGATGCAAAGTTTGGTTCGGAGCGGGTGGCGCTGTAAGTAGTTCCGCATCATAGACCTCTATACCAAAAACAGCTAAACCTGGGGCATGGTTACAGTCCGGCATCACAAGTGAGGAGTATATCATACATTATCTAACTTAATATTAATTTAATGATCAAATACTGATAAAGAAACGTCCTTCTCAATTCAAAATAACGTAGGTTTCTTGTGAATTACATCTATCCATCTTGCCTGAAGCATCTCCTGTCTGTATTAACTATGGTCACCCAATCGATTCCGAAGATTCAATTGAACAGGGTAGCTCATGTATATTATCAACATACAAATGTCGAGAAACAACGACAATTTCTTCAGGACTTTGGCTTCCGCGAAGTCAAGCGCGTTGGCAACAAAACGTATTATTCAGGATATGGGAGAGACCCTTGGGTATACTGCCTAGAAGATGGTGACGAAAATAAATTCCGTGGGGCTGGATTTGTAGTCGAGTCGTTGGAAGATCTGGAGAACGCTGCTAGCACTCTTCCCAATGCTTCCGAAATCTACGACTTAACAGACGCTCCAGGAGGAGGCAAATGTGTCACTTTCTACGATCCTGTTGACGACTTCCCGATGCACTTAGTATATGGACAAGTTGAGGTTGATCAAGGACCGGAGCCGTCGTTCCCGGAGATTCATTTTAACTTCGTACGTTCAAAGGTATCAAGGAATGGAATGAATCTATAACTGATTTTTCTTTTACAGCCAGAGAAGAAAACGCGACCCGCAAATCAATTCCAGAGATTTGAGAAGCGTCCAGCTCCTATCCATAAACTGGGTCACTTCGGCATGGTCGTTACGGACTTCCCCAAAACCCTCGAGTTCTATACTTCGCGATTCAATCTCATAACAAGTAACGTTAGTAATTCCCGCTAATACCACAGCAAATATCTCTACTGATATGAGATCAGCTATTACATACGCCAGATGGAAAGAACGTTAGTGCTTTCAATCGTCTTGATCGTGGTTCGGAATTTGTAGACCATCATACATTCTTCTTTTTCGAAGGACCCAAATGCCATGTGCACCACTCGTCTTTCGAGACGCACGACTTTGATACACAAGTCCTGGGTCATGACTGGCTGCGTCAAAAGGGTTATGAAAGCTGCTGGGGGGTAGGAAGACATATAATGGGAAGCCAGATCTTCGATTATTGGTGAGTTTCAAGAATCTAGATGTAAACATTGGGTGTTGAACTCATCTAACATCGGACAGGTTTGATACCTCACGGTTCATTTTGGAACATTATGTTGATGGCGACTTGATGGACAACAAAGTGCCTACGAGCATGGAATTGGCATCAGTGGAAAATCTGGCTGTGTGGGGTAATACATCCAAGTCCCTAAGATCAGGCAGTGAAGAACTATCTGACAAATTCACAGGTCCCGATGTGCCACCAACTTTCCTGACATGATCGTGCAGATCAGATTTAGAAGAAATATCTGTAAGGAGAAGCTTTCAAAGGTAGCCAGAGATAAGTAACAGTGGTGGCTACCGATTCTAGCATTGTTTTGTTTTGATGTTTCCTGCCGTAAAACAACCTTCCAATTCTTAATACCTTCCAATTCTTAATACCTTCCAATTCTTAATACCTTCCAATTCTTAATACCTTCAAATTCCGAATAGAAACTCATCAATCTAATTTAATAAGCCGGTGTTACAATTGCTACTCTGCATTCCGAGCACCATTCCCTTCATCGCATTCGTAGAAAGAGCTTGGTCCAGGTGATCCGAAAACATGTTCTCTTGAACATGATCCATGAACGAAAAATGGCTCTTAAGCATCATAACATCCGATTGAGACTGTAAGACTATACTTCAACATGGGGGTGGGCGATGCAGGAAATTCAAGTGCGGATAAAGCGGGCGAAGTGGTCCGCAATATCCTATCTGCGACTGCAGTTGCTGCTGCTTAGTTTGAGTTCCCTCACGAAGAACTTTTTCAAAATCCGATCGTGCGGGGAACCCTACAATACAGTGGTGGGGCTCCTATTACTGGGGGTGCAGTATGGGGGCGGGGAGGGGGGAGGGTTGTGGGGTTAATCTACAGCGGCATGGTCGTTACGTCTGCTTTGTATTTACTGCCTACCTCAGTCGGTCAGTTGATTTCGGTGCAACAAGTAGGGAGGGTCCACAAGCAAGGTTCTTTTGTCTTCGCTAGATCTTGTTCACCCAAATCACTCATGGCAGGTCTAGCTGCGCCCTTTGCGGTCAATGTCTGATGCTGTACAGTACCTGTTACCGCATATACTCTTCCCGAAATAGATACCATAACTAGTTTAAAGGTTACTAATCCTCGCTTCTCTTAGTAAAACCCATTTCTATAAACGTCATACGATTATTCGTCGTGAGGGGTCATTCAAATAACTCAGCTATGATTACCGTGGTCAATGATCGACGATAGGAGATAGGGGTTTGTTTAGAAAGTGGGGTTCGAGCTATGCGTCCCAAACTAGCTCGGGTACTTGTATCACTACCGCCACATGCCGGCCTATGTGCGCCAGCTATCCCCAGTTTATCCGTGGTGGTGTCCGAAATACATATGAGCTAGATGAGAGGCGTCAATCATCTCTATCGGAAGTCCGAGAAATTCTTGCGTAAGGTTAAGACCATCCCCCGTAAATCAAAATCTTGGTCAATAGTCAGGCCACATCAATAATTGAAGCTTTCAATGAAACAGCTTCTTTTTCAATTGAACAAAACTCGATCCACTCACAACAATGGTTAAATCAACGTGGACGCATTTGGTGCGATTTATAGCAAAAGAGGACGGTCAGGTTCACCTGGGAAACGTCGACGTGCAAAAATACCCAGATGTCGGCCTATCTACCTTCAAGGGAGAGGAGGTCAAAGTTCAGCTAGTTACTGGATCGATATTTGACGGAGTCGTTACCGAAAAGACATTTACTGTGAATCAGGTATGTTTTCTTCTTGATCATTGACTGCTATGTTGGTGTCGGCGACGTGATTTTTCGTACTTCAAACAGACCTTTTTGAATCAGAATAAACTAATCAGTTACTGCGAAGCTTCTTTCACCTATTTCCCTTCACGAAATACCAATAATTCGCTGCATGGGACTCAACTATCGCGATCATGCCAAGGAAGCCAACATGGCGATTCCAGACACACCAATCCTATTCATCAAGCCCCGCACTGCTATCAATGGACCTTTTCCTGCAAAGATCAATATTCCGAAGATAGCTCAGGACGGAAGCTCAGATTATGAGGCAGAGTTGACTTTCGTGATCAGCAAAGACGGGCGTGATATACCTGAAGAGGATGCATTGGATTATGTTCTTGGTTATACATGCGGAAATGATGTTAGCGCAAGAACACAGCAGTTCAAAAACAGTCAATGGTGCTTTTCTAAAGGTTCGTACTATCCACCAACTGCATAATTGTTGGAGAATTTGTCACTGTATACTCATTTAGGCTGACCTGTAATCTTTCTTCAGGTCTGGATGGATCGGCACCGCTTGGTCCACTTCTCGTGGCTCCAGATGCTTTAGGGGATGCACATGAACTAGATGTGAAAGCTATCCACAACGGATCGGTAGTGCAGGACTCAAACACCAGGTGCTTAACCCATTGCCCATTATCTCTAAACAAGAACTAATCGAAACTCCTTATAGAGAGATGATATTTGGCATACAGAAGACTATTTCTTTTCTGTCTAGCGGCACTACTCTTGAAAAAGGAACAGTAATAATGACAGGTACAGGACCTGGAATTGGAGCTTTGCGCAATCCCAAGGTGGTTCTCAATAATGGCGATGATATGCGTGTGCAGATAGAAGGAATTGGAACCCTCATTAACCAAGTGTACTATGAATAGATGGGGTACGAATAGATCTTTTATAGTATATTGCTGCGCCATATCTACAAGTATAACTTAATGAGGGATCTTCACTCGATAGATCACCATCTATCACCACCTGTGAAGATTTTAATCTGACCCCTTGCTATGAAATAGTCCAATAGCATAATCTAATCGCCCCAGTAAAAGATCTGCGCCTCGGTATCGGTAGGATACAAGATTTCGGATACACGCAAGTCTTCTCGCATACGCTTGATCTTCTGCTGTACAACTTCCCATTCTTCAGCCTCAAACGAATATTTATATGGCCCTTGAACGCACTCAAAATCGTCGAAGAACTCTATTTCTGGGTCTGAATCGGACAATAAACGGTATGTCCCTTCACTTTTAGCAATATCAATTCTGCCAAGAGTTTCAAGATAAAGGCGGTAGGAGTTTTCTGTGATTTGATTGCACTTAAATGACTCTAACTTCGTATGCGTGGTTTCCAGAAGTTGAAGTACGCTGCCGAAAGACGTAGCCCCATAAATTTCGAGGTCCCTAAGTTCAAGTGATTGAAGGAATCTATGGCATCTCAGAAATTCGCGGAGATCATCGCCATTGCATCTTACGTTATGCAAACCAAACTTTTCTAGATGCTTCAGCTGGACCTTGGCCGCCACATTGCGGAAGACAATCACAGCATCATGACTTTTCGCTTCCTTGCTGAAGTATAAATTAAGGCGGCGCAGTTTGGGGCACAACTGGAGGAACACCGCGAGATGATTTTGCGACGTCATTTGACCTTGGAAGAAAATTTAGCGCTTGTAACTCGTGGTTTGAGTTGCTGTTATATTTCAACATACACTCATAGATTTGGTAATTTATATCAAGACGTAGTACTAAGGTTTCCAGCTCAGACAGACATTCTGTGAGCGGATGGTAAATTTCTAATGCCGAAATTGACACGCCTTCGATATCAAAGCCACGGCATGCCCAAAGTTGCATGGATATCTCTTTTGGCCGAAGATTGGCATATGCTAAACATGATAGCACCATGGTGAAAACGTGATTCGTTGATGGCCCCTCATCACTATATAAACGCCTGATAGAGATACGATCTTCTCCAAACTGCGTAGCCGGTAGACAGACTGACCGCAGGTTTGGGAAACGTCGAAAGGCGGATACCAAGATAATTCCATCGGTGGCAGAACGCTCAAGAAAGGATTTATCAGCTTGCTCACGCCGAGCAGAGTATACTTTTTCGGCTGCTTCATGGCGTTCGGTTGCAGATACAGTGGTGGAGTTAGAAGTGGCAACAGCGCCTTCAAACTCATGACCTGTCAGACATCTATCTGCGCTGCTAATATATATCCGCTGGACTTTGGAAGCTAGGTCTTCGTGATTGGAGATAGCCGTAAGTCTCGACAATCCACAAGAATCGAGGCGCAAAAGAAGATTGCGGAAAGCCATTGTGCAGAAGAAGTCATGCGTCTTTGCCTCAATCAATCGGCATGTGAGGCGAAGCTCGTGCATCCATTCAGGGAAACCATATGGCATCCATTTTGACCTGCTTATAAGTTGCCCGCATATCAGCTCGAGTATTTCTGGGGGCAAGTCTGACAGGCGGAGACGCTGTACAGGGCGTGAGGAGCGGGACGAGCGCGCAATCGAACAGTTTCTTGACATATGACCCCACTTTCGACAGTTGAAGCAACGGCCTCTGAAGCGGAACTGTACAGCCGACTTCAAGCCCCCGTCGATCCCGTCCTGTCGACGTTGTTCATTCTCTGAAACGGATTTAGAAGGCGCCATTTGGGTGTTCTGCAAGTTTCATCCAAAAATCACCGATGGTTGCAAGTAAAATGGTTGATGAATGAAATGTCTTGTTATATGGAAGAATTTTTTTGGTGGTGAAATTAAAGTGTGGTCCGTCCGGAGCTTCTATGTAAGTAGGGTCTGGACACCATCGTGGCACCCGCCTACTCTATATAGGGAGAAAAACCGTCCTATCCGCGGACTAACTACTTCGTACAATCATTACACACCAATAATTTTGGCGGTGTGGTCCGTGCACGAAAGGGACGTTTTTTTTCTCCTATATAACTTACATAGAGCACCTATTATCTTCCCCTTGAATAAATATTAAATGTTTAGGTGGCAGGACACAGAAAAAGTTGACCTTTATTAAGGGGAGAGGATAGGAACGGCCCTTATTTTAGAACAAAATTATCTTGGTAACTTAGAGTATAACTATCTACAAGATTTGGTATTACATTGGTGGGGGAGGGAGAGGGGAGCATATGAGGGGAAATACTTATAGTGGGCTACGTATAACTTAGCTATTGGGTTATTAATCACTATGCTAATCGCTGCTCCTCCAGTCGAAAGATGATTAACTGACTATCTTCTCGATCCGTCTTCTACAGAGGCCTAAAAACAGACAGCACTATTATATTGTTCTCTAGTAGCTAGGACCAAAGGCGTCATCGATCGCTGAGAGATACTGTAACTAAATGATCGCCTATATTCTACTTCACATGTGGCAAGATTTGAGTACTATACTACTTGAGCTGTATTATCTATAGTTACAGTATTTGCTTTCTTATTCTAAGTTAGAAAAGATAGAGACTGAAGCCAGAGTGACGATTCGTACTTGACTCGCACACGTAGCTACATATATGGCCGGCCCGGATGCCTCTTCACTAAAGGTATCGCTAAGGTTATCCCTAGGGTTCTCTGGTCTATGTAAGGCTTCTCTTCTTGTAAATAGTCTTGGCTCTTTGGTTCAATATTCTAATGTCATTCACCACTCTTACTAGTGGTCTCGTCACAGCCAGAGTCAAATTGATCTTATTATTTCCTATTTTTCTATATTACAACACTTTCTATATCGCTTGATATCTATGTATCTTACCACTTCGATAAAACTATTCTATAAACATTTTTATTGAATTTAGGATTCTTTGATCACACATTCTAGTTATAAAAATTATCAATAAAAGCATTTTCTGTGTAAACCCTGTGATATAGATGCTTTATCTAGCACCTAATCCACTAGCTAAGTATTGTATCTAGGGAGCTCCGTTGTAGATAGATTTCAAACCTAGAAGGTTCAATATCGCCTTATCGCTCAACATGTATTCTCGCAGCTTTGACGCGGTTGATACCTGGTCCCGAATAGATGTTAACCCAAGGAAATACGCAGCGAGACCCGCAGCCTTGGCCGTTGCCGTAGATGTCCCCTGACCTAGGTAGGGTTCTCCATCCTTTTGGGGAAACTCGATACACTCACCTGGCACGTAAAGGTCCACCCAAGGAGCATAAGCAGAGAAATTAGACATAGAGCCATAATTATTAATGGAGCCAACGACCAGTAAATTCTCAACTTTATTGCTGCTCTGAGAGTCCCCAAACAGGGCAGGAAATGTGTCAATGGGCTATATACATTGGGACTTTTATTAACCCACTGTAACCTCCTTTCTTTTTTCTTGAACCCCTTGGCAGGAATGCTGCGTCAGAAGCTTAACTTTGCTCGGAAAGCACTAACCTGATCAGAATATGTATCGTCATTGCCCGCCGAACATAGTACTAACATGTTCATGTCTGAAAGAACCTTTAATTTGGCTGCGAGCGCATTGTGGCATTGTTCAGATACCCCTGGATAACCAAGTGATAGGCTCAAAACTTTCACAAATTGGCCGCCTTGACTTTCTTTGTCCCAGTCACTTTGAAGCTGGTCCAGCGCATCGATAAACCACATATGACTCTCTGCCCATTGAAAGACATAGCCTTGTGGTAGTGCTTTTCTCGCAATGCCGTATGTACCACCAACGACCTAAACTAACATTTCAGTTCCATGGTTATTGATTGTTGGGTCAGCATACGGATTCCATCCCTCCTTTCCGACAGCTACCAGATTAAACTTTTCAAAAATAGTATGGCCAAAGTTGTCCTTCTCGGCATTAAACTCCTGTGAATTATTGACCAGAATCAGAATGACTTTCGAGTGAAGTTTTTCTTTATTGAGTAAGGAAACAGGTCCCTACTCACTGGGAGAGTCGTGTCAAATTCTCCGGTATCTATAATATATAGAAAGGCGGTTTCTCCATCGGACGCGTCGCGTACATAAGTGCTTCTGGACATACCGGAGGGCTGCGAGACGAAAGCAAATTCCGGGACTGCGTCGTCTAACCTTCATCTCGCTTCTGTACCCTTGTCGATTTCCCGTCCAGACTCCTCTTGGTCGGTCTCATTGAATGGTGATCTTCCGATCGGACTTGCGTATTGCTTTTGTGTAGATCAAAAGTTGTGCTCTCTTGGACGTTCAAGTTATCAACGTTGGGGTTCTGGCAGCCATGCGAACAATGGGCTTCGAGTTTCATGATCTAGAGCCTAGAGTTAGCACATTCTTCCCGTTTTCCCTCCTCTCTACCATCCCTCTCCTAAATGCTATAGGCGCACGAATTAACATGAGAACGAGACTGTACCTGTGGATTATCGTAGTCCTTGGTGGCTTCAACTAAGGTGAGGAAAGACCTGAAGTACATAGTGGGGTTTGGGTTATTGACGGAAATATGCTCATCGGTCATCGCGTCGAATGACAGTAGTAGTTCCCGGAGGCTGTCTACTTTGTTCCCATTTAACGGCCAGACAACCCACTCTGATTTCTGGTCAAGCTCTTCCTTGCACAAGGCCGTAAGATTGTCGACTTGCTTGTTATCCAAGGCAAGCGTGCTATTCTCTCCAACGGCTGTTCCGAAATTTATCGGGAATGTGCCACTGGGCACGAGCGAGGTATAGTTAGATTCGATGGACATGCAGGTCTTTAGAACACCATATACCGCAGCCTCCATAGCTACCTTGGGCACACGGTTGACGGCGATGGTGCGCGCAGTTGGCTGTTTCATCTGGCTAAGTGTGAGAATGGGTTCCATAGCATTCTCCACTGATACCTCCACAGGACTCGTAATCGATAAATGAGGGCATTCCCAAATCGAGGAATGATCCTCAAACGCCAAGATGGCTTCATTTTGCATTTGTCAGCCATGGAAGATGTCAGAATCAAGAATTTACTACAGTTTGAGGATATAAAACTCCCTTCAAACTGCCATGTAGTTAGAATTAAGCAGATAGATCAGTTTTTATCAAGTTTTATCACCTCGTGCCATTGCTCTAGTTTTCACACTAAGTAATCCTCCCTCAATTGTAATGACAGCAGCTAATACTATGAATGGAACGAATCGCTTTTCAGCAGTCGTCAGCGCCACATCTATCAGCGAACCTGGGTAGGCTTTGTAAACGAAGTTCTTTCCGGTATTCTTGAAATGAAGACTGTGAGCTCGGCCCTTGTATGTGCCCTCGCCTACTGGAACCCATTCTTGGCTGGGCGCTTCAGCCTGTAATCGACAGTGCGTAGAACAATTATCTTGGGCTTGCCAGTCTGGCAGTGTAGCATAGGTGTAATGACCGGAACTAGAAATGTCTCTGGAAGCGACAATGTCTGGATCCTCAATTATGCTGAGCATCAACCACTCAACAGTTTCTCCAACGTATCCAATAAAGTCCCCATTAGTGCCTGGTGTTACTATGTGAGAATATGTCAGCTCTTCTGTTTATTGACTGGTCACCCTGAGCCTATCAGAAATGACTTACTATCGTTACAAACTATACCAGTAGGTAATTCCACGGGATCACTCATATACGAGACACTGATGCTCACGCCCGAATCGCCTTCGAAATCATATCGTAAGAAATCACTAGCAGTATAAGTGATACTGGCCTCTGGATTATAGTTGTCGAGTATGGGGAGCGGCGGGAGAGACTCGGTCAAGTTAGGATTCCCTACAGCCTCCTCAACGCACGTATTTGGAGATGGGCAGTAACCGTGGCTACAAGTGAAATTGCATAGCGGGTTATAGGTGGCCTGCTCCATACCCGGCGCCGCATACCTGATAATAAGCGGATTTGTTGTGTTGGTATCTACCGTACCATTTACTAGATATACGCAGGGTTCAGAGCAAAATCCTCGGCCACAGGAGAAGTCATATAGTCCCGCATAATTACCTGAGCCAGTTCCTGAAACACAGCCTGTGTTAGATGAAGATACATCGGGACAGTAGCCACGATTACACGTCCATGTACAAAGATCATTATAGCGCCAGTTTCCCGCCACCGGCATGAAGTTTGCGGTGATTCCTGGGGTCTGAGCCGGCAGCAGCACCAGGACGCCTACAGCTGCACACTCACATGTATCGATTGGACACTATCCATACTTACATGACCATGTGCACAAGTCGTGGAAGTTCCCATCACCAGAGCCTGCAGTGCATGCATTTGGGGTGAAGGGTGAGACGGTGGTAATGTTCGTGGGTGTTTCGGTTGTTGATCAGTAATTCGAGTACTTCGACCAGTAGTTCTTACCCAAACCGTACATGAATCCGCAAAGACCGCCCCAATTCGGATCCCCATTAGTCGGCCATCCATCGACAGGTGTCCCTCCATCTGTGGGGAGTTTTGGTTGCTTACCCCATTGCTGACAGACACACGCAGAGTCGGACACTAGATAATTGTCAGAAACCTTTAGAGACAATATGTGGACAGTAGAGAAAAGAGAGGGAGCAACAGACGTTGCAGGTGAAGGTATAAGGAAGGGACACAAGTTGAGGAACAGAAAAGAAAAGAGGGAAAGTGAACAAATAAGGGAGTAAAAATATGAAGGGAATGAAACATAGTAAACGTACATATCCAAGACCGCAAATGAACTCGCAGAGGGAGTTGAACTTCCCAACCCCCCAACCCTTGATACATACATAATCAGAGACAACTTGAGTAATTGCCCCGTATTCACCGTATGCCGACGCAACGTATGCATTCCAGTTGGCCATTTTGTTATCGCATGTATGGCTAATCCAAGCCGTCGCCCCAGCCTCCACCGTATTTACTTCAAGTGCATAGTCGCCGCGGACAAGACGAACTCCAAAATTGTTTGAGTCAAAGTTAGGAAGAGTGAATGTAGCACAATAGAGACCAGCGCCCCCTTGGGGGATATATTTCCAATCGAGAGAATAACTGTTAGGACCGTACAGAACCCCAAGTGTGTCTGGCGGTGAAGACAAGAGTGCTGAGATGGAGATTTGATCAACAAGTTCATAAGGCTCGTACTCAATCTGAAGTTGGCTAGCGGTATTGCCAGTCGTATCGCCCGTGTCGCAAGACCCAGCAAACGATTTACGATACCACATAACAAGTGATTCTACATCAGCCTCACCCTTACCATTCTTATACAGCTCAGTCATCCATTTGAGCTGAGTGCGCTATCCGTCATGTGGTATGTTTTTAATATAGTTATAAGGTGCTTTGTCGACACGAAAGAGCTCGTATTGTGTGTCGTCCAGAGGCCCAATATAAGCAGGATGTCGTTCTGCGCCACCCAATCTGTCTCATCTGCACAGCACTTGCCTTCCTTTCCTCAGTTACAAAAACAGAGGCCAAGGCTAGAGTCAAAATAATCTTATCATTTCTTATCTTTCCATTATCTCTATTTCAAACCCATAAGCATAAGGTATCCTATCCTATCCTACACATTGCCTTCATCGCTCGTTTCCTATCATTTATATTCAGAAAAACACCCATGAACACCTCTCACGACATGGTCTGAGAAAATCTTGAACTAGTGTTGGAGCGCCCACTACCCCCGCACCAGCAGGTCGCATCCCCATTTTTTTCTACCTGAACCACCACATCCACACCATTGCTCAACAAGAACGCGCGAGTCCTAGTCAAGACATCCTCTAGGTCCGATCCTCGAGTAGCAACTACGTGCATGACACCCAAGATCGATTCCTTCTCGCTCAAGGCATTTTTATCCCCCAGCCAGAATCGCGGTACAGTATAGCTTTGTACTCCCCGGAGGTCGCTAACACCAGCAAGGGTGTTTCGTAGATTATACTCGACATCGTCCGGGACTGTAAGCAAGAGTTTCCTTGCGCTGCTCTTGACCAAGGGTATCGAGGACAGAAAGATTAAAATAGCGATAAGGCATGATGCAAGAGGATCCCAACCTGACCATCCCACAAAATGAATCAGGATTGTGGAGGCAATGACTGCAGCACTGCCCATGGTATCAGCAAGGACGTGCAGAAAGATTCCTCGCATGTTCTCGTTATCATGTGAATGGCTATGCGAGTGTGAGTGTGAATGATCGTCATGTAGAAGTTGGCCACTATTCTTATGATCGTGATCACAATGACTATCGGAGGCATGCGAGTGTGAATGGCCATGAGCATGTCCGTGAGAGTGGGCATGCCCGTGATCATGTCCATGATCATGTCCTGCGTGGCCATGATGCCCGAAGCAAGCCATACCCACCAAATTAACAGCTAATCCTAAAGAACTGACAACGAACAGTTCCGTTAATCGTTTCGTTTCCCGACCTTCCGCCAATCTTTCTGTGGCCTCGATCATGATCTCGATGCTAATAAGTCTATGAACATGTCAGCAAGAAATTGATGCTCCCATGAAGGATACTCACATCAGAAATACTCCATTCCCAAATCCTGAAAGACTCTCAATCTTTCCAAACCCGTAAGGGAACCTCTCACTTGGCGGCCATTTACTTGCTACTGCGGCAAACAATCCCACTCCCAAGGCCAAACAATCAAAAAACATGTGTATACTGTCACTCAATAGACCTAGAGAATCTGTAACCAATCCGTAAAATGCCTGAACTACCATGAAGGCAAAGTTAAGACTACTTCCTGTCAGTCCATGTTCGAAATCTTAATCCAGAAAACATGCCTCATAAAGTAGAATATCCTTCTCGAATCTTTGCTTGCTAGAATGGTGTGAAGAAGTGGCCAGCGCTGTACAAGGGGCAGCAATAAAGTCGTGAATCGTGATTTCGCCTCTATTGTGCCAGGAGAATGGTCGTGGTGGTCGTGGTGATTGTGGTCGTGGTGATCGTGGTGGTCATGGTGATTGTGATCGTGGTGGTCGTGGTGGTCGTGGTGGTCGTGGTGGTCGTGGTGGTCGTGGTGGTCGTGGTGATTGTGATCGTGGTGATCGTGGTGATGTTGGTGCGATTTACCATTCACATTATTTGCCGGAGGTTCGTATGTTGCGAATGAGGCGCCCTTCTCAGATACACTTGATATTGGAGTCGCTTCGCTATATGGCGGTGACGGAAGAGAATATGCTGTATGCTCATGGCTGTGATTGTGTTTGTGTCCATGGCCATGCGAATGAGAATGGGAATGGGAATGGGAATGGCCATGGTTGTGTTCGTGTTCGTGTTTGTGATCATGCTCAGGATGGGATTCAAAGTGCGTGTGAATAGGTGCATGCAGACTTCCGCTTTGATTCAATGATCTCGATCGGTTCGCAGAGTATTGTGAAGTTCGACTGCTGGGCGATAACGAGTGTGAATGCCCATGTCCATGGTGGCTGCTTGTTATTGTAGAAGCCGGCAGAGCGTATGATGAAGCCATATCTTTCGCAGATTATCGAATTGATTGAAGGAGCCCTCCAGCCCGTATGTCTTTAACAGTCCGCTGCATACGTCGGAATCGTTGTGTCTTCGTGTTGTTGAATGCGCCGAGGAGTACAACAGGACGCAAAAAGCTTGGACTATGGAGCAGTTTAGATAACTGAGTGGGTATTGATTGATCTTCGGCAGTCCGCGCAAGACGTTTATGAAGGCAGAGAATCTGCTCTGCACGTTGTACTTGTATATTCTAAGTCTTGCGTGAGGAGCAGTGGATTCAAAAGAGCGCAACCGGGTAATTATGAGAGGACAGGAAGGTAGTATGAAGACGAAGTACAAGCCATACATACCACCACCACCAAGGAAGGTCAACACTGCAACAATGCGATGCGATGCTTCCCCTGGATCTTGGAAACGGGAGTCTGCTACCCTTTTCAGTCATTTTCATATCTTGGATTTCATCTCACCCAATCAATTGGCTTCTGGTGAATCCCACTTTCTTTTTCTGTGAATAATTCGGGTTTAAAGACCAGGGTCTCACCCGCACTCAAGCCACACTCACACTTTTACATGAAGCTATATGTCACTAATGCCGATGTCCGATGCTTTTTTCACACCTCCCAAGCATTCTTAGATATATTTTCAAAAGGGCTGAGTATATGTTGATTGTTTGCGAGACATTCTCTTTGCAACGATATTGTCTATCTGCTAAGCTCAATTGACTTCACATGTTGACAGGCATGGAGGTTTAGAGGAAGAAGTCTGTCTTAAACACTACCGCGAATGCGCCGAAAGCAACGACATGATAGACAGTCTCTTGACACTGTCAGTAATTCTCTCGACCATCGTCACGATCACGCTCTTAGCAACCCCCAAACGCTACATAAAACATTCACCGCCAATGGCAACGACAAACCATGGGACGACTGAGCCCAAGGTCTCGGTTCAAGTCTTGGTTCTTGGAGATATTGGACGAAGTCCTCGAATGCAGTATCATGCTATGAGTATAGCGAAGCATGGCGGACGTGTAGACCTGATTGGATACTACGGTATGGGCACCGCAGAGTCTTGTTTCTGGCTGCACTTTATTGACGATTCAACACAGATTCGGAATTGCCCACCGCCCTAACTGACAACCCTCTGATCTCAATTGTTTCTTTACCTCCACCGCCAGCCTTTCTCCTCGACGACTCATTGCCGTTTATATTTGCTGGTCCTCTGAAGGTGCTATGGCAGGTTTGGAGCTTGTTCATTACACTATGTTATACCACAGACCCTGCGAGGTGGCTTCTGGTTCAGGTAAGCATTATAAAACGTTGTCGAATACTCTACTAACTTCCCTAGAACCCACCTTCGATTCCTACCTTTCTTATTGCATATCTCGTTTGCTTCTTGCGAAATACACATTTAATAATCGATTGGCACAATTATGGATGGACGATACTTGCAGGTACTCGAGGTCCCAAGCATATTTTCGTTCGACTTTATAAATGGTACGAATCATTCCTAGGATCATGGGCACCGACAGTATCTTTTACAGTTACCAATGCTATGGAACGTCAATTGCGTGAGAAACCATACCGCATAAAGTCTCCAATCTTTACACTTCACGATCGACCGGCTGCTATCTTCCAGCCCATCACCGATCAAGCAAAGCGACGTGAATTTCTCGAGAGGTTACCTGAAACAAAAGACTATGCTGATGCCATAATGAGTGGTAAATTACGGTTGTTGGTGAGTAGTACATCTTGGACGCCGGATGAAGATTTCAGTCTTCTTCTTGATGCTTTAGTCAAATATGGTCCTCTCGCGGAGTTCGACTTGCCCCCTATCCTCGCCATAATCACAGGGAAAGGACCACAGAAAGAAATGTATCTCAAGAAGATTGAGGAGCTTTCCGAAAGCTATGAATTGGTGAACGTTACAATCCGCACAGCATGGCTTAGTATAGAAGATTACGCCTCGTTACTTGCATGTGCAGACTTGGGGGTGTGCCTACATAAGAGCAGTAGTGGGGTTGACCTACCAATGAAGGTGGTCGATATGTTTGGAGCTGGCCTACCCGTTCTTGGGTATGATGAATACGAGAGTTGGTCGGAGTTGGTTAAAGAAGGCGTAAATGGATGGGGATTTGCAACGGCGGAAGATCTAACCGACATTTTAGAAGAGGTTTTCAAGGACCAAAGTGGCACAGAGTTGGCCAGGTTGAAGAAAGGGGCCCTGCAGGAGGGAAGGAAGAGATGGGATGAGGAATGGGATCGCGTTGCAGGTAGAGTTTTGGGTCTTGTAGATTGATTGGATGGTGGATTGTAAATAATGCCATTGGAATCACGGTGAATAACAAGTTCTACAGTATGTGATTCCAGTCTTATGGATGGACACAAGGGTGTGTGCTATGATTCTAAATATGTACCACAGAAGTGGTAGATACAAGGCAGGGTAGCTATTCGTTCGGAGCTCGCTGTCTTGACTTGGAGTGTAAAGCCGTAAATCCGTATGAAATTCTTTTCTGCGGAAATAGCACGAATAGATGACCGGATGTCGGCTGTGGACTATTTCCGATCAGGCCAAGTGTTTTCCTTCTCGCCTTCCAACTGTTTGATGAAACTGCCAAGCCCCGTATTAAGTAATCAGCTGCCGTCGCATTTGGGATTAGCTTACTTCGTAGGCTTCCAACTGCTGTGCCACCATCAGAGACAGAAGCAAGACAATGACATTGTACAAGTACGGCGTGGTCAATTACAAGTAATAAAGTGTCGTGTTCTTCTTCCATCTCTTTCTCTTTTCCCCAACACTTTATACTCTATTAAATATATTAAATCCCATTCTGTTCCTCCATTGGATCAATTCTTCTTTCTTTGCCTATCGTCTTCTCATCGACTACTGCTTGACAACCTCGCCACGATGGTTACAAGCGCTTTCTCTGCTTTCGCAGGACCCTTGGCTCGACGAGCGCTTCCAGCTCTTGCCGGTATCGATGCAGAACCTGTTGAGTATCAGATGCCAGTATGGGGTGTCGCACTCATAGCATCTACTGTACTCCTATTTGTTGCAGCTGACTTCACGGTATGCCATCTCTTCCCCTTTCAATCTCTTGAAGTTCTGGTTCCTAACGTTAGAATAGATTCAATACACCTACAGCCGCATCATTCCTACCCTTCTCATGATCGAATCCCCTCAGGAGACTCTCTTCGAACCTGTCAAATCCGATGATCCCGACGCCAAAGTTGACCCTCTAGCGAATGAAGCTTGCCTTGTCAAACAACCACTTATCACATCTAGCTTCCGATCAACAATTCTCCATCTACGATCAAAAGCCGGCAAGCTCTCTATATTCCGTGGTCTCTCTGTTTCGCTCGTTTCTGGCATGGTGTACAATTGGTACATTGGCGTCTTCTCGAGCTTCCTCCCTATGATTGTGGCCCCCTTCATCGCCACGGTCCTTAGCGCTCCATTCTACCTTGCCTGGACCAACATCGTTATCTCGAACCCAAGCCCTCTTTACTGGTATAAGAGAATGCCAACCATGGCTGCGATACAGAAAGTCATGGTTCCTACTGCCCATTTCGCCTTGGCTAAGGAACTTACGATCATGTTGCCTGTCTACCTTGCCAAATCTTACGGAATCCACAAAATGCAGCCAGAGGACTGTATGAACATGGACAAGCATGAATTCACCTTGACTTTTGCAAAGGCTCTCTCTGTATTGTTCTTGGCTGGCGCGTTGGCATTCTCGATTTACATCCCTGCGAACGTTATCTTGACCCGCGTTCAAGCATCCCTTCTTGCCGAGAGCGAAGAGACTATCGTTCCGTTCGACCGTACATTTAGCGGAAAGGTTGTTCCAGAAGTTGGTGGTGGATCTGGTGCTATCGGAATGCTTGATGCATGGAGAACATTTGACCGAAGCTCTCGTATGAGGCTGTTGAAGGCATATGGAAAAGTCTTTGCTATGGAGGTCGCCTTGGGCTTCCTATTCTTAGGAGTGATGATTAGCGAGGTCTTTATGATTGTTGGAAATGACTTTCAGAAATTCAACCTCGACAAGGAGTTCGCCGCGATGTTCCGGTTTGCAGACAACTAAACACATCACACCGACATCACACAACGAACGTCTTACAGGATTGCTAAACGGTAAATTTTGAATGGTGGATAGAGAATTATTATCTTTGGACACTGAATATTGAAGATGGGGGGCAGGGAGACTTGGTTTTTTGAGCGTTAGTCTAGCAAGACTGACCAACAATTTTACTATGTTTCTCCGCGTCACAACCACATCAGAGAGTGTCTTATCTCACATGTACTATACTGAAATCTTCCCTGCATAATACTAAGAGTCTACATTCATTTATCTTGCATTTATTGTTTTCGGGCACCGATCGTATGCTTGAATGCTCACCTTCACCATGACAACGGGCATACAATAGAGCGGTTACTTATTATTCGCTCGCAATAGAATCACAAGCTTATGCGGGCGGAACGATGCGATGACATGCATTTCCCGTGTCCCCACTCTCAGCTCTCCGCATGCATGCAATGCGCCTGTGCTTGGACCACTTCCGATTAGCGGCGGGATGATTAGTCTATTTACCCATTGCTAGACCGAGGCGTTGTGGTTTCTTTTCTTATGTACAGCTAGTTTTGAGTGGGATGGGGGGAGCGATCTTCATATGCCGAGACATGTCGGCCGTTTCCGTCGCATTTAGGATATAACTACGGTTATTTGTATATGCATCATCGTGCGTCTAACTATTCTACCTCCTTAGTATACTGCACTACTTGCATGGGACTTGTGAACCAACCATCCTCTGTGCAAATGGGACCTAGCAAGTTCATTGCTCTGTTGTTATCTTTATTGTTGACCTACTCTCCCCTTGTCTCCAGCACTTGTCAATACCCCCCCTTTGGATACATACATACATACACCTACTTAGTTACAGGCTAAATAAATCCAAAAACTGGGTCCAGGAACCTTCTAGCACCTTGGTTAATACAATACAGTAACATAACATTAGGGTAAATATACAGCTTTTATACTCTAAATCAATCTTGTTTTCTGGCATCTTATGCTCAATAATATTAAATATTAGAAATGATATAGGACCCGTCAACTACTCAAGTATATACCCATAGCAGGTAATTGAGCAGTTAATCAACCAATCAATATACCTATCTATCGCTTCATTTCTACTGTATTTCTCCCCCTTTTCCCCACCTCAAACTCTATGTCATATATATCATACACCATATACCCTCCCCTTAGACCCCTTTCCCCCCACCTCAAACTTAACCTCAAACCAAAACCATTTACCTGCCTATCTACCTATTTATCTACCTACTTATCTACCTACTCATCTACTTACCTACCTATCTACCTATCTACCTATCTACCTATCTATCTACCCATCTAATGCCTTTTCCTCACGTTGAATTTAACCTCAAACTATCTATCCATCATGCCGCCCACCTCTCCAACTCCAGTACCAGTGCCGGTCATCATCGGGGTCGGAGACATTATTAATCGCTCTTTGTCAACCGACCCGCAACACTGCAAAGAACCGCTGGAGCTGATGATCCGGGCGGTAGAGAGGGCGATTGATGATTGTTTGGGGGATGATGGAGATACTGATGAAGGTAAAAGTAGAAAGGAGAGCGGAGATGGAGATGGAAAAGGGGAAAACCGGAAGATGGGTGTGAGGAAGAGGAAGTTGAGTGAGAATGTGGATAGTGTGTCGGTAGTACTGAATTGGACTTGGCCGTATAGGAATATTTGTAACGAGTTGATGAAGGGTGTGGGTCTAGGTAGTGGGGGAAAGAGTGGGAAAGGGGTTTATATGGAGGAGACTGAGCATGGTGGAAATCAGCCGGCGAAGTTGGTGGATGAGGCGTGTAGGAGGGTGGGGAGGGGGGAATGTAGGGTGGCTGTTGTGGTGGGCGGGGAGGCGTTGGCTTCTTGTAGGTGGACTTTCTTTTCATACCATTCTTCGCTTAGGGGTGTTTTCTATGTTCAAGGAAATATCTGGAAAGGGTTATCGAAATCGTCCGAATATTGATGGGTCGCCGTCTCTTGACGGTGGTGAGATGCGGTGTGGGGCATTTGTTAGAGACATGCAGGGGGTTGGTTTATGAGAACTACATGATGTTGTAGCAAGCGATTAATGGCGAAAGAACCCACGGCTAACGACTCGTGTGCTATAGTAACGGCGTACATTTCCAAGAAAGGAGAGTACCCCAAGCACTGGAGCCCTCCTGCTGGGAATCCAGCGACGATAACGTGGCCACCTTCTGTTACTGAAAGTAAGTTATGCTACTTTTGGAGTACTTGCTCTTATCATGCGCCCATTTCAAAATGGCGACGCCGAAGCTGGCAAGTATGCCCCTAAACACCGCAATGCAATATCTTGCAAGTGGTACAATTTATGAACAGACTGCTTGTGAAGTGCAAGCGAGTTATTTTTTTCCTTGCCTCCCTCTTCTCATATCCTTCAATGTTATATGAAAACGAGCGTATTGAACAATTCTTAAATCAAGCTTTTTAAAAAAGTTTTGAGAAGTAATCCTAGTGGAAGTTCCTAGCTCTCCAAAAGATTTCCTCATATAGCAAATTCTGTTCGTCTGACATACACATCAGCAACTGGAACAATCCACTCAATCGGCCTCCCAATCCAAGTATACCCACTCTACGAAAACGCTTTTCGCGCACACAGGAACCAGACTCGATCCCAAAATAACATTGAATCGGCCAAGCTTTACGCAGAGTTTGCTAAAATTGCTGCAAAAAACGAATATGCTTGGAATAAGGACCTAGCGAAGACCGTGACCGTGGAGAAGATTGCCACTCCTGGGAAAAGAAACAGGATGATCTGTGAGCCATGTAGGTATTGAACTTTGTTTTAGTATGGAGCCATTAGAAGAGGATACTAGACTGCTGCACTGTCCCCTACGCGGCGTCTGTTGGAGTAGCCGCACGCACATATACTGATTCAAATCATAGATCCACTCCTAATGAACGCATACAACGGTGTAAACATGGCCGCAAGCTGTATCATTACATCGACTCAGTTCGCCAGAGACCTCGGTGTTCCAGAAGAGAGATGGGTATATCCCCTAGGAGGCGCTGGGATGAGTGAACAGATTAACTGTACGTATGTCTTGGCTTATACATGCAAGTGCCGCTTGGCTTATCATTGATCCAACGTAGTTTGGGAACGACCCAACTATTATTCTAGTACGGCATTAGAAAGATCTTTAGATATGGCGTTGGATGTATCGGGCTTGAAGAAAGAGGATGTAGATCTTTTTGATTTCTATTCGTGGGTTCTCTTGTGCTGGTATCGTGATGTGCCTAGCTGCATCACCCGCTGCGTATAATTAACATCACTAGATGCTTTCCGATCGTTCCGAAACTTGCAGCTCATCACTTGAAGATACCGCTGGTGGATTCACAAAGACATATCACCTTGCTTGGTGGGTTGACGTCGTTTGGTGGTGCGGGAAATAATTATAGTTTGCATGTAAGTTGACGCCCTCTTTTTGTGTGCCCGCGATAACAACATTTAGCTAACGTGCAACCATCTAGGCAGTAACGGAGATGACACGACAGCTTCGAAAACGTGGCAAAGCACATAATGGATTGATTTTGGCTAATGGTGGTGTGCTGACCTATCAGCATGTTTTATGTCTGTCGTCGGGACCGCGAACGGATGGTAAGGTGTATCAAGAGTCTAACCCTCTACCTCGAATGGTTGATATCGCGCCTCCAAAGGTGGTGGAGAGTGTTGGGGAAGGAATTTGGAGAGCAGTTATTGAGGTACGTTGGATTGTTTATCTTGTCTTTTCTTCTTCTTATGTCTTGCGACTCCAATAGGCATGCCACGGAAATAAACAAGATGATTAGTCCCAGGCAATAACTAGATAAATATACTTACATGAGAATAGACATACACGGTGCAATACTCGCGCGGCAACGAACCTGAGCGGGGATTTATAATCGGAAGACTGAAGGATACCGGGGAAAGATTTATAGCCAATACGGGGGACGCAGCGACGCTCAAGATGCTTGTGAGAGATAATGACAAGGAGGTTATTGGGAAGGAAGGTTGGGTTTGGAGGGAGGAGGATGGAGATAGGAACTTGTTTGGGTTTGAGCGGGGCGCGAGATTGTGAGGAGGGAGGAGGGAGGAGGGAGGAGGGAGGAGGGAGGAGGGAGGAGGATAGAAGAGGTGTTCTTTGATTTGCATGATTATGTAGAGGAGCTCTTTTGAGTAGATGATAGAGTCTCAATAGATGATAGAGTCTCAATAGATGATAGAGTCTCAATAGATGATAGAGTCTCTATAGATGACAGAGTCTCTATAGATGACAGAGTCTCTATAGATGATAGAGTCTCGGGAGAGACTGCAATCTCAAGCTTCAATTCTTCCCGGGACCATATTCCGATTTCGAGGCTTCGTATCTCGGTACCGTGTAACCCCACCTTCCCAAAACGCCCAAGTCCGGACCGAGCGCACTACCCGGCGCTAGTGAAATACTCGTAACTATCATCCACATCCCACATCAACACATCCCTCCCACATCCACACCCACAAATCCCCATCCCCTCACTCCCAATACCTTCATCGATATCTTGAATTGCTATAAAGTGCAAAATTTCTCATTTTCTGCAACTAAATAAATTCTACAGCTCTGCCTATCACTGAGCTTTCATCTCGACATCTTGGTGCCAGCGAGGAAATTAATACTAAGATTACTTCTCTCACGCACGCCCTTCTTGTCGATTGACTTGTCACTTCATTCAAGTCCACAAAGATTTTCCATTTGACCTTTGCCACATTCCGCCCAACAAACCATTCTTCTATAGACACTTAACGAATTCTTCGAGTATAAGCTTCGGCCTCACCACACATCACAACCTACGACTTTCCTTTGGGCAGACCTCCACGCACGGTGCTTAAGATATTGATAGCGTCCCCATTCTAGTTGCCATTCTGTATATAACCTCAGCACTGCTGCGGAAACCGGTGCTACAACTACGGGCACAAATTCAAAATGAGTAGCGCAGCGGCGAGTCTGCTTGGCAGACAACTCAAAGAAATACAAAAGGCAAAGGATCTTCCTGGCATAAGTTGTGGACTAAGAGGCGATAACGTATTCGAATGGGAAGTCATGCTCATGATTAGTGACGAGTGTAAATATTATGGAGGTACCTAATCTTCCAGCATTTCCCATCATACATTATTCACCGTTCACCTACTGATCGTGGAGCAATAGGAGGTAACTGGCGGTGTCACCTATCATTCCCCGAGAACTATCCACACTCCCCACCGACGCTCACGTTCCAAAATCCGATACCATTCCACCCGAATATTTACCCCTCCACGGGAGTACTTTGTATATCGATTCTGCACGCACCGGGTGATGATGTATATGGATATGAATCAGCTGCGGAACGATGGACGCCAGTACAAACACCAGAGACGATATTATTGAGCGTGGTTAGTTTATTTAACGATCCTAATGATGAGAGTCCAGCAAATCTGGAAGCGGCTAAGATGTGGAGAGAGGCGCAGAAGGATGAAAAAGTAATGAAGGAATGGAAAAGGAAATGCCGGAGATTGGTAAGGGAGAGTCTGGGAGATGAGTAGGACGTGCATGTCGTGGGCTGTTGTGGCTGTCGTGGATGGTTGTGCGTCTCAAAAGTGGTTGAAATCATCCAGGCTGTATAGATTGAGCGAAAATAGCGAGCAATACTGTTTTGGGTCTGTCTCTGAGGGAAATTGGTTTGATCGTGAGGATTAATATTTGAGAAGTCGCTTGGATCCAGTAGCATTCTCTCGAAGCCTTACTCACCTGACTTCTCTTGCGTGTCTCGTGTGTTTCCTTTGTTAAACACCTCTCGAGCCGCATAGTTTCTTAGTTCTTTCCATATATGTGGATGACGAGGGAGATGAAGTGGAGAGATAGCGTGCTGCGGGGGCAGTGGTGGATAGTGAGAAGGGAAGAAGGGTGGATATTTATAAGTGTGAGGGGCGGTGTATTAGTAAATTGGATGATATATCGTCCAAAACGATGATCGAATAAAGGAGCTAAAGAAAGCAATCTCGTATACATTGAGAAGAGTATATATATATACATATATATACATATATACAAGAACGCAACGTGATAGCATCATAGGATCCACCAAAACTAGTAGCAAGAGCAAAAGCCTTGCAATTATCTTTCTAAATCAAATGTTATTTCTGCTTGTAATCTGCACTCAAATGGGGTTCAATATAATCCTTCTATAAGTCGTGTGGCTTAAATCGTTCGCTCGCACATCCTCCAGTGACAGAATAAGATGCATAGGCTATATGAATATTAGCAACCAACTTCATTCTTGCATATGCCTGCCAGCCACTTGACTTAAGATGCACGACATCCATCCAACAAACGAAAACAAACTCACCAACTGCTGATTCAACTTCACCCTCACCACACTCCCTACCTCATTAAGTGTCGTAATATTCATCAAGTCATCAACTGCCGGAATATCTCCCACAAGTCTCGTCGCCACCTCCCGATAATTAAACCACGTATACCTCAGCTCGTCGCCATCCGGATCCCAACACCCCCTCGCATCCAGAACCACTGTATCGTTGTACTTGATATCAATACTCCATGCACCTGGTCCACAAGTATCATTCACAACCGCAACCGGCGCGTGATTATTCCGCGAATAATCCGAAGATGCAGCCCATCCCATGCGCGCCGCAAAATCATACTGATAGGCTTTCCTCCACCGCCAAATCGTCGCAAAAGAACTCAGAAAAAATTGACCATTCAGTCCTTGCACGTAATCAGCCGTATCTGTATACGTATTCGCCCGCCTCGAAGCATCCAACAATTTGAATCTTCCACCCCAACTGCCCCATTCAGGATGGTTCAGATCGCCCAGTCCATTCTGAATAAGAGGTAAGAAAGACGGCGTGTCCCCTTCCATGATGAACGCGATGTCCGGGTAATGCGCACCTAGCGACCCGACCCGGATATGCCGTTGCAACCACTCGTTCGTCACGAGCGAGGCATCCGGACCGCCTTGGTCGAAGTTCCTGGAACCGGAAATCCCGGTCCAGGACGCTAGGGCGTATTCGCTGAACGCGTGCAGTGAGACGATGTAGAAGAGTGAGGGGTGGGTGGCGCGGATCCAGGGACCGGCGTCGTCTTGGTCGGAGATGGAGTAGATGCGGAGTTTGGAGATGAATGTGGAGAGGAGGGAAGCGGTGCGGGTTTGGGAGATGTGCTGGAGTGATTCGGCTAGTACTGCTGCGCCGCCCCAGATGGCGACCCAGATTGGTTGGTTGGCTGTTGTTGCATCGACGCTGTTGATGAGTGCGAGAGCGGCGTCGCTTGGTGGCATATTCAGTGCTGCGAGACCGTATACAGGATGTCCACTGTGAACTTTTGGGAGGAGTGAGGCTCCGGTTGGGTAAGTTGCGTTTTGGGGTACATTTTTATTGAGATTTGTGGTTATGTTTCCGTAAGCGTTGATCACGGTCTTGATGGTTGATGTATCGATTGAATCATTTTTCCAGACTGAAGTGACGCCGGCGATACCTTGGATGTCAAATTCGTTGGCATAGGTTAGGAAGCGAACGAGAGACATTTGGTCGTCGGGTTCGTTGCTCATGTCGGTTAGGACGAAGACCTTGGGTTGGGTGGCGTAGCGGGAAAGTTCGCATCTTTGCTGTGCAGAGACGGAATGAAGATATATCACGGTGGAAAACAGAATGCTTAGGATTCGGAAACTGAAGAAGACTCCGGGATTCATGGTGAATGCGGGCAGTTTGAGCTGAACTCAGCTGAATGAGGTATGTCTGTACCAGATCTTCACATTCATTCATTGATACATGGTAAGAACCTACCTTATAAGTACTTACTGATCATCTATCCAACCTCGATCCATCAATGATTGGGCTTCTAAAAGTGGTCGTACGTCTGAACTGCACAATTGATATCATACCTCGTCAAGACAAGGTTATACAGACATCCCGAACGGGAAATAGGTATGTTGACAGCATGCCTAAGTTGAAGTTAGAATGCAGGTAAAAAGAGGCAACAGGAGACTGTAGTCAAAAGCTTTACAGTGCAGTACAACACAACATCAACCTCGGTTAATACTACCGTTGAGCCAGGGGATAATGTCGGGGAGAATAAAATAGTGGCACAATCCATGCTGCTCAAGTGCATGGGTACGCCACGGCACGGTATTAATGTTTTGCTTTACGCATTCTCTCCTTCTTAATCGGGCAATAGCCTTATGTAAATTGGTGGATCTGCTGTGCGTGGGCTCGGTGGGGTACCTCCAAAACGCGGGGCTCCTTGAATCCCAAGTGGAGAAACCTATACGAAGTATTTTTCATCTAGCAAACAACCAACGAAACAGATGATTGGATGCTGTCAATAGAGAGTCTGGATGGGTTTGCAGCGCATGCGCTTTCCGCTTTGGGAATGTACTCGCGCGTGCGCTTTCTAGTTTTGTAGTGTAGTGATGCTAGCAGGGAAGAAACCATGCAATACATCAGCGCACGAAGATGACTGTTTTTTTAGTTTTGCTTTGTATAAATACAGTAGCACTCTCTTCTCTTTTGACCTCGCGCGCTCTGGGTGTATTTGGCGTTGAAGCAGTTCTCGATTTGCGTCGCGTTTTGGGAGTAATATCTTCATTCTCCCTTTCTCTACCGAGGTTGATTGGTATACCAAGTGGCAATAATGGTTCAACGAAATGATTCAGTTACACCTGCGGAAGTGAGAACACAACTTGCGTCACAAAATAAATGGAAGAAAGTAATACATAATCCTAAGATCCTCGCTATAGCTTTGTTCGCTTCGTAAGTTCAACCTCCTTTCCTCCTACAAGTACAACTGCATATCTATTAGTCCTACTAATCACACACAATTCCTAGATTCGGAGGCTTCGAATATGGCTACCAACAAGGAGTTCTCGGTCAATCACTCGTCATGACGCGCTTTGTGGATAATTTCCCATCCGTGGTAAAATCATCGAGCGCGACAGGATGGCTCACTTCGGTACTCCAATTAGGCGGAATCCTAGGTTCTATCTCAGCCGGTGTATTTGGAGAGGTGTTTTCAAGGAAATATACTATGTTTTCTGCTTGCTGTTGGTTGATCCTGGGAAGTTATTTGTATTGTGGTGCTACGCATCATAGACCACAGATGTTGTATGCTGGACGTTTCTTCACCGGTTTGGGCGCAGGAACATTTAGTGGCGTTGGGTATGTCAAATCCATTACTCTCATCGTATTCTTGCTATTTGAAACCCGTCGAATTCGCCAAGAAGTAAAATACTAACTCGCAGTAGTCCATTATACAACGCCGAACTCTCCTCTCCTGAACTCCGCGGCTTCCTCGTCTCTTTCTACCAACTAGCAACTATTCTAGGAATTATGCTTTCATTTTGGGTCGGCTACGGTAGCAACTACATCGGAGGAACAGGTGACACCCAAAACAACCTAGCCTGGCGTCTCCCATCCATCATTCAGGGCATCCCCGCCATCTGTCTCGCTCTCGGAATCTGGTGGCTTCCATTCTCACCCCGCTGGCTCATCAAACAGGGTCGGGACTCTGAAGCCCTCGCCACCCTCGCATATCTTCGCAAACTACCAGAATCGCACTCTGTCATCCAAGTCGAGTACAAGGAAATCAAAGCAGAGTGTTTATTCGAAGAGCGCGCATTCGCAAAAGCATTTCCCAAGCTCGCAGAAAAGGAAAAGCAGAATGTGTGGGTGAGGGAGCTGGCACAGTATATTAATATCTTCAGAACAATGGATAATTTCAAACGTGTGGCGACGGCCTGGTTGGTGATGTTCTTCCAGCAGTGGAGCGGCATTGATGCTATTATCTACTACGCATCGAATGTGTTCGTCAGTCTGGGACTTACGGGTGGCACGCAAGCACTTCTTGCTACGGGAGTGACAGGATGTGTCTTTTTCGTTAGTACACTGCCAGCTATGGTTTTGATTGATAGAGTTGGGCGTAAGCCAATGCTCCTCGTAGGCTCATTGGTAATGTTCGTTTCAATGGTGATTACGAGCATCATAGTTGCGAAATTCCATCACAATTGGCCTGAGCATGCGGCTGCTGGATGGGTTGCGGTGGCTTTCATTTGGGTGTATATTGGTGCTTTTGGTGCAACTTGGGGACCGGCTTCTTGGACATTGGTATCTGAAATTTTCCCCCTTTCAATACGTTCGAAGGGTGCTTCTATTGGAGCTTCCAGCAATTGGGTAAGTTTCCAAAACATTACATTCCTTTAAAATGGATACTTGGAACAGAAAACTGACATCTGAGTACAATATGTAGCTGAATAACTTCGCCGTCGCATTCTTCGTACCGCCAATGTTCGAGACCTGGGCTTGGGGCACATATATCTTTTTTGCTGTTTTCCTAGCGGCGGGCATCGTATGGGTATGGTTCTACTTACCGGAAACAAAAGGAGCAACGTTGGAGGAAATGGATCGTATCTTCAAGAGCCATACGGGAGCCGAGGATGCGAGGATGTTGGAGGACGCGAGGAGGGATGTGGAGCTGACGGAGGAGTTGGAGGGCAACGCAGTGGAGGCTGAGGAGAAGGAGGTCAAGGGTGTTGGAGTGGTACATCTGAATAGTGTGTGAGATGTGAGAGCTGGGAAGGGAAGTAAACGAGATGAATATTTTTGTGAGCCACGGTAGTGTATATCATTTGGAAGGTATAGATGGCATATGGAATAGAACTTGGGATATTACCGCGCCACTTCTACTTACTCCCTACTTTTAATACCACATGACTTCAGAGCTCTTGTTGGATCATTGTTCTTACTCACTGCTTACCCGTGATTGCGCAACCTTATGTATATGATACACCGGAGTAACACAGTCCAACTTGCTGTACAGAGGCCAGAATAGACATGAAATGTTTTGCAGATGCAGGTACCATCGAAGAGAACAATCCGTCTTGTAGATCCACAAAGCTTCCCAGTTCCTCCCGAGGTTGTACCGATTCTCAGAATGCATGGTGGGTGCGGGGTAACCGGTAGTTCTAGTTGTGTAATGTACTAATGGCAGTCCCTTCTTTCATCATGAGGTTATCGAATATGCGGGGATTGAACTAAGAGTCTGATTGATTACTGTTGCACTTCAAAGTCAAGCATCCTTTTCATCCACTACTTGGACTTTGATACTCCCTTTTGTGATATCTGAACATAACTCCAAAGCCTCTATTCCTTCTTCCAGCGGAAACGTATGTGTAATGAGATCCTTGAGATTCAGTATCCCCCCACTAATACAAGCAATACCCGCCGGCCATGTATCTCGATATCTATTGATAAATTTGAGATCAATCTGGCAAATCAGAAAAGTTAGCTCAATGTGCTTCAGTCTTAGACCAACACCTAGATAATCTCACCTCGGCCAACGACATATGCATGAAGGGAAGGTTGTTCATGACTTCCTTCCCAACACCAATCACCATCACCGTACCACCTCTCCTCACCGCAAACGCCGCTGTACAAACACTACTCTCCACCCCGGTACATTCCAACACTGTCCTTGGGGCACTATACTCCGTTTCTCCAAACAGATTTCTGATAGCCGTTGCATTTCCCTCGGCGTCAAGAGATCGGTCAACCAGGTATGTGAAACAACCCGGCACAAACTTCTTTGCAAATTCCAGCCGTCGTGGTTCGAGATCCGTGATAACCAGTGGATGAGCACCTGATGCACGTGCTGCTGCTAAAGCGATGAGACCGATAGGACCCGCGCCACAGATCAAGGACCCGGTGCCGAGAGTGAGATGTGTGCGCTCGATAGCATGCATTACGACGGAAAGAGGTTCAATGAGTGCTCCTTCTGCGAAACTGACGTTATCTGGAAGTCTGGGATTTTCATCACGAGATTAGTCAATGAGAAATCAATCTAACCCTGACCATATCAGGTTGATAATGCGTGAGTTCCGCAAACCAAACGAAGAATCGACTTACTTATGAAGCCATTTCGCTGGATGCACTTTGTATCTCTGCAAAGTACCGTGATGTGGAGCAACCCCCGAAAACTTGACTTCCTCACACAAATTGTAGCGACCGTCAATACACAAAAAGCATTCGCCACATGGGACTCCCGGCTCAACCGCGACTCTATCTCCTAATATTTGATTTATTTGTTAATGATTATCCTGTATAAATATATAGTACTGCTGATTGCATGTACACATACCTGGCTTTAAAGTTGTCACACCAGGTCCGCATTTTAAAACGACACCCGCAGCTTCGTGTCCGAGGATACAATCACAGTTCACGACCAGAGAGCCAATTCGTCCTTTTTTCCAGAAATGTATGTCCGAACTGGATTGTTGGTTAGAAAATCAGTTCAACTTGTTTCACAGATGGGAGAATCCTGGCGTTGCGGCCCCAATCCATCGACCGGTGAAGCGTACCCGCATATACCAGTAACTTTGATATGTAAAAGTACTTCTCCTTCCTTCGGCGTTCCTATCGGAGCCTCAGCCTTCTTGAGTTGGTGGTCGGCCGTTACTTGAATAGAAGGATTCTCCAAAAGACTTTTGCCGGACATTATGCTGGGTGCTTGTGTTGACGTGAACCTGTATCTGACAGACCGTGAGGAGGGTACGTTGAGAGATTGTTTGTTGATGTTGTAGGAATACACGACAGCGTCTATGATAGATATAACTATCCGGCTTCCAGCTATTTTCCTATCTAGGAAAGATTCCCAAGCTTGGAAACTCGAAGCGAAATCGGTTTTTATGATTTATGGCATTTACATACTTGTCGGTTCTTGCTGCAAGGGTGCATAGATCTTTCGCTCCTGTAGCCAAGCTTTGCTTCCTAGCTAAGTTACACAATAAAAAATCAACAACACACTATTCATTGATTCTGTAAGCTAAAATTCAATTCTTTGCTTATAAAACCTTCCAGTATATTTGCAGAGATTTATTTGGATTTTTAATTGAGAGCTTCCAATATCTCAAAGCAGGTCTCAGATCGAATATTCGGATCTGGGTGGGTTGGTATTGGTGTGCCACGACTAAAAGTAGGCGCGTGCCCCTTAACTGCCAAGTACTAGCACCCCAACAATAAGGTGGGGAAGGCGGTTGTGGCAGTTAAGGTGAGGTAAAGCTTGTAAGTTACATTACTACAAGGTATACTGCGATTCTGCGGATGCTCTTTGTATACTTGTTTGACTTTGCAGCTCAAATATCGATAAAGTCTTCTATGTGATGCTTGTCTGACGAGATAAAGCACTTGTTTTTATCTGCTTCTCCTCAAAAGCTAATTCAGTCGGTTGTCTAGGCGTCGCTACTGCAGAGAACAGCAGGCTTTTCATGAAGCTAACACATGAGGAACTCAGAAGACAAGTCACTCAGCAACGTGCTATTAGATAAACTAGAGACTCAGGAGACGCAAAGTAAAATAAAGATATTTCACTAGACTAGAGTAAGAGTTAGAAATGAAGTGTAACTAGTCGGCTTTACGTAATAATCATAAGGAATTTTGCTCCTTCCACAAGTCAACTTTCCTCGTTGTCGCATAGAATTATATGTATTCGGCTTAAACTTCACAATGCTATACATGAAGAAGAATACAAAGTGGCTGGTGTGATAATTGAATAAAGTAGGATTGCAGGGGGATCTAAATCGTATTCGCCGGAAAGCCTGACCTGCTTCCTACGTTAATTTTTACGAAAAAAGTGCAACACACGACAGAGTAGGCCACAAACACCCTCTAGGTCGGCTAGGACGAGTATATAGAAAGCGGGATATGCCCACATGTAAATCTTCTTGACCACAGCGATCTTTTCACTCTTTATCACATCAACGTTCCAACTACCATACCTTCATTTGCATTAATAGTCACCTCCCTTTCCTTATTCAATATGCGTTTCATCAGCATCCTTCTCGGTCTTGCCACTGCAGTTTCTGCAATTGATATCTACTTCCACACCACTGCTCAAGACTGTTCGGGGGATTATCTTTTGTGCCCAAACGTGAATCCTGATGTAACTATGTTCCTTCATGCACCCCTTTCTGCTCACCTTCAACAACTATGTATTTTCTGACACATCTATATAGGGATGCTGTGGCATCGCATCAGGAACTGCATCGTCTCTAGGCTTCCGCGGCATACCAACCAACTGGTACCTTGAACTTCGGGGCTACGAAAGCGGAAAGTGCAGGGTGTTGAAGGAACTAGAGACTGCATATAACACTAACTTCATGTGTTTGGACGAAGGCTCCTTCACAGGTGCGGAATACAGTTTCCGCTCGGACAACTCCACCAAGAGGGCTGTCGTACCTGCTGCGAGGTCGGAGGATTGTACGCCACCGGAGTTTTTGATTCTTGCAAATGGGAAGAAGTACTCTCTAGCGGGCATGAGCAATAGTCAGATTGAGGAATTGACTGCGCTTACCTCGAATGGCTCGCCTGTCCCTGACGAATACAAGACAGCGGAGGTGGTGTAGTAAAGGTCAGCAGCAGCGATGTGATATAGAAGGGACCGAGCTATTTTGTGCTATGTGGTGTTAATTTATGCTTTGCCGGTGTACGCACGTGCCGGTATAGTATAGTCCTGTCTTTACCTCAGTCTTGTCTTTACCTCAGTCTTGTTTTTACCTCAGTCTTGTCTTTACCTCAGTCTTATCTTTACTTAAGTCTTGTCTTGATCTCCGTCTTGTCTTTACTTTTTGCCTTATTGTCTTCAATATCTGCATATGGGAGTGCTGGTATATATAGAACACCAATATATTTGTATCATATTTCTATCCATTCTCCAGCTAGGAACTTTAACATGATATTTGATGACCAGGCAGCAATGTGGGCTCTATATCTATATAAGAAGCTTGCTACTTTTATATATACCGCCGATAATTCTAGTAGACATCTACTTAAAGTCCCCGCTACTACTCGTACCTCCACACTTTCAAACAAGAAGCTCGTTCCTACAAATTCCAAGCTACAGCATCTTTCGTATGCAACAGTAAGTAAGACTTACAAGAAACGACAAGTAAATGCCAATCTGATAAGGGTTTCCGTGATCTTTCCTTATTTACTTTCCAGACGACCAAGCTTGAAGCGAAAGCTATTAGGGTTAGCCAGTCATACATGTCAAAAGCTTACCATGGCTCTGTGCGGAAGTTGGAACTTGTAAGTAAAGTAAATTCGTGAACAATAAAAAAGACTAGTGCCCTGATGCCCATGTCTAAAGCCGCGAATTTGCTAGTTGGTAGGCTCTTGTTCGGGGTATATGTGCTAAGCCGCACCAACAGCATTACGCCGCACCAACAGCATTATGCCGCACCAACAGCGTTGCTTACCAAATATTCAAATGCGTGTATCTCTTTTGGGACATTGTCACAAGGATATAAGCATCTAGGTCTCCCAATAATAACATCAAAAACTCTTTTCCGCTCTTGGTGGCACAAATTTTACATGTGTCTAAAAGAATTAAAGAGATATAGCAAAATAAAATCAAGAACGAAAGGCATATGCTAACCTCAATCAGTAAATACAAGCTTATCTGCTCTTATTCTCTGCGAAGCTCTGAATTACGTTCTTCTCTTAGCTTTAACCATCTCTTCCCCCAACCTACCTTACTACAGCATGAATTTCTCAATTGCAACCGATAAGACAGATCCTCAGCGTAAGGCTCTCTATAAGGCAATGGAGATACGCCAGAAAAATGAGTATGAACGACTACGAATGCAGCATGAATTGCGCAAAGGGGCAATGGGCGGTGTCTTAGTTAGAGTGCCTCTATCCAAGCAAATGCCTACTCGCATACTGGATTCAGCCACAGAAGACGGTCTGGTAAGTATTACTCCTGTTTTTTAACTAGTCAGCGTCCCAATTTTGTTTCGCATGTTCGTTTTTAAATGGTCTTTCCCAGCAACTCTAAGAGTGCAAAAGCTGACCGAGTCACCAATATGATTGATAACCTTGCTATGATAGGATCAAGTGAGAATTCTTTCGAATTATTCAATATGGTAACTTACTTTTCACAGAAACACCAAACTACTAGTCTGCACCTGACGATTTCAAATTGCTCAAAGAAGCAGTTGTTGAGGAAATGGCTAACGTGGGTAACACCTGGCGTTTCTGGGTGATCACAGCAGAGGGGGCTTAGTGGTACAGGGGTATATATATACTCGGTAATAGTACTGGGATCGACAATAGGGGCTTCATTCATAATTGTTGTCGAATAGTGAATTAAGGAGTCACTGTTCGACAAAAGTGAATTGAAGTTTCCAGCCTCATAAAGTGCAACTCCTTGATAAATTCAGTCTTCGTAGCTTCCCAAAACGTAAGCCTAGGAACTAAAACGGCTCTTCGAAATTGCTTTGTGAGTAGCTAATGACGAAACAGTCTGGAAATAGAGAAAGAAAATTGCTGCGATCTTCATGATCATGCCCACTAAAACATTCAAGTAACAGGCCCAAACCCTTATTCGACAACATCATCGTATTTCAATCAGAGTGCTGGGTATCCGCGGATAATCCGCAGTACTACTACTTTCAATTCTCCATTATCCAATCCGCTACGGATTAATCCACGGATCCTCTTCTGATCAGGTAGTACTACCACGGATATCTATGTGCACAGCCTAGAAGCAGATGGTGCTTGACTAGGAAACCTGCTTAGCAGATAGCACTATTCGTGCAACGCAGATTTGACAGCTCGATACTATCATCTGGAAACTCACAGTGTCCCTATGCCCACTTTTTGATACCCAAGTCTCTGCTTGTCTTTGGTGGCACTTTGCTGCATTCCTTCCTTGCACTGAACAGCCCTACCAAGGGACTATCCATACTGAGCTGAGAGACGTATTTACCCAAGGTGTAATTTTTGCTTCCAGTGGGTCGAGCTTGAATCGTTAAGATATTGCTTTCACTTGCACGCCAATCGAAAGATCTCAAATCAATAACCTGCCCGTATTGTTAGTTGGCACATCGTATAAGTTGAACAGTTTATATGTGAGCGCATAGGGTACATCGAAGATTGACCCGGATGTATCGATCCGAAGTTTGGACGAGTCAGATTCTGGATGCCCAGATCTTGAACACCACAAAGCTGTTTACAAAGACTTGCCTTCCCTTCTCAAGGCCGTACCAAGCTCGATCGAAAAGAATGATGCAATCTTCTCCCGAAACTTTACAGTAGGAGAGAACGAGGGTGATTCTAGCAGTGAACATGATACCAAACGCGGGTAAACTATCGATGACCAAAGAATAGTGGAACGAAAGAGCACACTAACATAACGTTAGGTGGTATCAGTGCGTTCTTTGGACAGCTTGATCTCAGCATTGGCGCAATGGATACAATGATTGTGGATAGATATGGCTTTGCCCAAATATGCGAAGGCCCAGATGCAGGCGAGCAGTATGCATACACAGACGTTGACAACTACAAATGTGACGACCACCTCACTAAGACGACATTTTTTGTTTGTAATTTCAAGCTGCCACATATTTCGTTGCTGACAGTAACCTTCGCTCCATATCTAGATGGGAAGATAGATGATTTAGCCTGTATCCTGCTTCACATAATGACACGCTATGGGATAGTTGCTGCAGTGGCTGATGTGCTACAGATCAATAATGCTCTGAAAGAGGATGAAGCCAGTGCCTACTGAGCGGCTTGATGCCCTGGGCCTGTCGATCCTGACCAGAATGGTGATCCTGGGAGATTGTAAGTAAATACGGATAGCTATTAGCTATGCTTGGTTTGCTATGGATGTCTATTAGCTTTGCTTATAGCACCAATCTAGCCGACGCTGAACATTATTTCAGAACCCATCGCTCTAATAGATTGGATGATCATTGTGGGTCTGATTCAACTTCAATGTTGGTTGTGATCCTTTTACTGCGCTACCTGTGCTCTCCACTTTGCTTCTTTCTTTTTTTGTTGTCTACATTGGCGTCTTTCTGTTTTATACACTAGATGCATATCGGAGCGCTGGCAACCACTTTCCGCTTGATCCATGCCACTGGGGCTTTGATCGTGCTATATTGAGGTGGCCGCCCCCTAGTGTATAGATTACATGTTGTCGCTCTTCTAAGACCCAGCTGCAGCGATTCGTTGTTCATAAGCCTGAATCTCCTGCTGGACGTGTTATTGACATATCCATATCCCTCACTTTGAGCCTCTTACAAAATAAAAACAACGGGACACAGGATGCGAACATAAAACCATTGGGTGTGTGCACTAACTCATCCGACGCCCTCAAATTTTCTAATTTATAACGACCTCGAAACCTGGAGTATTGTCGTTAGATTCGTTGATGTAAGAATAAGATACCAGAAACTCGATCTTAAGAATTTGAACCTGATATCTCAAAGACTAAGTATATAAAAACTCAACAAAGGTTAGGGCTGTCGAATGAGATAGTCCACCCACTGATGTATGCTGGTACACTTGTGAAAAACGTCACTCCCTGAATGAACAAATCATATCACTCATCCAACGGAGGGTATACATTTCTTGAATTATCAATCATGAACAAGTTGCCACCCATTCCTTACATATCATTTTTCTCCATCCTCCTCAACCAGCCGTAAACTCACAAATGCAGACCAAAGCTTTTCGGAGATAAGCCCACGCGTGCCCGTGACGCCGCGCTACTTTATGAACTACCTGAGGTACGAATAGATAAAAGTGCTAGAGAAATCTACTTATATACCACACGCTCAGACTTCCTTCACGTGCTCCTTTATAGAATCTGTGCTCCCTCCTTGACAGCTCTAAGCCCTTTCATTAACTGTCCATCTTCGTTTAGCTACGGGTGCAAACTCTCTCAATTTCTCCGGCTCAGCTGGAGTGGCAACAGGTTTTGCTGACGATCCCCATAATCCTAGTGGAGCAACATCGTCGTCATTTTCGGAGGCTGAAAGCTTCTTCGTCTCTTTTTCTTCTTTCGGCACAGACTTCTTTTCATCATCACCAAAATCCAAGATCATGCTATCACCATCTGTCTCCTCCGCTTCATCTGGATCCTCCCGTGTGGATGGCGTCGCACTCCATAATCCGATAGAAGACTGCCTTGCCGGCGTAAAGTTCCTAGGGTTGGCACCAGTATATGTAGCGGTTCGCCTCATACTACCTAAGCTACTGGATACTGAAGTCATATTTAATGCTGCTCGTACGGGCTCGTGACGTTCTCGGAATGTGGAAGTGACGGAAGGACTTCGGGAAGACGAGGCACTGTTTGTGGTTGACCGTAAATGTTCTACATTAGCGGTGAGTTTGAGATCATACTCATCCGCTATCGAAATATTCTTCGAAGAACTTCGGGAATGTGTTTTGGGTGTTGCACCAGGTGTAGAAGTAGGCGTTTTCTCTGGAGTAGGTTTGCGAACCGCCATCGTTAAGGAAGCCATACCAACATCCATCAAAAGCGGCTGATTGGTGAGAGCTCCAATGAGGGCATTGCAACCAGCACCATGCGTAACCAAAACAAGAACCAAATCGGTGTCCTCATCTTCAACCTCTTCCACAGCATAATCCATCTCTGATCCAGGACTCGCAGTTCTAGTGGCCATTTTGCCAGGATCCTCTTCATTTTTGTACCAACTCAGCATACTCTGCAGCCCCTTTCGGAATCTCTTGTGCATTGCTGGCCACTCTTCACCATACTCACCACCATTGCCCCAGCTTAATGGTTCCCTCATACTGTCCCATTGATAATCCACATCGACACATGCATCTCGTGCATGTGCAACATAACCAGGTGGAATTGGATCGGAACTCGAGATGGCATAACTCGGAACGGGTGGTTGATACACTCCGTGCTCCCCAGCTGGTGAATGGCTATCATTCTTTAAACTTTGCCGACTTCCGTTACTTCCCACACTACTCAGACTACTTGTTCGGTCCCTCCTAGGTAGTGCATGGGATAGGCTTGATAATGACAGAAAGTCGTGCTTGTCAGTACTCTCCGGACTTCCCCACCCACCCGGAAAAGGCTGAAAAATGTTTGAACCCGAGAAATCGCGGACGTGTATCAAGCTGTTGTAGTCTTCCCTTCGTAATAAATCTGCTTTGGCACCAGCTACCATCATAACTGAACTTGGTGGGGGTGTAATGGACTCGAAGTATTCCGGAGCCAGCCATTCCCCCAAAAATGCATCAACACGTATTGTTGCCTTCTTGATGTTTGCACCTTGCCCAGAAACTTTGTTGACAACAGTATCCGATGTGCCTTCGAAAACAGGAGCTAATCTCGGTGACTCTGTAGACAGTGAAGGTCTTACTCTAGGAGAGTGTATCTGCGTTGCTTTCATATGTGATTGCGCCGACATAGGACGTGCTACACGGGTATGACCGGGATTTTGCGCGAGGCCAGCACTTATTGCGACCGAGGTCTGAACACATCGTAAAAACGGCGAGCTATGAATGATGACTTTATGTCGTCTCTTCCTGCTGTTTCCCGACGGTTGATCACCAGCTGCAGGGAGAACTTCATCGTCTGTTTCACGAGTTCGTAGAATATTGGCTATCCGGGCTCCGAGAGCTCTCGACTGCGTCCAGCCACCATATGTGAGGGGAGGATCATAAGGCGTCGGGGTCGTCAGATACCATTGACCATCTGCTTGATCGAGTCGAGCGCCGTGCCTATAAAGTTATTAGAAGCTCCGCCAACAACTAACTGTACATAAACCTCTCTGAATTTGGGACTGGCCGGCGCCATCGGAGACGGGTACCGCGGGAGAATCGCTTACCTGACGACGATAATGACAGCTGGTGGCCAACCCATGATATTGACTCCAAGAAGATTCTAGCTTTCCACTGGCAACATCTCCCCACGAACGAGATTTGCAAAGAAAAGCAGCGGGGTCGTTGAGCTTCGGAAATGTTTCTTTGAATATGTCAATGTGGAAACTGTTGCTGTGGGTGTAGATCTAACAAGGAGCAAACTTGGTGAGCATCATCGACAAGGCACTACAATCAATAGCTTTGCTGATACTGGTCTGGTGCGGGGAGCAGAGTTCAATGTAACCGTAACCTGCAGCTGCATGTGATAATTAATTGCACCCTTGCAATTCAGGCATTAACTAATAAACCCTGAATCTGAAATATGGAGAGCTTCTTGGCTTTATCGCCGTTGATTTATAAGCGCAAGCCTCTCCTTGATTGAGTATTACCAACGCAGATTGATACGAATAAGTACTTCTCACTCGTATTGGGAGACCTTCTTTCTTGCTTCAATGGTACCAGCTTTGTTCTCTGAAATATCTGCAAAATGAAGCTATCCAATCTTCTTCAAATTCCTGTGCTTCTTGCACCGTTATTCACACCCGTCGCCGTCAATGCTGAGCACACGAGTAATTGGGCGGTTCTTGTGTCAACGTCGCGGTTCTGGTTCAATTACCGTCACCTCGCAAATGTACTTTCATTATATCGCACGGTGAAGCGATTGGGAATTCCAGACTCGCAGATCATTCTTATGCTACCCGATGACATGGCATGCAACCCACGAAACGCTTTCCCAGGTACTGTTTACAGTAACGCCGATCGCGCCGTCGATCTTTACGGTGACAATATTGAGGTTGACTACAGAGGATATGAGGTCACTGTGGAGAACTTTATACGACTATTGACAGATAGAGTTGGAGAAGAAATGCCAAGGAGCAAGAGACTATTGACGGACGACCGCAGTAATATTCTCGTGTATATGACTGGGCATGGTGGGAATGAGTTTTTGAAATTTCAGGATGCGGAGGAAATCAGCGCATTTGATCTGGCAGACGCCTTTGAGCAGATGTGGGAAAAGAAGAGGTATGCCCAACTGTTTCATGGTATTGTACCCTGCTAACAATCAACAGATACCATGAATTGCTTTTCATGATCGATACCTGCCAGGCGAACACAATGTACAGCAAATTCTACTCTCCCAACATCATTGCCACTGGTTCCTCTGAAATTGACCAATCTTCATATTCCCATCATGCCGACAACGATGTTGGAGTCGCAGTTATCGATCGATACACATACTATAATCTGGACTTCCTTGAAACTCAGGTCAGAGAGCCAGGTAGCAAGAAGACTTTGGGCGATTTATTTGATAGCTACGATGAGTCCAAGATTCATTCTCATCCTGGTGTCAGATGGGATCTCTTCCCCGGTGGAGAACAGGGCGGAAGAGAGAGGCTGTTGATGGACTTTTTCGGCAATGTACAAAACGTGGAGGTCGACAAGGCCATCAATGACACCGAATGGAAGGAGGATCTCTTGTCGTTGGGGAAGAAGATTGCAGAATTACGTGAGCGATCTGAAGCCGAAGAAAGGAATGCTACCACTGCAGCGTCTCACACCAACCAACCCATTCGACGCATCAGAGCGGCAAAAGTTGAAGTGGATAATTCATGGTGGGGAAAGAAAGCTATAGGTGCTTGGGCTCTTGCCGGATGCTCACTAGTATGGCTGGCAGGGTCATTCTTGGAATCAGCATAGACTTTTCGTTTCAGTGGAATTCGTATACCGACTCGAGAGGCTCCCATATATCACAAAACCATTTCACAGCTTATGTATATGTGCGCCTTTCCCTGTAAACCATTGTCACGCCAGTTCAGCTTCTAACGCGGCATAGTTTGTTCCAACACCATAATGGATTTTCCTCAGTCTTAGTCCGGACGACTCTAGCAGATCCCTCCATTGCTTCTCGGTTCTTTCACGACCATTTAACATCATCATCGTTATATCCATCCATGCAGTTTCGACGTCAGCTTTGGCTGGTGGGATGACGATCTCTGAGACGACCAATCTCGATTTCCCAGGTTCCATCGCAGCAGCGATCTGCTTGAGAATCTTCACGCAATCATCATCGGGCCAATCGTGGAGACATCTGCGGATGTAGTAAATTGCGGCTCCTAATGCACGTCAGTGAGGATATGGGAGACGAAGTCTTCTTGGGGGCATTACCTTTCAAGGGTTGGGGTGTGAAGAAATCATACTCCATCTTCTTAATTTCAGGGAGATTATCACCTATCGATTTGAGGACCTCGGGTCGTTCTTGCAAGACGACTTGACCAGGAATACCAGCAACGAACTCCTTAATTTTCTTGGTCACGTGTCCACTTCCGCCACCAATATCGACGACTAATACAGTCTCATCATCTGTTTGCAGCTTGCTCAGCTCCTCTGTAAATGGGAAAACACCTGCCGTCCATTTCGTTGCCTCACTCTGTGCGATCATGGCAAGGTTCAGATTCTCAAACCGATCAGGAAACGATCCAATATACTCCCACATATTCTTGTCTCCGGTTTGATGGGCATAGCAATAAGGGTTTTTAAGGTGATCTTCTGGACTCTTGAAGCCAGTGTTGCGGAAAAATTCATACATCCGAGCGTTCGCAAGGTTGTATTCATCGTACCTACAAACATTTATTAGAAAAGGTTTCAGATTCAGGGACATGCCGGCTAACATTAGTTTGAAAATACCTCGGATTTCAGGAACTACATATACCATCGAGTATGGTGTATGCTTATAGACTTCCTCTCCGACTTCTTCAAATGGTCCAAGAGGAGTGAGGACTCTCATGAGACGTACTGTTCATTGTGGTCAGTTGACCAACCACCAAAGGGGTAGCAAAATTCATTTCAAACTTACCCAGAAGGTCTTTCTCTACTCCCAGTTTCTTTGCCAGAGTGCTAGCACTAGCAGAAGATCCATCCAGGGGTATAACATCAAAAACACCCATTTCCAGAACAGCTCTTAAACTTCCTGAATGCACCGACTATGTTCACGTGATCAACACTCAGCTGAATTGCTCCCTAGCTACTTTCTTCTAATACTCGCATCCACCCGTGTTGTGTTCATAATGATTAGAGATCAAAGTATGCAACAAACAAAAAAAATAAAAATAAATAAAAAAACAAATAATATCTCACATTTTCAAAATTAGAGAAAACCATATCAACGGGTCCCCGAACCGTGGTCATCAGATTTGACGTGGCCATGAAAAGGTTGACATGCTTTTCGCTCACCTCGCCTGAGGAATTGATATCTTTTCGCCCCAGATTCTTGGTCGCTATTTCGGCATATACATCTATGGCTGTGCTGACTTTAGACAGCATATCTTTCATGGCCGCGACCTCTTGCGCCAATGATTCTGCGGTCTTCTCCATTATGCTTTGCGACTGTGATATCTGCGTCGTAAACCGACCTCGACTCGATGCGACTCAAGATGCCGATAGGTTCCTGCGCTGCGCTCCACAAAAGTAAGGGTTTTCCTAGGGATTAACCAATCGATGACCTGGCTGTTCAAGCTCGATTGCTGGATTCGAGTCTGACAACAGGAAAAAAGGTTCTGTGCAGAAGTCGTATGATGATAGGGTTACGATGGAAAGATGCAAGTATAAGATATTCTCATGCAGTAATGGTTACAGTTTTTGTCAAGTTGTTAAGAGGACAGGACCATTATCATACAGTTGAGATTCAATATAGGCCTACTAGATTCAGTCTAATACTAGCACTAGAGGTGACGAACTATGAGCTTTTAAGGAGTAGTTAGGCTGTTGGTTTTTTGGCGATGACTATAGAATTCGTTACTGTACTATTACCGTACACCGTCTACTCGAAGAA
Organism: Clarireedia homoeocarpa; assembly: GCA_001465935.1. Classification (NCBI taxonomy): domain Eukaryota; kingdom Fungi; phylum Ascomycota; class Leotiomycetes; order Helotiales; family Rutstroemiaceae; genus Clarireedia; species Clarireedia homoeocarpa. The sequence goes on from LNKV01000020.1 coordinate 786,630, forward strand.
GGATATTTTAGAGAACGGGCTTGTCTACGGTGGACATTGGACACCCGGATATAGCCACCGATAGAGGACAGTGTATCTTTCGTGCGCCGGCATGATAAGGGGAACACCGGATGCTTCATGAACGGATCATAGATCGAATGCCCAAAATGGATGATGGTCCGAGATAGTCGGGCGGGTTTTTGATGTCCGCATCCACGCCGCCGGTTTCAGAAGGCGAGTTCTCAACAAAAACTTCAGCAGTGTGCAGTTGAGTGTGCTACTGTACGAAGTAATAGGTGGCATTTTGACCAAGATTGAAGAGCCTCATTCGCCGTGATTGTCTCAATTCTCTGGGTTTATCCGAATGATATTAGCTTCCGATACCTTTGTATGCCATTAGTTGCAGACATGAAAACCTCCTACTGAGCAAGTTACAACGAAGCAAAAAATCTCCATTTATTCTGTCACTCATCATTCAGACAGCTTTTCCCGCAAATCCTATCCTATCCTATCCCATGATTGGCAAGACAATAGTCGTCGAAAAGCGGCAATATGAGGGACAATTCCTATTGGTGTGTGACACAAAATGGATAGGGGGGTTATCGAGGGAAGTGGAAGGGAAGGCGGGGGAAAAAAGGCGTGGGAGGCAGGAATGGCACGGTGAAGAATCAAGATGTAGAATCAAGATGTACTGGGTACTGGGAAGGGAGAAGGATCGGGATGTAACCGGGATGCAACCGGGATAAAACCACTCATATTCCCTACCTTCCATCGGCAAACACCATGTAAGAACCCTTTTCGAACTTCTTCCCCCGCCTCTGTTCATTTAGGACGCACTCACACTGCAACCAGCCACGACTGCAAGACTGCACGACTGCACGACTGCACGACTGCACGACTGCACATATTGCGCACATTGCACCCAAAGGCACACGGAAAGTGGCACGAGTGGCTCGAAGGAAGGATAAGCATCAAATGGTTCAGCGGAGAAAAACTGTTTGTGGCACACGAAGATCGATCTTGATGTCGTGGTCAGGGGCAAGGTCAAGGTCAAGGTCAAGGTCAAGGGTACGGGTAAGTAGGGGAAAAGGTAACTAAATGCGGGCAATACCGCACAATACTGAACAATACTGAAGCCATCCATAAGCCAATAATCCTACTTACTGTATAGACTATAGTTCACAATCTAGTTCTACCTACTGTACTGTACTGTACCACCCACCACCCACCACCCCACTACACAGCCATACCGCAGCTAGACAGGCACGTAGGTCAGATAGCTAGACGTATCCATCCTCCATCGTTCCATCGCATCTGTCTATCCATACTCCATCCTCCTTCCTCCTTCCTCCATATTCCATCATCGTAAGCAGGCACTACCGGCTCCAGCACAGCACTAAATCACACCTCGCCCCCCCTCCCCCCCCCCGTCCCCCCCGAAAAACCCACGCATGGAGGAGGGGAGAGGGGGAGGGTAAGAAAGTGATATGTTGTCTTGTAATCTCCATCCGTGGCATGGCTGCTTGGACTAGAACAACCAAACACCACCAAGCACCATTCGCCTCGGCCCCGCCAGGAAATTAGTTCTAAGTCTTACGATTACTCTAGTTTCACTCTGCGTTGCGCTCGATAAAACAACAATTCATCACACTTATAACCTACCAAGCAAAGTACGTACATTAAATACATGTACTGGATTTATCCATCTTTTGACTCAATACATCCCTTACAAAAACTAATCTAGTCCCATCTACGAGTAGTTGTTTTGATAGCTCTGCGAAGGACACCCAACTGTTGGTGGCTTAAATTGATAACTGCCCAAGCGTCGGTGTCAGTGTCAGTGTCAGTGTCAGTGCCTGTCTGTACACACTTCTGTTCTGCAGCTGCATTGTACAGTAGTAGCTCGTGCTTTGCTTTGTACCTCGTGCCTTGCAAGTTACATCGTTCGCACCGATTTACTAGGTACCTTATTGGGATATTCATCAGAGGGAAAAGGAAAGCAAAGCAGAGAAACAGACAGAAAATCATAGCCATGTCACAAGCACCGGCGGCGGGGGCACCGGGCTCGGGAGATCCCCTTCAATCTCAGTCGGGGAGTGCGAGTCCGCATCCACCAGCACCAGCACCAGCAGCAACCACCACCACCGCACCTTCAGGTACGGCCGCGACTGGCGATAATGATACCGCGCACGATAATGCTCCCGCTGATGACGGTGACCAAGACGATGAACACGTCGAAGTAGTAAGTTTTCACCCTGCGTCCATCATCACCAAGTCACGAGGTCTATGGTCTTTTCAAATATCATTCACATCCCATTCCATCCCAACTCCATTTAACCACCCAACCAGGACACCCAAAGCGAAGCCGACTCTAGCTACGACTACGAAGGATCCATCAGTTCCTCAACATCCATATCGTCCTCGATCCTAAACTACACCTACGAAAACGGGCGCCGCTACCACGCCTACCGCTCCGGCGAATACATGCTCCCGAACGACGAGCAAGAGCAACAGCGCCTGGACCTCAAACACCACGTCTTCAAGCTCGTTCTCGGCGGGCGTCTCTTTTGCGCCCCCATCGACCCCAACCCGCAACGCATCCTCGACGTCGGCACCGGCACCGGTCTCTGGGCCATCGAAGCCGCCGATGAGTTCCCCTCCGCCGAAGTCACCGGCATCGATCTCAGCCCCATTCAGCCCGCCTGGGTGCCACCCAACTGCAAGTTCATCGTCGACAACGCCGAAGACGACTGGGTGTACTCATCCAAGTTCGACCTGATCCACTGGCGAGTGCTGGCGTCGGGCATCCGTGACTGGCCGCGCTTGTTCGCGCAGGCGTATGCCAATGTGAAGGAGGGCGGGTGGGTCGAGGCGCAGGAACATGATGTGCGCATTGAGAGCGATGATGACACGGTGAAGAACGCGCCGCATTTGGAGAGGTTCTTTAAGTTGATTGATGAGGCCAGTGTGAAGAATGGGAAGATGATGGATATGGTTGCGGAGAAGCAGAAGGAGTGGATGATTCAGGCGGGGTTTGTGGATGTGCATGATCAGGTTTATAAGGTAGGTTTTTTTTCTTCTTCTTATCTTTTTTTTTAATTCTTCATTCCCGTTTTCTTCCTACCTAATTTAGTCTCATAATCTGAGATTCCCCACTCACTTGCGTTTTCGGAGTGAGGGCAGTCTTACTAACAACAAAACCAGGTCCCCATCGGCCGCTGGCCCAAAGATAGACGTCTCAAGGAAATTGGCATGTACTACCAAGCACAATGTCTGGACGCCGTCGAACCGATCAGTGTAGCGCTGTTCACCAGAGTCCTGGGATACTCGTATGAAGAGGCGCAGGTGATGATGGTGGGACCCAGGAATGATATGAAGAATCCAAACGCGCACGTTTATATGAAGTTCCACTTTGTGTACGGGAGGAAACCGTTTGCAGGGGAGGTGTTGGCGTAAGAGGTGGCTGGGTAGGTGATGGTGTGGAAATAGAAATAAAGATGGAGATGCAGATGCTAGAAGAGAGGGGGTGATGCAATGCATGGATTTATGTATGGGAGAAATCGAACTGCATAAAGATCATCGGGAAATTGTATCTAGGATTGTGAAGAAGTAGGTCAGGATTGTCTAGCGATGGGAGGAGGAGGAGGAGAAGGAGTGGATATATTCTCGAGTTGTTATACTCTACATATTCATTCACGCCTCTATCCGAGATTTAGAATCAGTTGGGGAGGGGGATCTTGGGTTGATAGGATATCCAGTAGAACAGAGCATAAACATAACGTTGGTCTTATAAATTCGTACCCCAGTTCCATTTTTGATGATTACCCTGTCTGATGTCGTTAGTGATGTTGCTTGGTGCCGGCCGTGAGAGATGAATCAAGACCGCGAGAGAGCAGGAAAGATATATAGATATCTTTGGAATTCAAGTGATTGCTTGTTATGACTACTGACTGACTGACACCCATATCAACCACCTCGACGAGTATACATACAATTTATTGGCTCAGCTCGGCCCTATCAAAGCTGCAGATGAAGTGAATCATTTGACTATCAGTGCTCTGGAATAGTAAGTAGGCGGGCAGCTGGAATTCTGCGCACTGGCTGGAAAGAAAGAGATCATGATTATATATCTAAAACGGGTTCTGCTGCATGAAGAAGATTAAGGCACATTTCATCCTGTAGATGTGGACAAGCTGAATGGATGGTGGACGCACTGGTATTGGTGAAGAACGAATCTTGGGATGGAAGTAAGTTTTAGAACAATGGGGAGGATGAATGAATGTATCGTTAAATTGAAACTGGTAGATGAACATCTAACAACAAATAACAAACTATAGACACATAACGACACTCGGAATTGCTCTCTGGGTGATGGGATGTCTTCCATACCCGATATGTAACCATATTGCGTTTTTGACAACGCGAAACGACGTATAGTGGATTCATCGATCTTGCAAGGAAATACAGAAGACAGACAATCTCATCCCAATTGATTCATCTTGCATTAAATGATCACATTCTTCTCTCAATGTCCCAATTGCGCCACCCTCAATGCTTTTTCCCAAACTCCCCAAATTAACACCAAATCAAGATCTAGATATTCATCCCCTTCATACACACAATCTGTAACTAGCATATCGTCCGGCCGTCTCTGAGTTTCGAATAATCTTGACCACTTGCCCTCTCTTAAGTCCCAAGTACCTTGAAACTGGATCACCGACTTGGATACGCGGAAGTTGAGTATCCTTCAATCTGTATCTCTGCAACAACTTTGTTCTCTCCTCCTTGCTCAAAAGAATATGTGTCGGAACCAATTCATGATGTGTGATGTTAACTAAAAGATCTTGTTCGACGAAGACTTCGAGCTTGGTTTCCGATGCGACAGCAGGAATAATCTTCAATGCAGGACCGGACGGCGCAACAGGTGAGATGAGGATACCTGCTTTGAAGTTGTTTGAAGTGAGATGATGAGCAAATGTTCGCAGATGCTTCACGCCAATGGAACTCTCTGGATTCACCAAAAACTCAACCCAGATGGCGCCAATCTCGGGAGCGGAAGGGTGTGGATTCTCTGGAGTTGGGGGATCGGCGTATTTCCTAATCATCTCGGAGCCTGGAATCGCAGAGAAGTTCAATGAACGACGACTAAAAGCAAAAAGGTGGTTAGACAAAGAATCAAGTTTGCAAGAAACTGTGGCGCAACACACTCAACACTTCCATCTGCACTGGTATGCTTTCTTTTAAACTCCTCGAAAGACATGTTGACTTCTTCGTCGGCGAGAAGATAACCTCGGTCGCGGACCATTTCGTGAACGGTTCGAGAGCATCTCCAAAGCCTGGCGGCCTCACGATCGATTCCATCTTGCGCCCTGGATCCCATATCATCGTCGGCCATTTTTGCGATTTCACGGATGCGGAGTTCTGGCGAAAGGTCGGCTATCGACGTCGCAATGCAGTATTAAGCAAGCTGGCGAAGGGAATTAAATGATCAGTTAAGTTCGCGGGCGAGGTGTATAAACTGGCGTCGAGGGGGGGGGGGAGAGTGGAGGCTGTCGAGAGACGAATGAATGAATGAATGAATGTATTGCGATGGAGAAAGGTTCTTTGACGGTAACTTATTACCTGAGGTCAAAAATTGTTTGAAAGTTGCGTCAGTGGTTTTTACATTTTTGTTTGGCTGACCGTACAAGTATTCTTCTCTATGGCCAGCCGTATCATTTCTACGGTCATCCGCACGATCGAATTTGTTCGTCGCAAATCAAGGGTGCAAAGTAAATCCGAAATAGCGCATGGGTGCAGCTAAAAAGTTTATGTGTCCACCACGCACAACCACAATTTCGCAATTCGCATTCGATTTTGACCAAGTGCGAACTGCTCAGTCCTCGACTTCGTCCTTGTCCTGGTCCTTTACCCTCGACATTGCCCGGTCGAACTCCTCCAGTTCTTGTTATTCATACCTTGTTCGGGTATAACATTCACTTATCCTTCTAAAAGCCCCTCGTTCTTTGGTTGGATATCTGCCTGTGAGGATCTGGAAGGAAAGAGATCTACTGCTTGTCTGTCCTTAAACCCATCCCCCCACTACCCACCTCGCACCACCAGCACGGAATCATGGCCGAGCTAGCTACACCATCTGCCGCGACCATGTTCGACGGAGGGGCTCCAGAGAAGACCAAGGACACCAGTGTTCGGCCTACCAAGCCAGACGAGGCGGAATACAAGAAGAATCTGGCCAAGGCGGACAAGGAGCTCAAGGAAGCTCAATCAAAATTTGTATGTACATTACTTTTAGATACTGTTGGGAACAATCAAGATATCTATTCCTGCGCAGCGGCAGACTGCATGAACCTGAAACTAATTGCTTGCTGCAGAATGCCGCCAAAGCCAAACTCGATGTAGCTCAGCCAAACAAGAACAAGGACTCACCTACAGCCAAACGTCGATCCGATCTTATCGCTCAATTGAAGGCTATCAAGGAACAACAATCTTCCACCAAGTCTGGTCGCATGCAAGTCTTCGATCAAATCAAAAAACTTGACGAGCAAATCAAGGCCAAGAGCAGTGAACAGAAGGCTGCCAAGTCAAAGGTCGGCTTCAAGAATGTCGATGAATTGGACCGTGAGATTGAGCGACTACAAAAAGCCGTCGATGCTGCCAACATGAAGATCGTTGACGAAAGGAAAACCTTGACCGAGATCTCGAATTTGAGGAAACAGCGCAAGGGATTCTCTGGATTTGACGAGACCGAGAAGGCCATTGAGGCATTGAAGGCAAAGAAGAAGTCTCTGCAAGACACCTTGGACGACCCGGAAGCCAAAGCTCTTTCCGACAAGTACTCTTCCCTTCAGGCCGAACTGGATACCTTGAAGGCCGAACAAGAAGAAGCCTACCAAAACTTTGGCTCGCTCAAGGCTGAGAAGGACAAACTTTACAAAGAACAACAAGACAAATGGGTTGCCTACAAGAAACTCCAGGACGACTACCACCAAGGTGTCCGCGACTTCAAGAACTACGAATGGAACCAACGTCAAAAGGCTCGCGAACGTCAAAAGGCAGAATATGAGAAACGTGAGAACGAAAGGAAAAAGGAAAGGGCCCAAAAGTTGCTCGCAGAAGCTAGTGACCCAGCTTACTTGGACGAAATCAGACTTGCTGAGAGTGTCCTTCGTTACCTTGATCCGTCATCTACCTCTGCCAAAGCACCATTGCAAGCACCAAGTGGACTCGAAGCTGCCCCTGGAAGAACTGTCGACGATTCTGGATTGAAGGGGGTTCGAGTCGTGAAGAAGGAAGACCGCGAAGAGGATTATTTCAAGGGTACCGGCGGAAAGAAAGGAAAGAAGGGCAAAAAGGGAACTGCAACCGCATCACCCGCTTCCACCCCTCCGGCATCCGGCAAATATAGCTGCCCACCAGCTGTCATGGAAGATTTGAGCAAAATGGGTCTTGACCCACCGATGAGCGCAGCTGATGTTCCAGCTGTCACCGAGAAGGTTAAGGCTAAATTGGCACACTGGAAGGAAGATCAAGAAGCCCAGACCAAACGAGTAAGTTCCACCACAGCGCTCCACACTTTCTTATTCCATGTTCTGCATGCGAAACAATGCAACGGGAAAATCAAACCACTAACATAAATTCTGCAGAACATTGCCAAAGCACAAAAGGAAGTTGAACGACTTGATGCAGAGGACCAATCGACACCAGAAGTTCCCGGTACCCCAGCCACTAACGGGCATGGTGAAACGAAGGCCACGGCATCTGTAGATGAGGGTGGATCTGTTGCCAACGAAGTGGAATTGATCAAGGGAGCTGTGGCGGACGTGGCAGCGGACCTAAAAGCTGCTTCGTTGGAAGATCAGCAGGAGTAAGGAAATCGGGAACTGGGGGAAAAATAAAACATAAAAGTTCCGAACATGGAAAATCTGATACACTTATCTACTTCATTTGAGTTTTGGTGATGCATTTATTCATGGGTTGGATTTTGGGGTGGTGAAGGTGATGATGGGTGAGGGGGACGGGGAGGGTGGTACAAAAAAGCAATTAAGATACTCGTAGATACCTACTACATTTTACGGTTTAAGATGATGAGAACATTTCCACCAAAAATTTCCTAACTACTTCCCTCCTACCCGGCTTTATCTACCTGCAGTGTTTTTATCTTCGTGCTTGATGTAGATTATCCAGTGTTCTTTCTCACTTTGCATGCTGCTGCTGCTGCTGCTGCTGCTACTGCTGCTACTGCTGCTCCATACCACCCACCGACCGACCGTCTTTGACTCCGAGGCATTGGGGGGAAGGGGGAAGGGGAAAGGGGGAAAGGGCACGCACGCACGTTGTACGAACTACTCCTGTAGCTAAGTTAGTATTCTATCTATATTTCTCTAACTAGTGCTTAGGGGTTCCGGGCGTGAGTTGTTCTTTACTTTTTACTCTTACTTTGCTTTTCCTTATTCATTGATCGGTCATTGTTGGCGTTGGAATTCCTCGTACTTGTACTTGTAGATGATATGGATTTTGCAATAGGGGTTCTGGGGAGGGGATTTTTTTTTTTGGATGGGGAGATGAATGAGATCAGCAGGTAGGTAATTTAGGTTAGGTAGATAGATGTTTAAATAACTACTCGTATCTTAACTTGACAAAACACAAGTTAGAGAGAGGTAAATGAAAGGAAAGGAAATGAAATGAAATGTCCTTCTCCAATTCCTATTCCCATTCCTATTCCTATTGCTATTACCACTTATAACAAGATAGATAGTTAGATAGATAGACAGGCACATAGACAGGCTAAAGCAAAAAATATATACATGGTATAGTATAAGATCGTTCATCGGATCTTACAGGTATGAAAAGATAACGATGATGATGATAGGAAATATAAACGTCAAATAGCCGCCACCGATAAATAGATGGAGAAGCCCCAGAAATTCACTTCGCCATGCTGCTTGCTGTACTGTACGCCGTATGATATGTATGGTATGAAAGGAATGCCGATAGGAGATTGATAGATAGATGGAGATTGAGACGAGATGAGACGAGGAGGTATTGTGAAGTGATGACCTGCATCGAATCGACGAAAACACTGTACTGGTAGGAAAACGAGAGAAACGCCGGTATATGCACGCAACTATGAAGGTGGTGTGTTAATGGGTGATGCATTCTTGTGAAGGAGCTCAGTGAGTATGTTAAGGTATGTAAGGTAAGAACGTACATGTAGATAGAGTCCTTCGTTCAGCACCTCTTTATTGATCCTCCCCTCCTCCGCCACTTCCTCCTCTGCTTTCGAATATGATATTCATTTCATTCAATCGTTCGTTCATTGATCATAGCCCAGCCCATTTTCTTTCCATCGTCTTCGGCATCAGCATCATCATCATCATCATCATCATCAAAAATATCCACATCCAGTTTATCATCAAGTCCAACTAGCCATCCATCATGTAAGCGTTTATCAATCAATCAGTCAATCAATCAATAAGGGTTAACATAGGCATACCCCGTTGCAGGCGCATACGCAGGCTGAACCCTCCTCGAAGGCGGCGGTGCATGGATGCCTCCCGGTGGTGGAGGCGCAGTCATCGGTCTCGAGGTCGCCCGCTCCCGATGCACACTATCTCTCCTCTCACGATGTCCCTCGCCAGCCGGTGTCCCAATCCTCCTCTGCCGCCTCTCGATCGGTTCCGCAATCCCAGGTGTACTCCCTCTCTCTGGTCTCTCCCTCTCGCGAGGAGCTTTTCGTCCACCGCCACCCAGCGCGCTGAGTGGTGGGTCTCGCACGCCGGGCTCGTCGTCTGCGGGGAGGGTCAGTTCGACCAGGCTGAAGAAGTATTCGAGGACTTCAGGGTAGCGTTGGACGCTGGCGCGCCAGTCTTCGTCGATGCCGCGTTTAAGCTCGGCGTCGGCCTGGGAGATTTCGGAGGGGTGTGGACGCGCGTTGTAGTAGTAGGCGGCTCGCTCGGTGATGCGGTGGATCTGTGAGGCGTGCTCTTCTTTGCGGCGGGTCGTAAGCACGCTGAAGTAGGAGAGGATGTAGTCTTGGGCGTGGCCTCGGACCCAGGTTCTGTGGGGTGGGAAGGTTAGTTATGGGGAGAGGGAAGGGGGGGGGGAGGGGGGAGAGGGGGGTGTTTGAAGAAGAAAGGAAGGAGTGTAGAAGGTGGTGTTGAGAAGTGATTGGAGTAGGTGGTGAGGACTGGTGAGAAGGGGTGACAGCGTCATTGAGCAAGCAAGTGCTTGACGGCATGATTGACGTAAAGTCGAGGCATTGGTCGACCAGGGCCCAGGTTGTAGAGAATCTGGTGATGGTGATCAAGTGGTCATGGCAGGATTGAAGTGTTATAAGTGGGCAAGGGTCCCATCAACGGATTGGCAACGCAATTGGAACAACCCATGACATACCTTATATCATTATATACACTCGTCATCATTCTTTGTTCAGCCTGGCGGACGGCAACGGTAAGACCATTGGCTTCGCATTCGCATTTGGCAGTTGCTGGTTGAGAGCATATCGCACAATCGGGGTCCATGATCTTGACGTGTTTGTTGTTCCTGGTGTTCTTGATTAACATTGTGATCAAGAGAGATAAAGGAGACCATCGGTATCAATGAGGGGGTTGGTGAAGCTAGTAGGGGAGAACAACAATTGAAGATACAAGACGGATGAAGATACAAAAAACAACAATGATGATTAAGGTCGAGTCAATTGAGGCTCAATGATGACCGATGTGGAGAAGAAGGGCGATGAGATGAAGGAGGAGAAGAAGAAGAAAATGAAGAGAGGGGAGGAATATTTTGGGGGTCTGGATGGTCGGGGAGGATGAGAAGAAGGAAGTATGGCCCATCGCAGAGTAAGAAAACGGGGACGGGGAGTATGTAGGTCGCTTGACTAACAAGACATATTGTCGAGAGATGGTATGTGAGTGGTTTCTTGGGGGGGACATGCCATGTCCTCGCTGGCTGGTATCGTTTCGTGCAATGCAGTTGAGTGTGGGGTAAAGGATATGTACGAAGTATGATAGCAGTGCCAGACGAGCCAGTCCCCGTCCCCGTCCCCGTCCGAGTGCCAGGAGGTATTCGAATCAGTAGGTGAAGTCATTTAGTACTAACCTCTTTCCTTTGATCTCGTTTGGTTCCTCGTTTCCCTTTCTCGGTCCAGACTCGTTTCGTAGATTCAATATTATGCTATGTTGGATTTGCTGCAGCAGGTTTGCACGATATGATTCACGCTACGCAACTTTCGTACCATTCAAGGCAAGACGTTCGATTAGAAAGCGATGTGGTGCAGTTGCAGTTGCAGTTGCAGCAGCTGTGGCAGTTGTTTGCAGTTGTTTGCAGTTGTGTGCAGTACCGGTATACCAGTATACCAGTATCAAGGGAATTATAAGACAACGAACCCCACGATCAACAGTGCGTAATGCAAATCGTAAGTGTAATGTAAGAGGCCGCTGGAGATGTGTACGAGGATAGGAAGTGGTGGAAGTGGAAGTTGCGGTATGAGGGGAGAGCAAAGCAAGATGCTGAGAGGATGGTTTGGTTTTAGAAGATTTTAGAAGCAGATCAGATGGGACAACAAAGACGCGGAACGGGAGGAGGGGGAAAAAAGTGAGATGTCGTTAAACTGTACTGGCACACTAACAACACTTTGACGAATGGAGGCTAGAAAGGAGAGGCAGGTTGTAGGTGGTAAGAGCTGAGTGGGTGATGTGTGATAGGTAGTTGTAGTAGTAGTAGTGGCAGCAGTGGACGATGAGTGGTAGAGTACGGAGTAGGAGTAGGAGTAGGAGTAGCAGTAGGTGTAGGAGTAGCAGTAGGTGTAGGAGTAGCAGTAGGTGAGCTGTGAGCTGTGAGCTGTGAGCTGTGTGAGCTGTGCGGTGGTAGGACGATGGATGGACTGGCAAGTAAGTAGGGTATGTGGTATGTGGTATGCAGTATGTGGCAAGTGTGCAGGCTCGTGGGTGATCAAAGATCGGAGGCAGGTAATAGAGTGGTAAGAAGCGCAAGTAGTTCCAAGTGGTGGTCGTGTCAAGTAAAGGGGTGACTGGTTGCGACTGAGCGGATGCGACTGACAAACTGCCAGGCTTGACTGACTGATTGACTGATTGACTGACTGACCGACAGACGGGCAGACGGGCGGACGGGCGGTTATACTCGCAACGGGATAAGTGGTGAGGATGATGTTCTTTTGCGTTGATGCAAGTTCGGCGTGGGCGGCGGGGAAGAGAAAAAAAAATCTACTGAACTAGAACTAGAAGCTAGAAACTAGAAACCTAGCCGCGGGCGTAGCTGCATAAAAGATGCTACTACTGTACAAGCTACTTACTCCATTCACCCACCTACCAGACTCGCTCATTCAATCGCTCCCTCGCTCCCTCGCTCCCTCGCTCACTCGTTCATCCCCCCCCAAAATCATTATCAGTAACGTACGACCCCACATCTTGAATCACCCCATTTAAATGAATCACTTCGTACCTATATTGCACCTCCAACATTAAATCATTAATTAATCAACCATCAACTATGGAGGAGCTCCCATATGAGACTAGAATCAATCTTGCGATTCAGGCAATTGAAGCCCGCGATAAATTAAGCTGTCGGCGGGCTGCTAAGATGTACAATGTGTCATATTCGACATTGAACAGACGACTAGCTGGCAAACCCTCCTACACCGACGACAACACAAGGCATCGTCGATTGACGCTATCCGAAGAGGATATCATAGTTCAATATGTCCTTGATCTAGATGTGAGAGGGTTTCCTCTAACCCTTGCTGCCGTGGCTGATATGGCCAATCATATCCTTACTACAAGGGGCGAAAAGAAGGTTGGAAAGCACTGGGTTCAACGATTCGTAGATCGATGTACGGAGTTTAAAGTATGTCGTACACGTATTTATGACTTCCAAAGAGCCCTTAATGAAGATCCTGAGCTTATAGCTAAGTGGTTTGAGCTTTATAGGAGTATACGGGAGGAATATGGGATCGTCGACGCCGATATATGGAACTTCGACGAGACGGGCTTTATGATGGGCATCATCTATTCCCATATGGTGGTAACAAAAGCAGATCGATGTGGCAGGGCTAAGAAGATTCAGCCTGGAGATCGAGAATGGGTTACAGCTATTATTGCTGCAAGTGCAACTGGGGAGATCATACCTCCTTATATGTTAGTTAAGGGGGTTATCGTATATGAGCCCTGGTTTAGTACGACAAATTGGCCTGATGGATGGCCGATTAAACCTATAGATAATGGTTGGACGAATAATGAGACTGGTGTTGATTGGATTAAACACTTCGAGCAGTATACTAAGGATCGTACGCAAGGGCAATAGCGACTTCTTATCGTCGATGGCCATGAGAGTCATAATTCGGCTGCATTTCAAGATTACTGCTACGAGCATCGAATCAAGGTCATCTGCTTGCCTCTATATTCATCTTATTTAACTCAGCCTGCAGATGTTGGACTTTTCAGTGCCTTAAAGGTGGTATATGGCCGCCAGCTTGAGGAGCTTATGATAGTCAATATTACGTATATTGATAAAGCCGACTTCTTTACTATGTTCCAGCCCGCTTTTAAGGCCGCGATTACAGCTAAGAATGCAAAAGGTGGATTCGAAGGTACCGGATTAGTTCCTTTTGACCCTGATCGTGTCATTTCGAAGCTGGATATCCGTATTCGTACACTATCACCTCCGTGCGGCTCATCACCCCCTTGGTTATCCCACACCCCCCACAATCCAAGGGAGGTATTAGCTCAAAGAGATCTTATTAGAGATCTTATTAGTCGCTATCAGAGCAGCTCTCCTACATCTATTTTACAGTCACTTGGAGCTCTCGCGAAGGCAACTATGATAATGGCTAATGAAGTGGTGCTTTTGTATGCCGACAATAAACGCCTACGACAGTCTAATTATGATCTAAGCAGATGTCGGAAGACTTCAAGAATCGAACTAAAGCGAAGGGAGGAGTGTACAGCAGAGGAAGCAAAGCGTAT